>JAJAQA010000002.1:17062598-17545098 GCA_021464565.1 Rutilus rutilus | reverse complement strand
TGTCTCCCGATACATTGCACATCATATCTTACTCGTGCTGTTCACTTTTTCATAATCAACATAACCTAAATGGAAAAAAAAATAACATTATAATATTTTAACAAATAGCACAAAAAAACACAAGCATTTTTTGGGGGGCGGTCCCAGCCCCCTGGCCGCCCAAAACGACGGGTGTGCCTTCGTACCAAGTCATATTGGTGAAAAGGTAGCCCTGACCAAGGAAAGCAAAATCTTTCAAAAATCATTCTTTTAAGGATATGTCTCATGAATGGCGTCAGCGCTGGTCAATACAATAAATCAATGCCGGCGTTGATCATGGAGTGGCGTCAGCTTCAGCGTTGTCCTGCTCAGCTGAGTCTTGTAAAGTGGAGCTCAAAGTTTAAATTAAATATTAAAATAATTAACAGCTTGTTTCATTACAGTGTGATGTGATGTTACAATCTGTGAATGCATCCGCAATTTTACATTTCCGTTGAATGAATTAATGACTGAGTGACAGTCTCTAATGCGCAGAGACTTTCAATGTCAATACTGGTGAAATATCAGCAGAAAGCCTCTCGTAAAGTGAGATTCAAGGAATTAACTGTTATATAACAATTGTCTAACAAGCTCATTGTCAGGTTTATTGTGTTTATTATATTATGTGGACCCCCGACCCTTATTTTGACGTGTTGTGTCTTCATTTTAATCCACTTCGTTTTAACGCGCTTTTTAGTTTCGGTTTAATTACTGAACATACTCGTCTTTGTGCCTGCTGACCACAGCGTAACACTTATTTATTTAGCAATAAATAAATGGAGATAAAAACGCATATCGAGTTAAGTCACTCAAAATTATCTCAAGGGAAATTCCTTCAGCAGGACAGCCCTACTTGTTTCCTGGCTGTTTTGACAGTACTGACGTAATCACAGACTTGCTCATCCCGATTTAAAATCTTAAATATCAAACATGTTTGATATGATCGGGGCAAGCCCGATTTGTGTGAGAGCAGATCGGGAGGTGCAAAATTCGATCTGTGAACGCATCACATTACCAGATAATCTGCGCCGAACATCAGAACCGATCAAGGTCCTCGACAAGATTTTTTCTCCGATTCTCGGGAGGGGGAAATCGGGCATAAATCGGCCTAAAACTCCTGTAGTGTGAGCCAGGCATAAGTCATTGTCTTCAAATGCTATTGAAGTTAGAAACGTTTATGCCAATGTCGCATGAAATTTTGAGACGGTCCCTAAATATGCGTGCGACAAAAAAAGTCTAAAGGCCTCATTATACTTCTGCGTCGGACCTACGCCGGAGCCTATACGCCGTAGGCAACGTGTTGGTTTTAATGTATACTTCTGTGTCGTTGTCCGCGTTGACGCGTACCTAGGGAGCGTGTGAAACCCCGAGGGAGGGGTTCTGGCAGACCAATCACAGCGCTTGTGTCCGCGTAGAATTGACGCGTTGTTACATTTTTGGAGAGGTGCACGTCAGGGTACGCCGTAGGGTACGCGCGCTACACACAGCCTACGACGTAGCTACGGCGGCAGTTCGACGCAGAAGCATAAAACAGGCTTAAGAATGCGCTTATCTTTATAATGTACCCATGTCTTAATGCCAAAGACCGCTCTATATCTTTATATGACATTGCTAATTTAAAGTAAAATGTTATTTCTTCTGTCATCTCCATCTCTGCTGTAGCCCAGTCTATGCTATGGTAGCCTACCGTTACAGTATTGGCCGCTGTGGCTCCCTCAACGCGTGGCCACGACATAATGATGTCGTTACCTCAACAAAATGATCTCGTGGCCACGAGAAAAATATATCGTTCCCTCAACATATGATCTCGAGGCCACGACTTTGCATCGCGAGGCCACGACATATGTCGTTACCTCAACAAAATGATCTCGTGGCCACGACTTAATATGACGTTCCCACGAGATATTAGGCTTGTTTGAGATGAGCAAAATCTGCGCAGAACCGATCACCGGTGATCAGCGCGAGATGCATGCCGGTTAGAAATGTGTCCGAGTGCGGTCCGCCTTGCTCTGATGTCATGCTGACGTATGTCAAAAATCTCTCGCGAGCGCTAGGCAGAGGTGTCGGATTCTGCAGTCGAGCGCAGTTGCTCTCCACCGACTGCGCTGATCAAAAGCATGATGGGAAACGACTTGCTGACGACACTGCTTAATGCTCATTGGCTTAAACAACTGTGATGTATTGTTCTCTTTTAAAATGTTTGATTTTAAAACTCTAATATCATGTTTTATGTGTATATGTTATGTGTGAATATTCCCAAACTATCTGACAGTGCGATCTCTTTGGGTTATGCAATTTAATTTTTATAAAAAAATAAAATAAATAAAAACACATATGTCTGTATTAAAGAAAAAAATATTGATAACCATGTATTTCGAATTGAATTAAATAACAAGTACTTTGGGTGTCTTGTTCATTTTATTTATTTTCATATAAAAGCAACAGAACTCGAATTACATCCAGTTTATTAGCAACACTGTGCACGAGCGTGAATCCCGCGATATCCATCTTTGATCTCACAGGTGTCTGATCCACTGCGAGAAGAGAGATCTGTCCGGCTTGCCTGCGCTTTTTTCACTCCTCCCCTCACTGCAGCCGCCTACTCTCGGCTACATTTCAGGCGAGGCAAGGCGCATCTCAAACAAGCCTATTATGACGTTCCCACGACTTAATATCACGTTCCCACGAGTTTATATGTTGTGGCCACGACAAAAATAAGTGAACCGAACATGTCCCCTCTCGGTCACCGTAGACCATAAATATTCATGAGTTTCCTGTTTCGTCTAACATGACTGGTAAGACTTATGGTAGCCTATACATGCTTCTGTTTTCGTCGAAATGTATCTGGGGAAAACTTGAATTGCTCATCATATAAATGAGGCCAATCTATACACGAGTGAATCAGTGAATATGTTTTTAGGGATAATTTTGAGTTGCCTATATTTGTGAGCACCAAAAATGAAGCAAACCTCTTTTTCTCATGTTAGTACATTTATTTCCAATACATTTTAATTTTAGACAAAATATTTTTGTTTTGTTTTGTTTTTACACTCTTAGAAAGAATGTGTTAAAAATGACACAACCTGTGTTAAATTTTGACACATCCGTGGGTGAGCTCCAGGAGGACTACTAGTTTTGTGTTAATTTGAACTCATTCACTGTGTAAGTCATTTTAACACACAAATTGTGTCATTTTAAAAAATAAAGCGAAAGGGCCAGATGCTAAAATATTAACCATTTAATCAATAATCGAGTACAGAATGCATGTGCACACAAAGTACAACACAATGTCTCAAGCTCAATGACTGGACAGACTCACTGTACTGGACATTATTCAGTTATTCACGCTTCAACCCAGCTGGACGTATGGTGCGTTCAAGTCATCTCGTATAGATCGTATTTACGAGTTGAACGCACTTGAACGCCACCACAATGTCGTAAATACCAGTGGGGAGCTCGGGATTTTCTCTAAACTCCGATCTCTACGAGTTGGGGGCGTGTCAGTGATTAACATGGCGGAATACACAATACGTAAAGGTATTTAGCTGTGATATTGTCAGGCTTTTCTATTTACAGCGCAGTTAGCTAATCACCAACACAGAATATGATAGTATTATAATATAACAATGCAACATGTAATAATGTGTTGGCAGTGGCTTCATAAATTAATCAAAAACATAAAACTACAAAGTACACCTGATGCACATTTCTTTGTTCTTCATTTTCTAGAACAAGAGTTTAAGAACCTTACTGTATTTTTGTGTAATTGATTAAGAGAAAGTACTCCGCCATTTTGCTCTGACGAAAGTGACTTGAACGCACATGCCGTTATAAGCACGACTTCCCACCTCGTACGTACGAACTTCCCAGGAGGACTTGAACGCACCATGAGTTCAGATAAATATAAATTCCCATGCTGGATGTATGAATTGATGATCATCTGTTGTATTTTGATTATAAAACCTGGAAATAGATCACAATCTCTCCATAAACATGTTACACAAAAACCCTATTTCCTAGCAAGTCTTTTTTTCTGCAAAGCTATCTGCAAACAATTGAGCTGTACAATAACGGTAAAATACTGACAGCTGTGTTTGGCAGTAGCGTACTGTTAATTTACAGCCTATTCTACCATACAACTCTCCTTTTTTTTACAGTTTGTAGAAGATCTACAAACACTGATGATATGCTGCATGTTGCTTTAACAGTAGCTTAACAATTTGCATTAACAATTTAACAATGTTTTACAGTGTATACCTCAAACCACCCTACGAATGTCCAGTCTCATTTTATGTCACAATTCAAGAAAATTTCCCTGTGTTAAAGGATTAGTTCACTTTAAAAAAAACTTTTGCTGATAATTTACTCACCCCCATGTCATCCAAGATGTCCATGTCTTTCTTTCTTCAGTCGAAAAGAAATTAAGATTTTTGATGAAAACATTCCAGGATTTCCCCCCATATAATGGACTCCAATGGGACCCAAACCGTTCAAGGTCCAAATGACAGTTTCAGTGCAGCTGCAAAGGGCTTTAAACGATACCAGACGATGAATAAGGATATTATCTAGCGAAACGATCGGTCATTTAAAAAAATAAATAAAAAAGTTTAAGTTTTATAAGCACAAATGCTCACCTTGCTCTGTTCTGTGATGCGCGTTTGTGACGTCACGTAATACACAATTACGTTGAAAAGGTCATGCTTGAAAAATTTCTGTCCTGAAGAAAATTTTCTTTTAGGCTTTTTAATATTAAAACACTCAGGATACGCACACGAAATGGGCATTTTAAACGATAAACTGACACAAATACATTTGAATATGTGTATATGGTCCTCCTTCCGCACATTTGTAAACACGTCAAGCGTGACCTTTTCAACGTAATTGCGTATTACGTGACGCCACAAACGCGCATCACAGAACAGACCAAGGCGAGCATTTGTGCTTATAAAACTTAAACTTTTTTATTTATTATTTAAATGACCGATCGTTTCGCTAGATAAGACCCTTATTCATCGTCTGGTATCGTTTAAAGCCCTTTGCAGCTGCACTGAAACTGTCATTTGGACCTTGAACCGTTTGGGTCCCATTAGAATCCATTATATGGGGGGAAATCCAGGAATGTTTTCATCAAAAACCTTAATTCCTTTTCGACTGAAGAAAGAAAGACATGGACATCTTGGATGACATGGGGGTGAGTAAATTATCAGCAAAAGTTTTTTTAAAAGTGAACTAATCCTTTAAATTACATTATATAAAAGCAGATTGAACATTCAGAAAATGCCTATTGTTTCTCAGAAAAATAAAGTCATACAGGTTTTGAACAACATGGAGTAAACGATGACATCTTATTAGAATAAATAATAAATTCCTCCCATATATAGCAAACTATGTGACTGTCACGTGCCTTGTAGGTTCAACGATGTACATTTTCAAACCAAATCGGATTTTTTTTTTTTTGAGATTAACAGATGAATCGAGCTATTAAAAATAGATTTGTTTATTTAGTGTGAAATGGTGAGTATTATTATGTTTTATGTTTGTCCATGTTAAATTGTGCCTCACATTCACAAGCTGATAGCCTGATTATAACCAGCGTCAGTCCTGTCTGTAACTAGCAAACAATGCTACTGTTCATTTAACACTGGGAGTTTCTGTGTGCCTGTATGACTAATTTCTATAATTAAATGAAAAAGGAACATATAAGGAAACAAAGTGCACATCTAAAATCTTAACATAAATAAAAACATACATAAATATAAAAAAAAATGATTGTACTTTATTTTTTCATTTATTATAACAAAAGGCAAATAATGTGAAAAACACAATTTTAAAAATTAAAGAAGGACAACAAAAGGAAACAGGTTTACAACCTTAAAATAAATTTAAAAAAAAATCCTCAAACTAAGAGCACAGAATCACCAGCACGTTCATGAAAAACCAGTTGATATCATTTGTACAGGTTCTGAAAGTTAACAGCACAGAGATCGCAACGTCTGCACATGGTTTTCTGTTCTATGCAAAAAACCAAACTCAGTAAACATCATAATAATAAAGTATTCTGTGTACAGAAAAACAGATGAGCCCAGAAGATGAACACAATGCGTTTAATTAAACGTTAAGCGGTTTCCTCCCATAGAAAATCGTTAAAGAAAATTATTGACACTTAGTATATTAAGTCACGTTTTTCACATTAAACATATAGAACGTGTGAGAGTGGTGAAGAGTGGACAGTGTGAGAGTGGTGAAGAGTGGACAGTGTGAGAGTGGTGAAGAGTGGACAGTGTGAGAGTGGTGAAGAGTGGACAGTGTGAGAGTGGTGAAGAGTGGACAGTGTGAGAGTGGTGAAGAGTGGACAGTGTGAGAGTGGACAGTGTGAGAGTGGTGAAGAGTGGACAGTGTGAGAGTGGACAGTGTGAGAGAGGTGAAGAGTGGACAGTGTGAGAGTGGACAGTGTGAGAGTGGACAGTGTGAGAGTGGTGAAGAGTGGACAGTGTGAGAGTGGACAGTGTGAGAGTGGTGAAGAGTGGACAGTGTGAGAGAGGTGAAGAGTGGACAGTGTGAGAGAGGTGAAGAGTGGACAGTGTGAGAGAGGTGAAGAGTGGACAGTGTGAGAGTGGTGAAGAGTGGACAGTGTGAGAGTGGACAGTGTGAGAGTGGTGAAGAGTGGACAGTGTGAGAGTGGACAGTGTGAGAGTGGTGAAGAGTGGACAGTGTGAGAGAGGTGAAGAGTGGACAGTGTGAGAGAGGTGAAGAGTGGACAGTGTGAGAGAGGTGAAGAGTGGACAGTGTGAGAGTGGACAGTGTGAGAGTGGTGAAGAGTGGACAGTGTGAGAGAGGTGAAGAGTGGACAGTGTGAGAGAGGTGAAGAGTGGACAGTGTGAGAGAGGTGAAGAGTGGACAGTGTGAGAGTGGTGAAGAGTGGACAGTGTGAGAGTGGTGAAGAGTGGACAGTGTGAGAGTGGTGAAGAGTGGACAGTGTGAGAGTGGTGAAGAGTGGACAGTGTGAGAGTGGTGAAGAGTGGACAGTGTGAGAGTGGTGAAGAGTGGACAGTGTGAGAGTGGTGAAGAGTGGACAGTGTGAGAGTGGACAGTGTGAGAGAGGTGAAGAGTGGACAGTGTGAGAGTGGACAGTGTGAGAGAGGTGAAGAGTGGACAGTGTGAGAGTGGACAGTGTGAGAGAGGTGAAGAGTGGACAGTGTGAGAGAGGTGAAGAGTGGACAGTGTGAGAGTGGACAGTGTGAGAGTGGTGAAGAGTGGACAGTGTGAGAGTGGACAGTGTGAGAGTGGTGAAGAGTGGACAGTGTGAGAGTGGTGAAGAGTGGACAGTGTGAGAGTGGTGGAAGAGGTGGACAGTGTGGAGAGAGTGGTGTAAGAGTGGACAGTGTGAGAGTGGACAGTGTGAGAGAGGTGAAGAGTGGACAGTGTGAGAGTGGGACAGTGGACAGTGTGAGAGAGGTGAAGAGTGGACAGTGTGAGAGAGGTGAATAGTGGACAGTGTTGAGAGTGGACAGTGTGAGAGTGGTGAAGAGTGGACAGTGTGAGAGAGGTGAAGAGTGGACAGTGTAGAGTGGTGAAGAGTGGACAGTGTGAGAGTGGTGAAGAGTGGACAGTGTGAGAGAAGAGTGGACAGTGTGAGAGTGGACAGTGTGAGAGTGGTGAAGAGTGGACAGTGTGAGAGTGGACAGTGTGAGAGTGGTGAAGAGTGGACAGTGTGAGAGAGGTGAAGAGTGGACAGTGTGAGAGAGGTGAAGAGTGGACAGTGTGAGAGAGGTGAAGAGTGGACAGTGTGAGAGAGGTGAAGAGTGGACAGTGTGAGAGTGGTGAAGAGTGGACAGTGTGAGAGTGGTGAAGAGTGGACAGTGTGAGAGTGGTGAAGAGTGGACAGTGTGAGAGTGGTGAAGAGTGGACAGTGTGAGAGTGGACAGTGTGAGAGAGGTGAAGAGTGGACAGTGTGAGAGTGGACAGTGTGAGAGAGGTGAAGAGTGGACAGTGTGAGAGTGGACAGTGTGAGAGAGGTGAAGAGTGGACAGTGTGAGAGAGGTGAAGAGTGGACAGTGTGAGAGTGGACAGTGTGAGAGAGGTGAAGAGTGGACAGTGTGAGAGTGGTGAAGAGTGGACAGTGTGAGAGTGGTGAAGAGTGGACAGTGTGAGAGTGGTGAAGAGTGGACAGTGTGAGAGTGGACAGTGTGAGAGTGGTGAAGAGTGGACAGTGTGAGAGTGGACAGTGTGAGAGAGGTGAAGAGTGGACAGTGTGAGAGTGGACAGTGTGAGAGAGGTGAAGAGTGGACAGTGTGAGAGAGGTGAAGAGTGGACAGTGTGAGAGTGGTGAAGAGTGGACAGTGTGAGAGAGGTGAAGAGTGGACAGTGTGAGAGTGGTGAAGAGTGGACAGTGTGAGAGTGGTGAAGAGTGGACAGTGTGAGAGTGGTGAAGAGTGGACAGTGTGAGAGTGGTGAAGAGTGGACAGTGTGAGAGTGGACAGTGTGAGTGAGGTGAAGAGTGGACAGTGTGAGAGTGGACAGTGTGAGAGAGGTGAAGAGTGGACAGTGTGAGAGTGGACAGTGTGAGAGAGGTGAAGAGTGGACAGTGTGAGAGAGGTGAAGAGTGGACAGTGTGAGAGTGGACAGTGTGAGAGAGGTGAAGAGTGGACAGTGTGAGAGTGGTGAAGAGTGGACAGTGTGAGAGTGGTGAAGAGTGGACAGTGTGAGAGTGGTGAAGAGTGGACAGTGTGAGAGTGGACAGTGTGAGAGTGGTGAAGAGTGGACAGTGTGAGAGTGGACAGTGTGAGAGAGGTGAAGAGTGGACAGTGTGAGAGTGGACAGTGTGAGAGAGGTGAAGAGTGGACAGTGTGAGAGAGGTGAAGAGTGGACAGTGTGAGAGTGGTGAAGAGTGGACAGTGTGAGAGAGGTGAAGAGTGGACAGTGTGAGAGAGGTGAAGAGTGGACAGTGTGAGAGTGGTGAAGAGTGGACAGTGTGAGAGTGGTGAAGAGTGGACAGTGTGAGAGTGGTGAAGAGTGGACAGTGTGAGAGTGGTGAAGAGTGGACAGTGTGAGAGTGGACAGTGTGAGAGTGGTGAAGAGTGGACAGTGTGAGAGTGGACAGTGTGAGAGAGGTGAAGAGTGGACAGTGTGAGAGTGGACAGTGTGAGAGAGGTGAAAAGTGGACAGTGTGAGAGAGGTGAAGAGTGGACAGTGTGAGAGTGGACAGTGTGAGAGAGGTGAAGAGTGGACAGTGTGAGAGAGGTGAAGAGTGGACAGTGTGAGAGTGGTGAAGAGTGGACAGTGTGAGAGAGGTGAAGAGTGGACAGTGTGAGAGAGGTGAAGAGTGGACAGTGTGAGAGTGGTGAAGAGTGGACAGTGTGAGAGTGGTGAAGAGTGGACAGTATGAGAGTGGTGAAGAGTGGACAGTGTGAGAGAGGTGAAGAGTGGACAGTGTGAGAGTGGTGAAGAGTGGACAGTGTGAGAGAGGTGAAGAGTGGACAGTGTGAGAGAGGTGAAGAGTGGACAGTGTGAGAGTGGTGAAGAGTGGACAGTGTGAGAGTGGTGAAGAGTGGACAGTGTGAGAGTGGTGAAGAGTGGACATTGTGAGAGTGGACAGTGTGAGAGAGGTGAAGAGTGGACAGTGTGAGAGAGGTGAAGAGTGGACAGTGTGAGAGTGGTGAAGAGTGGACAGTGTGAGAGAGGTGAAGAGTGGACAGTGTGAGAGAGGTGAAGAGTGGACAGTGTGAGAGAGGTGAAGAGTGGACAGTGTGAGAGAGGTGAAGAGTGGACAGTGTGAGAGTGGTGAAGAGTGGACAGTGTGAGAGTGGTGAAGAGTGGACAGTGTGAGAGTGGACAGTGTGAGAGAGGTGAAGAGTGGACAGTGTGAGAGTGGACAGTGTGAGAGAGGTGAAGAGTGGACAGTGTGAGAGAGGTGAAGAGTGGACAGTGAGAGTGGTGAAGAGTGGACAGTGTGAGAGAGGTGAAGAGTGGACAGTGTGAGTGGACAGTGTGAGAGAGGTGAAGAGTGGACAGTGTGAGAGAGGTGAAGAGTGGACAGTGTGAGTGGACAGTGTGAGAGAGGTGAAGAGTGGACAGTGTGAGAGGTGAAGAGTGGACAGTGAGAGTGGTGAAGAGTGGACAGTGTGAGAGAGGTGAAGAGTGGACAGTGTGAGAGTGGACAGTGTGAGAGAGGTGAAGAGTGGACAGTGTGAGTGGACAGTGTGAGAGAGGTGAAGAGTGGACAGTGTGAGAGAGGTGAAGAGTGGACAGTGTGAGTGGACAGTGTGAGAGAGGTGAAGAGTGGACAGTGTGAGAGTGTTTTCAGTTTCAGTTTTCAGTATTTTCTTCTGTGCGTGTCTGTTATGAATCAGAGCTCATTTGCTCTAGAGCTGAGAGAAACATACAGATGAAACATGAAGCCAAATAAATATATGAATACGAA
Organism: Rutilus rutilus; assembly: GCA_021464565.1. NCBI lineage: Eukaryota > Metazoa > Chordata > Actinopteri > Cypriniformes > Leuciscidae > Rutilus > Rutilus rutilus. The sequence goes on along the minus strand of JAJAQA010000002.1, from coordinate 17,534,660 downwards.
GATATATGTTCTGTGTGTGTTTTTAATGCCGATCGGGGTATTTTTATTTATTCATTTTATTTATATTTTTTATAAAGAAAACCAAATGGGAAAAACTACAAGATACACGAGGCAAAATGTATTCTCCATCAGCGCCACCTATCATGCAGGTGTGAATTAGTTGAAGGCAATAATACAAAACAGTAAAAAAGGATGGGGGAAATGAACTGCTAAAATATAGCTAAATTGCTAAATATTACAATGCTAAAAACGTTAAAAAAATCGAACTATTACATCAGGATAGTCTAGTACAAAAAAAAAAAATCTCTTATTTGAATTTCTTATTTTGAAGCATTGACTGCCTATGTGGGTTTATTCTACTCATGTTATATGCATGTTTTGTAATGTTTTGTAGATCCTTTTATTTTTTGTATTTTTTGTATCTATATTTTTTTGCCAAAAAAATGACTCCAGATCCCACTGCTGCTGCTGCCGCCAGAGCTGGACTTCCTGCTGCTACTATTACTGCAGCTTTCCCAACAGTAAATGCAGTTGCCATCATGGCAGTTGCTCCTCCTCCTCCACCTGCTGCTGCTACTACTCCACCTACTCCTGCTCCCACTGCTCCCACTGCTGCTGCTCCTGCAACACATTTCTTGAGCAGAAGATCTTTCTGAGTCTGCTTATAGTCCTGTTCTGTGTATCTCTTGTATGCATTCTTCATCCTCAGTGACTTAGTCTTTTTCAGGAGCTCAGTGACCTGAGATCGATCTTCATCTTTGTTGTTAAAAACATGATAACCTCCTGAACACTGATCAACTACTGACCGCAGTGTTTCACATTCTCCCAGATATCTCTCTACTGGACCATGTAACTGATCTCCGTGAGTAAAGAGCACTATTGTGCGATCTGAGAACTTTGATCCAAAATTATTCTTGATCCATTTCACAACTTTACTGTTCTCCTCTGTGAATGTCTCACCCAGTCTGATCACCAGCAGAAACACATCAACACTATGAAGAGTAAGTATATTCTCTATTTGAGATTCAGCATATTTAATCTTCACTGATGTATCAGAGAGTCCTACAGTGTCGATCACTGTGATTGTTTGTCCATCCAGCTCTGTTTGTGCTGACTGACAGAATCTGGTCACAGCCTCAGGAGACAAATCTTCTTTAAATGTTTTTTTAACACCTATGATGGTGTTTCCTGAAGCGCTCTTTCCTGATCCAGTCGAGCCCAACAGCATAATATTCACAATAGAAGGTTCTTTCATGCTGTTCCTCTGCATCTTGTCTGTGAGTGGAGTAGATGTTGTCCTTTTTCTCTCTCTCTATTATGAGGAAACATATTTTGTTAATTAAATTAATTTAACCTGCTGCTTCTTTACACAGCTTAAGTTTGCAAAAGCCTCTAAGTGTCATCTGAAATTCTTTTCTAGAATGATCTTTTTTATCAAGCTTGAATATTAAAGTTAAGTAATTTCACTTAAATGACAATAAATAAGTAATTTCCAATGCCATTTGTGAAATTACTTAACTTAAAGGTAGGGTAGGTAGGATTTTTATAAAAACTTTTTTTCAAATTTGTTTAAACTGTCTTTATATACCAATACATAATTAAAATGTAAGTGCTCTGAAAGAGAGAGTATAAAAATCGAGTAACTGTAGACCTTTTAATCTGCAACTAAACACAGCTCATTATTTCCATTCGGGCCGAAACAATTGATTGGTTTTGGGCGACTGTCACTCTCGCAACCATGGCTACCACCCCTGTTGCTAGATCTGCCCATATGTGTGTGCACCCGTTTGATTTGAGGAGTGCAAGAGATGCGCGGAACCTACGAAGAGTAAAATTATGGCAGAGAAAGAGCATTCAAAATTCAAAGCACCTGCATATGCAGTCAGCTAGGCAAACAAGGCAAAAACTACTTCCTCGGACCCTGGTTGCCCGCACTCTTGAACAACCTCCTCTGCTTCGCCCTTGACCCCGGACCTGTCCTCGAACCGACGATGCAGTACTTGTCACCGGAGTGTAACGTTAGTCCTCATCAGAGTGTTCACCTGTTTTTAGCTTTGCCTTATATAGCTCGTTACCGAATCAAACAAAGTATATTTTAAACTTTACCAGCAGGGCCGGATTGGGACTCATTCTCAGCCCTGGAGTTTCATGCCTTAGACCGGCCCACTTTAGTTCCCGACTTGACTATTCAAATAATGTAATTAAACCCTCAGTATATAAGGCCCAATCTTTCAAGGGCTATCTGGCACTTCCCCCAATATGGAAGCTTGTTTCCGCCACAAAATAAAAATAAATGATAATTGCGAATTTTTATCTCACAATTGCGAGTTTAAATCTCGCAATTCTGACTTTATTTCTCAGAATTGCGAGATACAAAGTCAGAATTGCATGAAATAAAGTTGCAATTGCGTGTTATAAAGTCAGAATTCTGACTTTTTTTCTCGCAATTGCGACTTTATATCACGCAATTCTGACTTTATAACACGCAATTGTGACTTTATTTCACGCAATTCTGACTTTATATCTCGCAATTCTGACTTTATAACACGCAATTGCGACTTTATTTCACGCAATTCTGACTTTATATCTCACAATTCTGACTTTATAACACGCAATTGCGACTTTATTTCACGCAATTCTGACTTTGTATCTCGCAATTCTGAGAAATAAAGTCAGAATTGCGAGATGTAAACTCGCAATTGTGAGATAAAAAGTCGCAATTATCTTAATCTTATCTATAATTATTTTATTTTTTTTTGTGGCGGAAACAAGCTTCCATACCCCTACCCCTACCCCTCCAACCAAAAAAGAATCAAGACAACCCTACCCCTTCACGGGAACGCGCAAAACGGAGGGGTAGGGGACAAGGGGTGAATTGGGATTGAGCCGAAGTCTGCAATAGTGCACTGTTCTGTACAGCCTTGTAATTCATCGTATTTTTCAAAAATATAATTTTCTATTCAGTGCAATATCAGTACACAGGGTTTTATAAATACAGAGGTCCCAAAAGTGATCTAGGGGGCTTTGGGGGCATATTATTTTTCCACTGTCATTGGCAAAGAACATCTGACTGTGTTAAATAGGAATCCATTGTAATAAAGTTATTCTCATTATTATGCAATAGGCTATTGCTCTACCTGCTCTCCTCTCTCATCTCCATCTCCTACTCTCGTTCTTCTTCTCTCAGTCTCTTTATCTTTACCTGTAAATCTCCCCTTCCTGAAGATGAGCTTAGATTGATACAGTCTTTGTAAAGTGATTGTTTATGTCGGTCGTTTAAAATTTCTAACAGCCGTTTAGTTTATCCACTTGCACCTCATCTCGTGAAGCGTCGCGTTGGGATTCGCGCGGCCGCGGCTCGCGCTTCTGTGAACTTAAATCCCGCTTGCTTTGATCGTCATCTCAAACATTTTGCCATTGCCGACGAGCGGTGTTTGAGTGCTGAAGCAGCTCAGATGATGAGGTCGGTTATCGTCGCGATATGCGAATCATTGCAGCAGGTAATATTAGGCAATTATTTCACAACGTTCATTATACACTCAGGAAAAATTACCGAGGTCCGGATCTCGGAGACCTCAATGGTCTGTACGGCCCTGACTCGTAGGCTATTTGGCCGCTTGAGTTTCTAGAGATATTTTATTATTCTGGCCTTTTCAGCGCCGCCTTTGCGCCTATAGGCTATTATCCATGTTTTGTATCTCTTATTTTTTGTTCGCACATCTCTAACAAAGTGACTTTAATTTTATTTTTTGTGGGGCTGCGATAAAAAAATAATAAAAAAAAAATAGTGGGGCTGCACTATGATTGGAGCCATAAGGAAAGCATTCAACCCAGTGCCATGACAACACCGGCCCTCCTGGCCAATAAAACAGACCGGCCCACCGGAAATTTTCCCGGTGCTCCCGATTAGCCAATCCGGGCCTGTTTACCAGTATATGCTAGCTTGATAGTGAGTACTAAAATTCAAACATTCTGAATTTAAACTTCTAAATACATTGTGAGAAAATAAACCGCAGACACACACACTAACATCAAGAATCAGCTTATGAATCACAACAATGGTGACATTCTTCATGCTGCAATGCATGCTGGGAGCCATTAGTTTTATAATATGCTGGCTCCCAGCATGCAATGCTATAGGAAGCATGTCACCATTGTTGAGATTCATATGCTAATTCTTAATGTCTGTGTGTCTTAAATAATTTGCTCCACAATGTTCATAAAAAAAAAAAAATCATAAATCAGAATGTCTGTTCTGTGGCAAGAAATTATCATTGGTTGAAAAAAAATAATATTTTAATAACAAATATAATTTTTGGTTATTTGTGAGATTAGTGAATCATTTTATTTCATGATGGTTAAAGCTACATCACTTGATCATCTTTGTTTCTGGCATTCTTTGTAACAAATGATGTGTTTTGGTAAACACTGTTACAAAGACCACAAACTTGCATAGCAAAGCCAAGAGTCAAACTGGCCAACTAAAGCAAACACTGATCATCATAATGGTGAATTTACTAAAACATATTATTTCCAATAAACGACGATGCGGATGCGGATGGACGATGACACCCATGCATTATATTATTGCACTGCATATAATTTGTGCTGGTCAACTAGTCTAAAATTAAGAAACCCCTAGAACACAGTATATATATAAAAAAAATAAAAACATAGGACACTTTTGTACAATTAAGATTAGCTAATTAATTTATTTTCCAATATCCTAATATGATACTAAATACCACAGGGAAAAGGGCTTATATTTGTGACGTGCTGTCTTTGCATTTGAACATTGCACATTTTAAACAGGACATGCACACATTAGCTGAATAAATGTTAGCCAATACAAACATATTTATAGAAAACAGTTGACAAGAATAGACAGGAGTCCAATAATAGCATAACCAATCACTTATTCTAAAAAGAATCCGACATAATGAGGGCTGTGTTAACAGTAAAACGTCCGCCATTTAACAAATTTTAAAAGCACGGATGGATAATAGCCTACAAAATGATTTTTGATAGAAAAAAAACAAAACAAGCAAGAACAAAATTTAAACTTAGCCCGTCAATTATCATTTTACAATGATCTTCTCTCTCTGTGCACGCGCGTCGCGTTTGTGAGAGAGCTCGCGCAGCACTGATACAACGGTACTTTTTAATCCATAAGTAATGAACGCGCTAGTTTTCATACAAAATAAATATGTAACATAATTAGGTACTTTAGTTATAATTAACACAATAACGTAACACATGAAGGCTACGTTTCTCAACACTGAGAATGAATGAATAAATAAACGCCGGTTTCTCCAGACTCGCGCTTATCAGTAGGCTAATCCACAAATCACAGCACTTTCATAGCGATTTCAAGATTTATTGTTCAGCATTAACGTTACTTGAGCATTTTATTATTTGCATGACTGAATGATGTCTTCCTCTTTTCTGAGTGACCATGAATAACTTAAGGGGGGGTGAAATGCTATTTCATGCATACTGAGTTTTTTTACACTGTTAAAGAGTTGGATTCCCATGCTAAACATGGACAAAGTTTCAAAAATTAAATTGTACGTTTGAAGGAGTATTTCTGTGCCAAAAATTGTCCTTCCGGTTTGTCACAAGTTTCGGAAAGTTTTTTTCGAGTATGGGTATGTGTGACGTCAGATGTAACGGAATTTCCTTATATGGGTCCTAAGGGCACTTCTCCGGTAAGATCGTTGGTGCGCGCGCACTCGTAAACCAGAGCAAGAGAGCGAAAGCAGTTCGCCATCAAAGCGCCCTGCCCGGCTTTTGGGAAGCCAATGTCACCAAAGAAGTGTGTTTTTGGTTGCCAGGGCAAGACAACCCTGCACAGATTCCCAAAGAACCCGGCGTTAAGGCACCAGTGGATGGAGTTTGTTTTTCCTGAGCATAAACGGAGTTGTGTAGACTGTTTGTTCAGTGCACAGAGGCGTCACCAGGTTTTTGCGTAGTTCAGAGTGACAAATCGTAGCAGCGTACTTTGAAGTCAAAATGCGTATCCGCTACGCAAAATGCGTACAGGTTGGCAGGTCTGCAAGCTATCTCTCTATCTTTTGAAATTAAATAACTCTGCTAGATCATTGAGGTCATCTTAACAAAGACTGCTGATAGTTCCGAGATCTAAAATTAAAACGAGAGGTGACCGTGCATTTTCTGTAGTTGGTCCAAAATTGTTGAATAGTCTTCCTCTATCCCTAAGACTAGTATCCACAGAGTCTGTTTTTAAATCCAAGTTAAAAAACTACCTCTTTTCTCAGGCTTACAGCTATCCTTGATTTTAATGTTGAATTTTCAAATTGGTGTTTCCAGTGTAAACTCTGTTTATCATTTGTTTTGCTTTTTTTTTCTTGGCTTTTTAGATATTTATCCTGTTGTACACCACAATGGCCAATTACTGTTGCTTCTACTGTGATATATAAATAAAAGTTGATTGATTGATTACTGTTATTAATAATACACTGAATTAAAACCTGAGATAACTCATTTCATTTGAGGAAATCGATTGGTTGATTGCCAGTAAATATTTATACTGTGAGATTACTTCACTTGAGTCCACTAAAAAAAAGACTTAAATAAGTTAACTAGAAACATTATTTTAACTAAATCCTGCTAGTTAACAACATCACACATGCATGAGATGAAGATCTTAACAAAAAAATGATCAATGCATCAGCAACTACACAGCCACTTCCTTCAAGTACAGCAACAAACAGCATACCATCAGGGTTACTCTGCTCATCCTGGACTGAAGCTCAGGCTCTACTCTTCAACACAATGGTGACACACAAACAGACAATACAGAAACACTTTAAACCCCATCAGAACATTAAACCCTAACAGATCTCCACTATAGCAATGTGTGCAAAACAGAAAGTAATTAACAGAATTTTACTTGTTTTTGTTTAGTAAATCTGATTGTGAGATTTTACAGGAAACAACTGACTTCCTACCACAGCCTGAGATGAAATCAACTGAAGAGAAAAGAAGACATTAAATCTGTGAAGATCTCAGCAGAGGAGGATTAAACAACTCCACAAACAGCATTACCAGCTTCACTTATTACTAACCAGACTTCATGTCTGTCATAATCAGAAGTTCTTTTTGATAATTAACAGAGGTTTAGATGTTGATGATTTATTGAAATATTTCATTTGAAGTTACCATGATTGTGGTCAGTGTTTACTTTAGTTGGGTTCTTGACTCTTAGAAGGATTTTATCATTCTTAAATGAAAATATGTTCAACAGTTAATTATTCTCATGTTGTTCAAAGTCAAAAAGATTTTTATTCATTTTCAGAACACTAATTAAGGTTTTGTTGATGAAATCTAAGAGCTGACCCACTCCTTCACAGGCATCTATGTAATTTTGCATTGCAGATCTAGGAAATTTGAACAAAAATTTCAGGTTAAAATAGTCCGAGTGATAATAGTGGCTCAACCTTCGGTTTATCACTCGACGACAATATTTTTGTGCACAAGAAAACCAAAAATAATGCCTTTATTCAACTATAATTTTTTTTCTGTGTGGGCCTCTGAGTGAGTTCATGAGAGCGTCGCAACGCATGCACGAAAACTGAGAAGATGACACAGATGGGTCTCGATGTAGTGTTTAAAATGGTTCTAAACTGCATTTCCTGGATGTCTGAATTGTGAGAAACCAATGAGCAAACATAAAAGTGCCTTACTAATGTCCCAAAATGAATGGCTTACCTTTCACACTTTCCTATCAAATGATTATGAGCGTCATCTCCTCAGTTCTCATGCATGCGTTGCGTTGCTCTCGTGAACTCGCGTCAGAGGCCCACACAGGAAAAAAAATGAATAGTTGAATAAAGTCGTTATTTTGGGATTTTTTGGTGCACAAAAATTATTCTCGTCGCTTGATCAACTTTAGTCACTGTAGTCACTTGGACTAACAATGTCTTTACCAGATCATCAAAAATATCTTAATTTGTGTTCTGAAGATGAACAAACGTCTTACGGGGATTGGAACAACATTAATTCATTTTTGAGTGAACTAACCCTTTAAAAACACTAACGTTAGATTTTTTCTGTCTGCTATAACCATGTCTTTATAAGACAAATTGTTAGATAGATTTCACCTTATTTATTGTAGTAGTGCTGTGATTCTACAGCAGTGTTTCCCAACCCTGCTCCTGAAGGACCCACTGCATGTTTACTTTGTCTCCCTAATCAAACACACCAGATTCAACTCATCAGCTCATTAGAAGAAACTCTAGGACAGGGATGGGCAAATGCTGTCCTGGAGGGCCACTGTCCTGCAGAGTTTAGCTCCAACCCTGACAAACTCTCCTGTCTGTAGCTTTCTAGTAGTCCTGAAGACATTGAATCGCTGGTTCAGGTGTGTTTGATTAGGGTCAGATAGATGAAACTATGGTGACAAACAAAACTCTGAACATCACAAATCAAGCTACTAAAAAGTCACATAAAACAACAACAACAACAACCACAACAAAAAAATGCATGCTGGGAGTTCTGTACTATGGTGGTCCCCAGCATGCATTGTGACATGAAGCTTTTCATTTGAGTGTCACCATTGTTGAGATTCATATTATGCTGATTGTTGATGTCTGTGCGTGAGAAAAAAACTTGGTGTTTTAAAATTTTCTTTGCTTAATGTGTTTAAATTGTTCAAATTATAAAAATTGTTAGGTATTTAGAATATAAAAATCACAGAACTATTATTTTCAATCTTGTTGACAGACCAGAAAAATAATATATTACACGCCATATGAACTTAGGGGCTTCTGATTTATAAGTTCTATTGATGACATCATCAATTCAGAGCTATAGCCACAAGATTACCTTTCTCTCGGCTTTTATACTACATATATTGTGCCTTATAAACACACATGTACGGCAGCCAGAGAAAACACAAACGTCAAGGGCAAGAGCCCAACTAAAGCCAACACTCATCTCCATCATGGTAACTACAAACTAAACAATAAATCATGAACATCTAAACCTCTGTTAATTATCAAAAAGAACTTCTGATTATGACAGACATGAAGTCTGGTTAGTAATAAGTGAAGCTGGTAATGCTGTTTGTGGAGTTGTTTAATCCTCCTCTGCTGAGATCTTCACAGATTTAATGTCTTCTTTTCTCTTCAGTTGATTTCATCTAAGAGGTAGGAAGTCAGTTGTTTCCTGTAAAATCTCACAATCAGATTTACTAAACAAAAACAAGTAAAATTCTGTGAATTTTCTGTTTTGCACACATTGCTATAGTGGAGATCTGTTAGTGTTTAATGTTCTGATGGGGTTTAAAGTGTTTCTGTATTGTCTGTTTGTGTGTCACCATTGTGTTGAAGAGTAGAGCCTGAGCTTCAGTCCAGGATGAGCAGAGTAACCCTAATGGTTTGCTGTTTGTTGCTGTACTTGAAGGAAGTGGCTGTGTAGTTGCTGATGCATTGATCATTTTTTTGCTAAGATCTTCATCTCATGCATGTGTGATGTTGTTAACTAGCAGGATTTAGTTAAAATAATGTTTCTAGTTAACTTATTTAAGTCTTTTTCTTAGAGGACTCAAGTGAAGTAATCTCACAGTATAAATATTTACTGGCAATTGACCAATCAATTTCCTCAAATGAAATGAGTTATTGCAGGTTTTAATTCAGTGCATTATTAATAACAGTAACATACTGTAAAGATTATACTGTTCTGCTCTGTTTTTTTACAGTATAATTGTAGATTATGTTTTGCAGTACTCTGGTAAATTTACAGCAATTTAATTAATGTTGCTGTAAATTTTACAGCAACTTTATATGACTTTGTGTGGTGGCGTTCATGTGCATTTTACTAGTTATTTGTTAAAATTAAATCGATTAGAAAGAAAAAAAGCAGAAGGACAACCTGTCCTCACTCCTCGGCATCAAAAACTGAAGCACAAGCGCCAATATGGCACTATGTACCTGCAGTCGTCACAATAACGACAAACTCCATTACTTTCGCTGGCTTGTCGGATCAAAACAGGTCTATATTTAATTAGTTGCATTTGTAAAAGTAGAAATAGTTTTACAAGCCAACTTTCGTTTTTGAGCTCCTAACGCGCCTACACTAACACACTTCTCAACAATACAAAACATGTTACAGGCAGATCACAGTACAGTCACTTGCATTTCATAAGATTATTTTACCGTATACATTTTTCATGATGTGATGTTAATCACATTTAAATAACTTTCAGTGCTTGTTTTGACAGTATGTGTGTTTAGGCACACTTGGTATGACGTGCGTCACCAACACAACACCAATGTCAACATACTAAACAAAACTGAACAAACTTTATGACCATTATGAACACTAATACATGACTGGATATATACTCCATCTAACATCTACTCACATGTGTGAAGAATCAAGATGAGCTCCACCAAGTTTCTCTTCACTTCCTAATGTTTGCAGGCTTGATGATGCACTAAAGTGAAGCTGAAAGATTTGTTTCACTCAATGGTTACCACTGACACCCACATAGAAACACTGTGACGTCCCAGATCCGGCCCACATCTGGCCTGCAGCGTGGAATGATGACCCTTGGGTGGCTGATATATTCTTATAATACTGTTGTATCTCATACTGCAATATCGCAGGGTTTGTGATGTGAAAACATTAATGGAACACTATTGGTAGATTTTAAAAACATTAGTGAATCAGGCTACATCATGATGATTATAAAACCATCAACAGGAAACCATCATCACCTGATCTCGTTTCACTTTAGCTTTCTTTGCTGCTGCAAATGTGTTTGACAAACACACTGTCACAGCATCCAAAAAAGACAAAAGATATAATAAGAGTTAAGAGCCCAACTATTGGAAACACTAGGGCTGGGCGATTTAAATCGCGATATTGTTATGCGCATCTCGTCAGTAAAGCCGGTTCCTTGATTAGTAGTAAATCGCCATCACCTGCTTTCAGATGGAGCGGCATTTACTACAAAGAGCCGTAGTTAACTGACAAACTGAGCCATATCGCATTAATATCGCGGACGTATCGCCAGCGATAATTAATGCAATATGGCTCAGCTTGTCAGGTAACTATGGCTCTTTGAATTCATGGGTGGAATAAATATATGGCAGGACTTTTACTTTCTGACCCCTGGATTCTCCACCTCTGTTGCCTACGTTAGATCACTAATATGGTTCACTTGAAAGGAGGGTGCGAATTCCGTTGAGCATACATCGGTTGTGCGCTCGTTATTGCAGTGCAATGTCTGATTGAAAAAGTGCACTCAATAGCATCCACTATGGTTTCAGACACCACTACAAATGACCATCCCCTTAAATAATGCCCTATTTGAGGGTATAGGGGGCAGTTTCAGATTCAACCACTGTGTAACACTCATGGCTCCCAGCCTCATCATTGTTGAAATTCATATGCTGATTCTTGATGTTTGTTAATGTTTAATTACTTTTTTTTTAATTCTTTGTATGCAATTTAAGAAAACAGATACATACTGTATACAGCATTTTTTCTGTATAAAAATGTGAATTACTGTAATTCGTCAATAATGTCATAATACTATACTTAAAATAGCAGCTGAGTTGTTCATTTACAATTTTACAGTTTTGAGTACAATTTAAAAAAAAAATATATATATATATACTGAAAAAATCTGCTATTTTCCATAAAATTAGGATTTAAAACTTTAGGGTATATACTTAATTGCAATCTATCAGCTTCATGACTCATTAAGTTCTACAAAGATTTCATGTCAAAAGTATCTGAATGTTTCTGTGAAGAAAATGTCTTTGTCAGAAGAAAACCAAAACGCCTCCTGTGAAGTGATGTGTTCAACGTGCGGTTCAACCTGTTCGATCTTATCTAAAGAAGTTTTGCTCTTCTTAAAAACAGCTGCATTTTTCTCATGTCTAGAAAGTTTATATATTCTCTCACTTGTGGGAACCTACATGAATTCAAACATTCAATCAACAAGTATGTAATAGAGATAAGGGGCGAAGAGCTGAGGGCCAAAAACAACAACATCAGTATTGCTCTCATCACAACCAACTTGTCCATGTGGGTTTTTGATGGGCTGTCACTTGGGTCCTGCTTGAATGTTATCCCCGTTCACATGAATCTGCAAAAATGACAAAAACGAATTGAACGAACAACAAAGTGCTCTGAGAGAGAGAGAGCGGTTTCACTTTTTTTTTTAAAGTTAAGTCAACTGCACTTTTTACATTCCATTCCCCAACTTACACATCCTACACTGACACCTTATTGTAAAGTTTTACCAAATTGTAGTATAATTATTTTTCAGGATATAAATATGAAGATATTTACTTAAGCAAAAAAAAAAAAAAATCACTTATAAGACTTCAGAGAAATATATAACAATGTAATAAGATACATTTAACCCATTTAGGCCGAAAACGCCTGCTAAAAAAGGACTTAAACATACACAGATGTGTGATCCGGTTTTGATTTTGTTTCTATTCAATGTTAAATATGTGATAAAGTTGAATAAATATTGATTTTATCTTAATCTATTTTTCATCTTTGAAATAACATTATTTCAGGGTGCAGACCTGATGAAAAATTTGTTAAGTTTCAACAATTATTCAATAATGTGGTTGATGTGTTAACACTGATTCAATGTTGATTCAGTGTTGGTCTGCTATCTGGGTCTGTACTTCAATCATCTCTGGCGCATGCTTGTTGCGACACATTTATGCTAACCATGTATGTGCACAGCACCGATCATTAACGCTAAAAACAAAGTTTACAGACATAAGACTCACATATACATCGGAAAACAATATAGTGAACAGTCTTTCTCTCAACTCGAGCAGAGCAATGATGGTGTGCATTTGTACATTTTTATACTTGTAAAGATGATATTAAATGAACACACTTTCAAGTGATGCTTCTTCACTTTATAGGCTAGTGAATGAAGCGTATCTCGAGAACTCCCTCTACAAATGTACGCAATAACGCAAAAAAGAAGTGCACATGCACGTATAACCAATCACACACATCCATCTCCAGCAACAATAATATAACATTAATTTGAAACAGTAACGCTCAATTAAAGAACCCAAAATATTTGTAACAAACATGCTGCATTTTTCATGAAAACAAAGAAAATCATGAAAATCACAGAATAAGAAAATCATGACTGTGTAACGGATGTGGAATGACACACTCACACGTTGATTCTTTCAACTCTGTTTTATCATTTTAGATAGAACAAGTACACATCACGTTGGCTGAAGAGAAACCACTGCAGACATTCATAAAAAGACCACAGCAGCCAGCGACACTCGAATCTGCTGCCATACAGCCAAACTGGTATTACTCATATAAAACACATGGTAACAGTATACAATGTGAAAACCGTAACAATATAGGCCTACCTGTAATTAATACCAGTGTACGACATGACAATAAATTGTAGAAGATAACGGGAAAACAACATAAATTGCTAAATACCATTATTTATAACAGAATAAACATGAAAGCAACATGCCATTTAGATAGAAAAATAAGAACAAATCATGTTAGCAGAAGAGAAACTACAGCAGACATTCATAAAAGGGGGGGGGGGAAGGGGGAGGGGGTCCTAAGTAATAAGAAACTAAGGGGGGGGGGGGGGGGGGGGGGGGTCCTAAGTAATAAGAAACTGTCAATAATTATATAATAAGAATTATTTCGCATACCACAGATATACTCCAGCACTAACTGCTGTTGCTGCTGCCAGAGCTGCACCTCCTGCTGCTCCCATTATTGTTGCTTTCCCAACAGTTAATGCAGCTGCTCCCACTGAAGCTGCCAGTCCTGCTCCTGCTGCTGCTTTTGCTCCTCCCACTGCTTCAGTTGCTCCCACTGCTGCTCCGACTGTTGCTCCTGCTACTGTTCCTATTACTATTGCTGCTCCTGCTGCTGCTGCTGCCACTGCTCCTGCTAATAATGATGCTGCAGCATCACGTTGCTTGAGTAGAAGAGTCTTCTTATCCTGCTCGGTGTATCTGCTGTCTCCATTCTTCTCTCGCAGACTCTTTATCTTTCCCAGAAGCTCAGTGACCTGAGATCGATCTTCATCTTTGTTGTTAAAAACATGAAAGCCTCCCGAACACTGATCAACTACTGACCGCAGTGTTTCACATTTATTCAGGTATCTCTCTATTGGCTCATGTAACAGATCCCCGTGAGTAAAGAGCACTATTGTGTGAGTTAAGAGCTTTGATCCAAAAAAAAGCTGGCTCAGTTGCATAACATTCCTTCTCTCCTTTGTGAAAGTCTCACCCAGTCTGATCACCAGCAGAAACACATCAACACTATGAAGAGTAAGCATCTTCTCTATTTGAGATTCAGCCTTTTTAATCTTCACTGATGTATCAGAGAGTCCTACAGTGTCGATCACTGTGATTGTTTGTCCATCCAGCTCTGTTTGTGCTGATTCACAGGTTCTGGTCACAGACTCAGGAGACAAATCTTCTTTAAATGTTTTTCTAATTCCTATGATGGTGTTTCCTGAAGCGCTCTTTCCTGATCCAGTCGAGCCCAACAGCATAATATTCAGAATGAAAGGTTCTTCCATGATGTTCCTCTGCATCTTTCTGTGCGTATATTTTTTTTCTCTCTCTCTCTATTATTATGAGAAAACACATTTTGTTAATTAAATGACAAAAACCTGCTGCTTCATTACACAGTTTAAGTTTCTATAAACTTATTTGCGAAAAAAAAGAAACAGAAAAAACTGAGACAGACTAAATCCAGACCCAGATAACATACATATCCTGGCCTCATCTGGGCCAACTATGGCACAAAGGGCTCAGTTCTGGCAGCAGCAAAGGTCATATGGGCCGTATCTGGGCCACACACAGCAAGCCGGTTTTAATGTGAGTTGTGGCTTGCTGTGTGTGGCCCAGATACGGCCCATATGACCTTTGCTGCTGCCAGAACTGAGCCATTTGTGCCATAGTTGGCCCAGATGAGGCCCGGATATGTATGCTATAGCCACACTCCTCAGACAGCAACATAGTATTGTCCCAGATCCGGCCAACTTCAACGCATACCAGATGTGGGCCAGATCTGGGCCGACACTATGTTGCCTTGGAAAATTAGGGCCTTGGAGGCCACCATACCCCTAGTAGAATGGGCTCTAGTGGTCAAAGGTGAAGGCTGGCCCACAACCTCATATGCAAGAGAGATAGCCTCGACTATCCATTTGCTAACAGTCTGTTTAAATGCAGGAAAGCCTTTTTTTAGGGGGCCCAAAGCATACCAGCAGCTGATCAGACTTTCTCCACATGGCAGCTTTGTGGACATAAGAGTCCAGTGCTCATACTGGACAGGTTCAATTTCTCCTGGTCTTGATCTTTAAAGGGAGGAGGACAGAATGCCTGCAGTACGATAGGCCGCGGTATATTGGTTGGTACCTTTGGTACATATCCTGGTTTTGAATGGAGGAACGCTTTGACCATCCCGGGTGCAAGCTCAAGGCACAAAGGAGATACTGATAGGGCCTGGAGATCTCCTACTCTGTTTAGTGAGGAAATGGCTTGAAAGGAACGCATTTTTGAGGGTCAGAAACTTTTCTGAACAGAATCAAAGGGCTCGAAAGTAGCGGCAGATAAACCTTCTAGAACAAGTGCCAGATGCCAAGCTGGAACTCTGGTACGAACTGCAGGCCTCAGCCTCAGGGTGCCACGAAGGAAACTTATTATCAAAGGATCTCTCCCGATAGATAAACCCCCCCCAGGGGGATGTGGCTACTATGGCCGCAACATTTACCTTATGGAAGGAAACAGTGTGGAAGGAGATAACCCTGATGAGAAACTATCTTGAAGGAACTCTACTATTGAACCAACAGGGCCATTGACTGGATCCCATTGTCGTAGATTACACCTAGAAGTAAAAACTTTCCACTTCAGGGCCTTTAGCTTCCTCGTGGAAGGAACTCTGGAGTGTAGTATGGTCTCTACAATCTCGGTTGAGAGACTAGAGCCTATGAGTCGGGCCCCCTTTAGAGACCAGACCCACAGGTGGAACGCTTCTGGACGGGTATGGAGAATTGCTCCCCCAGCCTGAGATAGAAGGTCACTCCTGACCAGCAGCTCCAGGGGAGAGCCGTCAATAAGGGATATAAGGTCTGAAAACCACACCCAGTTTGGCCAGTACGGAGCTACCAACAGAACACTTCTCCAGAACTCCTGGGAGCAGAGCAATCGGGGTAAATGCATACAGACGCACCCTCGGCCACGTCTGCACCATTGCGTCCAGTCCCAGTGGTGTGAGGAAGAACCACAGTAGACAGTGCGTTGTTATCCTGAGACGCGAACAGATCCATCTGTGCCTGGCCATAAACCCACCAAATGTGGGGGTTTGGAGTGTGTGGAGCCTTTTTGTGGAGCCTCCATTCCCTGGGCCTCAGCCCCTGCCTCGACAGGACATCTGCTCCTACATTCTGATGTCCCAGAATATAAATTGCTCAGGGAGAGCAGCTTCCCTAGGGACCACAAGAGAATCTGATGCGCCAGTTTGCATAGTGGACATGAATGCAGACCCCCTTGATGATTAAATAGGAGTCCACCGACGTGTTGTCTGTGCAAACAAGCATGTGATGGCCCCTCAGGTCTGGAAGGAAGTGTCTCAACACATTGAAGACCGCCATCATCTCCAGGCAGTTTATGTGCCATTAAAAATTATGACTCCTCCACAGGCCCTGAGCTGAGCGGCCTTCCATTACCGCTCCTCAGCCAGTGAGGAAGCATCTGTCGAGAGCGAAACTTGATGGCTCCTAACACTGGACCCTTGGCTAGGAACCAAGGTTTCCTCCATATAACCAAGGCCCGGAGACACTGCCGTGTTATGTTGATCATAGGAAGTGGGTTCCCCCTCAGGGAAAACCCCTTGGTTTTGAGCCACCACTGTAGGGACCTTATGTACAGCAGGCCGAACGGTA
The DNA here is from genome assembly GCA_021464565.1 of Rutilus rutilus. NCBI lineage: Eukaryota > Metazoa > Chordata > Actinopteri > Cypriniformes > Leuciscidae > Rutilus > Rutilus rutilus. The sequence continues at coordinate 17,517,709 of JAJAQA010000002.1, read as the reverse complement.
TAATGTTGAATGCGGCTGCCATGAACGACGTCTCGATGCCGAACCGCCAGCTGTTCCAACTCTGCTAAGATAAGCCAGTTGTCTATGTACTCCAGAATACGTATTTCCTGCAGCCTGAGCGGGGCTAGAGCTGCATATGTGCATGTTGTGAACGTGCGGGGTGATAGAGCTAGACTGAATGGAAGAACCTGATACTTGTAGGCTTTGCCGCCAAAAGCGAACCTTAAGAACTTCCTGTGTTGTGGAATGATGGAGACTCATCAAGCTATCGAGACAAACCAGTCCTCAGATCTGATTTGAGTCATGATCTGATTCAATGTTAGCATCTTCAGAAGTCTGACACCATCAGCGTCAGGACCTCTTCTTTGCCAAAGCCTTTTTTCGCAAGCATAACGGTCCATCATCGAATCATCAACACTCTCCTTCTGTTGCGCTCGATATGAGGAGCTTGAAGGCTGGGGCTGCCCATATTATTATTTTTTTTTTGTGGAAAATTCTCTTTATTACATTTTCTACATTGGCACAAAGAAAAACTCCAACAAAATTCACTTTTGCGGATACAGTGTGCAGTAATATTCTTACATATGTAAACAATTTATATTTGAACAGGTAATGAAATAGGGAAGAGAAAAAAAGAAAGCAAAGAAAAAAAGGGTGGGGGGAGGTATTATTGGTTCAATTATTGCTGTCTTATTAAAATAATAAATAAAGGGTTTCCATACTACACAAATATTTTCAGTTTTCTTTTTTAAGCAAAATCTAATCTTTTTGCGTTGAAGGTGGTGCAATAACATCTCTAATCAGGGCAGAACTGTGAGGTGGATTTTTTTGCTAAGAGTGCTACATTTTTTTGCTACTTGCTAAGAGTGTGACAACTCCAAGCACAATGCACTGTTTTTTAGACAGCTCCACATTGTCACTACTGACACCAAAAATAGCCATAACTGAGTCTGGGTATAGTGGTTTTCCAACACCTTTGACAGTAATTGTAAAAAATGAAATCCAATTACTATGAATATTAGGACACTTCCAAAACATATGTCCTAATGATGCTGGCGTTTGACTGCATCTATCGCATAATGGGTCCATAGAAGAGAACATCCTAGAGAGCTTTAGTTTAGACAGATGAAGTCTATGTAAGATCCTCAATTGTATTAAACTGTGTCTAATGCACAAAGAAGAAGAGTGAACCCGTTCTTGTGCTTCTTCCCATTGCCAGTCTGCAATATCTATTCCAAGGTCTTCCTGCCATGCTGCTCTTACAAGCTCTAATGAAACATCACATTCCAACTGTGATAATTTATGATACATAATGGTTATTCCTCCTTTGATAAATGGATTCTGTAAAAACAGTGTGTCCATCTGAGAGGTTGACGGTTCATTAGGGAATTATGAAAATTCTTTTGAACAAAGCTGCGAGCTTGTAGATATTTAAAAAAATGTGAGCTAGGTAGATCAAATATCTGCTGTGACTGCTGAAATGTTGGAAAGCGATTTCAGATAAATTTAACCAAAGGTGTCTCTCCGATGCCACATTCACTGCCATTGACCGCCCAATAGCACGAGCAGTCTCTTTAGTGGCTCGGAGAGACAAAACGGTGGCGCGACGCAGTTCTCGAACCACGTCAGGCCCCGCCCCCTCTCTAGTCTCCAGGTCCCTCAGAAGGTCATCCTGGTATACCTGTAATTTAGCCATAATATGAAGGCATGCTCATAACGAGCGTCTAACCTGCTGCCATATATGCTTTACCCACTAGCATAGATTAAGTTTTAGTGGCTAAGTTGACAGCATCGAGGACTTCAGGGACATTGCAGAGGCTAGAGAGATAACTGGCAAGCGCCTGTTCTACTTTGGGCATCGCCCCATAACCATGCTCTTTTAGCCCCCTTATATCAGAGTAGACATGGACCTGGGGGCTAAATACTCTTGCAGAATAAGGTTTTGTGGAGGTTGGGAAAGAATGGAAGTCCCCTCGGTGGAGGTACTCTGTGCTTGAGGTTAATAAGGGCTCATCTAATAAACTTTTGGGACGAGCGCCTTGTTTCTCGGCTGGCCATTCGGCGTTCAACTTGGACACAGCGCGAGACAACACCTCCACCAGCTCCTTATACGCTGGGGAAAGAGCTGGCGATTCATCTTCCACCATTTCGATGCTCAGCACATCTAGTTCCTCAGAACAAGACAGCTGAAGCACCGGTCTCTCCCCCGGGGCGGAAGGAACAGCAGGGCGGACTTCCAACTCCGGAGAAAGAGCACTGGATCCCACGGGTAGAGACTGACAAAAGGGCGGGACCTGTCTCAAACCCCGCCCTGAAATCCATTTGTGATCCCCACGTTAAGAGCTTCTGCGCCGTTTCGGCAGCAGCAGGGCCCGAACCGCAGGGAACGTTCACCTGAACACCCTCCTCTAAGAGCGGCGCGTGTGATGCAGCAGCCTCTCACAATGCTCACGGTCAGCCCCCTCGAAGGCTGACAGAGCACATCACACAAAGTTTGTGTGTATCCCCATCCGTGAGATAACGAGGGCAGGGAGAAGCACACAACTTGAATCATTGTTTGTACGGCATTACATAAACTGATATTGAGCTGTATGATTTTGTGTCAGACAACAATAAATATGGCAGACCGTTTGTAACACAGAGCTCTTGCTGAGGCACAGAAGCTAACGCCGGTCAAACCGGATGTGCTTTTATCCTTTCTTGTTCGTGACTCGCCCGTGACGTTCACTCTCGACATTGGACTAGTTGAAACCTGTGAGGACCCACTTCGATACCAAGTTGGTACTGAAATTTTTAAATTGTTACTCTTTTTGAGTGCTGTTGAGCAGAATCGTAAACACCTCTGTACAATGATCAACGCACGGGAGCGTTTGAGCGCACACAGAAGTGTTTGAAAGTGTTTAAAAAAAACACAGGGTATATTAACTTATTTAGTTAATATAATTTAATTGATCAATTCAATTATTTATGACATTATTTTTGGAAGCGTCTTCATTTACAGCAGAAGTGCCTAAAACTTTTCACAGTAGGCTATACTTTTTTATTTACAACAAAATAAGCTAGTTTCCTGCACAAAATATAATGGCATTGTAATATTTATATAATAGCCTATGTAATGATAAAGTTTACAGTGACTTCATAAAATAATAATAAAAAATAAATAAAAAAAACGTTAAAAAAGCAAGAAACACACCTGATGCACTTTCTTTGTTCTTCATAAGAAGTTTAAAAACCTTGCTGTAGTTTTGTGTAGTTAATCACCTGACGTCTTGAACATGACTTCCCAGGTGGACTTGAGCACCATATATAAGACTAACCAATAATTATTTTTTATTTATAACCTATAATCACTAATCACCAACATAAAACTTGTCAACATAATAAACAAAACTGAACAAATCGCCTAGCATCATGTAGCCTACAGATTATGAACATTATGAATGGAGACTCAATTCTCACCTGTGTTAAGATCAATCTCCTTTTCACTTGTCGACACACTGAAGTGAAACTGCAAGGGTTTTACTATGGGTTTCACTGACAGTGATTGGTTATTTTACAGAAGTAGGGAAATGTCATGTTGCCGCCTTTTTGGTCGCATTTTGGTCAGCGTTGCACTATTTGGTGTCTGAAATATTTGGTTGCCCTGGTAACAAGTATGCTTATTTTCATGAGTTTCCCGTTTCGAGGTAATGAGACAAAATAGGGCATTTACTTTTATGCACTTCTGCATCTGATCATTGCTTGTATTACCAGAACAAAAACATGTTTTGAGAGATCTGTTGATATGTGTGAGTTAAATACAAGCAATATAAATATACAAATCATTCCATGCTAAAGAAAAACTGTCACATTTTTCTGGTGTTAGTACTTTTATTTCCATTTTTGTTTGACAAAATTGCAGTTTAGACCATTTTCATCTCTCATTTAGTTTGCATATGCACACTTTATTTTTTTGAGATAGAGGGAGCAGCTAAATTACATTCTGTTCAAGCAACAAACACCTCCATTTCCAAACCATAAATTACAATTCAATTTGTGGACAAACATTTTTCGTACCCAGGTAAACACAAACTCGCTTGCAAACCCTTAAAGGGATAGTTCACCCAAAAATGAAAATCAGCCGTCAATCCATCCTAGGTGTTCTTTCAGACGAATGCAGTCGGAGTTATATTAAAAAATGTCCTGGCTCTTCCAAGCTTTATAATGGCAGTGAATGGCCGATTCTGTTTTGAAGTCCATAAAAGTGCATCTATCCATCTATCAATGCATCTTTTATGATGGATAGATGAACTTTGATGGACTTCAAAACAGAAACAGCCATTTACTGCCATCATAAAGCTTGGAAGAGCCTTTTTTTTATATAACTCAGATTGTATTCGTCTGAAAGAAGATTGTCATTTACACCTAGGATGGATTGACGGTGAGTAAATCATGGGCTTATTTTCATTTTGGGTGAACTATCCCTTAACCACTTCACACAAGCGCGCGCACACACACACACACACACACACACACACACACACACACACACACACACACACACACACACACACACACACACACACACACACACACACACACACACACACACTTACTGTATGACACAGCGCCCTCTGCTGGTCACGGGTAAACAAGGCTTCTCCAGTGTTCAGATTTCATTCTTAGTGTCTAATCATCAAACTGTCCTTATGCATTTACCAATATGGTAGTTTACCAACTTAATCTAAAATATTAAGTTTAAACGTTAAGTAAATATATGATAAACGTTTGTTGTTACATGCTTAGTTCAAGTAAAACACTAAGATAAATCTAGAAATTTAGGACCAAACCGTGAAACTGAATTAGTAATAAGTAATTTGTGGCGTGCAACTTATTCACTAAATGCCCCATTACATTGAAACTACAAGCACATTTGCAGGAATTACAGTGGCTCATTTCTGTCACAATGATGCAGGATGTGTGTCGATTGTAGAATTATTACAAACAGAGATGAACAGAACGGAAATACAATGACAAATCGTCTTTCACATTCCAAAAAACGTTGGATCCCCATCAGTCAGTCATTTCTTGTTGTCTTTTCCTCTGATGCTGCACATTTTGGTTATAAAAGTAAAACTTGGTTTATTTCTGTCCTCTTGAATGTTTTCGGTGACCCCTGACCCTAATTAACATCTGTCAATCAAACTCAGCAACATATCTGTGCAGTGTCAAATACAGATCTTTGAAAATACAGTATTTGCATCATTAAAACATAATTCATACAATACGTAAATATGGACCTTTTTGTGTGTGCATTTTATGTCTTAAAAGGAATAGTTCACTCAAAAATGTCATAATTTACTCACCCTAACGAAACAATTCATTTTTATTAAATGGAAAAGAGCTGCATGAACACATAATGTAGAAAACAAAAAGAGATCCTAATCCTACAGGTTTGTGAGTAAGTGATGAGATAATGTTTATGTCTGGGTGAATTATCCCTTTATCTGCAATAGGAGTATTTATGAACAGCATTAAAAAATAATAATAATAATTGGAATCATCATTCATTCATAATCTACAAACATATCTATCCTGATAGATAACATCTATGATCTAAACCTCACCCTGAAGAGATGAGGATGAGCGTCCAGTCGTCTTATCCCAGAAGATCCAGTTCAGTGAGTCCAGTCGTCCCGGTTTGGCACTCGGATAGTGATGAAGTCATCTTTCGTTACGTTCGGCGTGTGATGTTTATCATGACTGTGTTGTGTGAGAAAGAGAGAGACTGTCCAGAAAGAATACAGCAGTGAGCGCAGCTTCAAGAGGAGGCCAAAGGGGAAAGGTCAAGAGGTCAGAGTTCAGCTGATCACCAGGATGCCGAAGTATTTCTTCAGCTGCTCCAGAAAGACGAACGTCAGGACGGTGTGAGGAATCAGGCGGATTCCGGCCGGAACTAAACCCTGTCATGCGATTCACAAAACCATCAGTAAAGATTCAATTCAATTCAATTCACATAGTTTCAAAGCAGCTTCACAGAAAATACATGAGTCCACATTTGTGATCTGTTATCAGAGGAAACTAAGTTATGTGTTTCAGAAATGTACATATACAAAATAACAGATAGCGAGAAATGTATTCATTTAAACAATGTAATAATTTAATGCAGATATAATGAGCTCATTGATGTAATGAATACTTGTTTGTTAACTAATGATTATGATATTTAGAAAAGTGTAGCATGATCACAAACGTCATTTTGAGAAATTAAGAAAAATAAAGCAAAACTTGTACCTTGTAGAAGGCGAGTGGTCCCAGTCTGGCGGTTTCAGACAGGCAGTGCATCACACCCTAATATACACAAACAAATATTACTGATTAGTGATAAACATAATGAAACTATGATCAGAGAGAGAGAGAGAGAGAGAGAGAGAGAGAGGGGAACTCACTCTGTATTCTCCTTTCGAGTTCATTAATCTCGTCTTTATGACGTCCAGCGGCTGGCAGAGGAACGTCGCACAACCTCCCTGAAGAGAGAAACATGACATGACAGAAACATGTATGTGTGTGCAGTCAAACCAACATTCAACATTTCTCACATTATCACAGTTTTTTCGCTATGGTTTAGAAAGTGGTAATAAAATATGACAAGTTATCAGCTGATATTTCTCTGGTTTTGTCCGTCCTTCTGTTAGACTGTCTCATAAATGAATTATGTTGAATATCTGTCAGCTGTTAAATTTAACTACACAATTATATAACACCAGTTTAGCTCAACCAATCACCAAGCAATGCTTCATTTAGTTCAGTCTGTGTGTGAAAAGGTCACATTATCAATTAAAGAAAAAACACTTCAGCAAAACATGGTCAGGTCAAAGAGGAGAGTATATGAAGAGTATTTGGGTATAATATTTCACAGTTTACTTTATTTTGCTCTCCTCACTTACATAAATAAACTATAGTGTCCTGCACACACTAGTAAAGAAATATCAAAAATGATATCTGGTATCTGAATAATTTTTGGTTTGACTGTGTGTGTATATAGTTCATCAACACCCCTAAAGCTCTTCCTGCTAAATATAACCAACACTGTCCAATAACTATCAGTTATCAAAAATATACTATGATTGACCAATCAGAGGCTCCGGTACTCACAGCGATGAAGCTGGACAGGAAGTGTGTGAGTATGTTGTCTCCCATGAGTCCTGTGCCCAACACCAGCTGCTTGGCCTGATCGTAACATGCCAGCTGACACACACACACACACACACACACACACACACGGTTAGCATCATTTCATCATCATAAACAGGTACATGCCCTCATCCTCCCCTCGTGGGTCAAAATGACCTGAAGCCCTAAAATTATACTTTTTAATTTTTTTTTTGATCCAGAAAGCTTATTAAATTTCATTTTTTGAGATTGTTTCTTATTTTATATGTTACCTTTAAATTACTAGATTGAATCAATATAAATAAATAGTAATTTAAGCACATTCCTCACATTCTTTCAACTTACATTCAAAATAATTCACAATTTCATTCCTAAACGTTTTAATTCAGCTCAAAATATCTTCCATCGGGTGTCTTTACTGACCTCTTGTGGAACAATAATAATATAACATGATCATGACTCTTGCCACTAGATGGCCTTATAGCTCTATATGGAGCCAATGAGCCGTTTCCCCTGGGTCCTACAGTCACTTCAGTATTCATTCAGATACAACATGTAGACATTATAATATCATTTTTGAATTTTGAGCATTTTTAGGTCTAAATTTCAACCATAAAACTCCTTGAATCCATTAGATTTATTTCTGTATTTGTGGTTCAAGTGCGACAAAAGTCACGGGGTCTTGGACCTGTCTGATGAACACTCAATTAAAAAAATAAAAATAAAAATAAAATATTCCATGTCAAAATGACCCGAGGGAAGGATGAGAGTTAATCCAATGCAGTTCACAGTGCATTCAAGCATTTATGTATCCATCTGTGTGGGAATAAAACCAGCCCCTGATAGACTTTATACTCTTTAGGCACTTATTTTGGGGTAACTCTCAATTCTACATGTTTTAAGGACAATCAGTAACAGATATTTGATATCCTCCCATCATGCACTGCTTCCTCACCTGTCCGACAGTGACGAGAGCTCCTCTGCTGGAAGCCATAGTGGCTCCTGAGAACAGCTTCCTGGTTCCCTCTGAGAGAAAAGCATGTTTAGAGAGAGACATTCACACATGTACAGAGGTTAATGACAGTCAGAGATCCAGAAGTGTGCTTTACCTTCCCGCCAGACCCTGAAGAGTCCGTCCAGCGCGTGTTTATAGCTGCGACACACACACAAATGATTCAGGTAAGTCACATTATGACTGTCTGGAGTGTAAAGACTGTTTTTAGATGGAGACACACTCACTTTCTCCTGTGCTCTGCAGGAAGCTTCATATCGTTCTGCATTCTGAAGACATAAACAACATGAAATCATCACCAGAAGACACACAGATGAGCTAAAAAACAAACACATCAGTAACACAAAGCTCACAATACACACCGAACGTTCACCATGTCTGCTGGAGTCCCGATGAAGCCGCCGGTGAATCCTGCAGAGAAACACAGACTGTGAGAGGATATCGCAATATATTTTGATTTATATATGCGTCAGGGTTATTATCGTTAACTAAAAATAAATATTTTCGTTACTTGAAATGAAATAAAAGTTAACTAGAAAATAAAATATGTAAAAAAAAAACATAAAACTTATTTTAATTTTGTATTTTTGTCATTTTTATTAGTTAAAAAAAATTATATCAACAAAAACTAATAAAAAATAAAAAAAACTCAAAAAAGACAAACTTTCAAATGAAAATATAAAAATAAATAAAACTGAAATAAAAACTAATATACAAAATATACTTCATAATATATATATATATATCTTGGTCGAATATACACACTGAAACTAACAAAAAGTTACAAAAACAAAACAAAATTACAACATTTTGAGCAAAATGAGTTCATATTTAATAAAAACTATAATAGTAAATGAACTATACTAAAATAACACTTATGTATGCATTTATAAAATTTGCATGTAAGCTCAAGTAGATTCATAAGTGAATTACGAGCGATAAACACGATGGGTCTCTTCCACATTTACCACACTTTCAATTGCTGTAATTACGCTCTATCAACCCACTAAATTTCTCAAAACTGTTATGAACTTCTTATTACGACCTCCTGAATATCATTATTCAGTCCCTTCAGCAACAACCTTTCCCATAAATCTGTAAAACTGCAATTGTTAGGGCCTGCCGAAGAAAAACACCCTTGATTCTTCTGTGCTCAGGAACTACAAACCAGTCTCTAATCAACATGTCAAGGCAAAACAACTGAAAAGATATTGTCCATACAGATTAATAACTCTCAACACCAATAAACTTAGAGAGATATTTCAGTCTGGCTTTCGGGCGAAGCACAGAAACAGCCTTGATTAGGGTTTTAAACGATCTGAACGTTATTTGGGACTCAGGAAACTTGGCAATCCTTGTTCTTTTAGATCTGAGTGCTGCTTTTGACACCGTTGATCATGTGATTCTACTCGACCGACTTCAGATCTGGGTCTGTCTATCAGGTCCGGTCTCAGATCCTACTTAAGCAACAGGGAAAACTGTGTTACACCTACAGGCGTTACGTCATTTCTTGTGGTGTTCCTCAAGGCTCAATGTTGGGTCCTTGTGGAATTACAGATTTAAGAATCTGTTTAAGATCTGTTGATCTTACATCCTTACAGAACATCACATAAAAAACTATGGGGAAGTACACTGTATTTAGCATTTAAGGTTAAGATGACGACATCAGATGACTGATTCGGTTAAGCAAAGACTTTATCAAGCGGTTCCTGCCAGTCCTGTTCTCTTTATTGTAAGTCAAATGAGTCAGATAACTGAAACTCTCACCCTTTGTCTTTAATGGCTCTTAGTTCTTTGTATAGTTATGATTATTGTATTAGGACTGGTGACACTAAGTCTAGAGTCTGGGGCGGGCTCCTATACCTGGATACTTCATTTACATCCTTTCCTCATTTTGAACTTTTAAAGTGTTCATCAGAGGGGTCCAAGACCCTAGGACTTTTTTGCACTTGAACCATGAATACCCACATTTTTCTTTTTTTATGGATTCGAGGAGTTTTGTGGTTGAAATTGTAAAAAAAGTAACAAATCCTTCCCTTGCGGGTTCAATTCGACCCCCTTAGGAATGAATGGGATGCGAGGAATGCTTCAGTACACATAGAAAAACCTAAAAATGCTCAAAATTCAAATGAAAAATTATTTTATAATGTCTACATGCGTATCTAAATGCAAACTGAAGACAAAACTGACTTTAGGACCCAGCGGAACAGCTCATTTGATCCACATAGAGCTATATGACTAGAGTCATGAAATATCATGTTATATATTGTTTTCCCCACAAGAGATCGGCAAAGACACCCAATGTAAGATTATCTTGAGCTGAATTAAAAGGGTTATGCTTGAAATTGTGAGTTATTTTAAATTGAAGTTGAACAAATGTGAGGAATGTGCTTAAATTACTATTTATTTCAATAGATTCAATCTAGTAATTTAAAGGTAAAAAAAAAAAAAAAAAAAAACAAGTATAATTTTAGGCCTTCGGGTCATTTTGACCCGCGAGGGAAAGATGTGTTACAAAGTGCGAGGGAAGGATGAAGGTTGAGGTCGTCAGCCAGGTTCTTATCCTCCATTTCTAAGCACTGCCTCCTAAAATCTATATAAGCTACAATGTACACCGCCTTCGTTAGAGTCGATGCCAAACAGCTCGTGTTCTTCTTAATGAAGAATCCTGCAGAAGCACATACAACCGACTCTCCTGGTCTTCACCTCTGAGTTTCCTTCCTCTAATATCTAACCAATACATGCTTAATAGGCTCATTAAATGCCATATTTAATTTCACCAGTATGCAGATGACACTCAACTTCTATCTTTCACTTGCACCAGATTCCCACAATTCAATTTTCACCGTACTGTCCTGCATAGATTAGAGAGCATAACATTGTTGATGTCTCAGAGCTTTCTACAGCTAAACACAGATAAGACAGAGGTACTTGTTATCGGTAATGACGCATGGAGAATATTTATTGCTTCATATATTGTCTCTTTATCACTAAAAGCCAGTAATCAGGTCAAGAACTTGGGAATCGTGATTGACATGACCTCAGTTTTCACAAACAGCATATTATCACCTCAGAAACCTCTCCACAGTACGTGACATTCTCTCCCCTTCTGACAGTGAGAAACTCGTTCATGCATTTGTTACGTCTAGACTTGATAACTGCAATAGTGTTTTCGCTGGGTTACCAAAGAGCTCTCTCTATTAAACACTGAAAAGAGTTCAAACAGCAGCTGCACGAATGCAAACTCGCTCTAAAACTAGAGTCACATGACTCACAACGCTCAGATCCCTTCACTGGCTGGCTGTATCATTCACAACTGAACTCAAGATCCTCTTACATTTCCTAGTAAACTGTAAGTTCACTTTTCATTTATTACTCAGCTCACTTGAAGTTCTTCGATACCACATCAAAAACCACTAGCCTAACTGATAAAGTTCAAACATTATTAAAGACAAGTGAACAGTCAGTAATAAAATAAGTAATAAAACAAATCAGTAATAAAACAAATTAGAAGCAGAGATGAATACTAAAGTCTAACGGTAGTATTGAGGGACAGAAATTAATAATTAAGCCTAAATGTAAAAATAACACAATGTAATATGTGTTCATGAAGAAATTAATCATTTTTATATTTGTTAAAGCTGTATTTGTTGTTTTATTAACATTAATGACACGGACAACAGCAGGATTATTAGGTGTGTGCTGTCACTTTAAGACCGAATAAACTCGTTCTCAACTGTTCACTTATGACATAGGCTAACCAAGAGAATACTTGCCGGGCACATGAACGGGCACATAAACACAAGATGATGTCTAAATACCCGTTCATGTTTATGTATCTCTCTCTCTCTAGGTCTCTCTCTCTCGAATAAAAATACATCCAGTGGTAATTTGTTGGCTGTACCAAAATAAAAAGCTTTTTCTTTTCTTTTTTTCTTTTCTGTGAATGTACTTCTCTTCTGTAAAGCACTTTGTAAAAGTTGCTACATAAATAAAGCTTTAGGTACTTGCTCTAAATCTAATTATCATAAGGTGATCGCTGGTGTGTGATTGTGTGCTGGTGTGTGTGTTCACCTCCAAACGCGCCCAGCAGGACTTTCTGGTAGAAAGGCATGGGTCCCTGACTGCCGCTGCCCATCATGTCTCGCACCGTCTCATAGATGGCGAACCGCGTGAGAGAATACGACATCTGCGGAGAGACACACGTTCAGTTCATCATCATCATCTTCTGTGTTAGAGAGGTTTACATAACACACACTTAATCTCACACTTAACCATGAGAGATTTCACACTTTAAACTGAAGATCCTGAGTTTCATGAATAAACACAGACCGGGAACATGAACTGCTTCTCTGCAGGATCACAGATGGGAAACATACTATATGAAAACATGTGTAATCCAACACTTCATAATGGCCACTTTCACACAGTTAAGTCACTGGACTAATGTTTCTCTGAGTTTTACACCTACTGTTTTGTTTTATTTGTGTTTTATAGCTAGTGTTATCATTCACGCGCAGCACTGAAACACCATGAAACTCTGATATCATTTTGCCAGATCTGCATCTGAAATACACTTATTATTCCTTTGAAAGAAATGTTGGGCAAAATGTGTTAGTGAATATGTCATTCTGGTGAGTATTGCACGTCGTTTATTTGAAAGCTCGACTTCCTCACCCTTGTTCAGGCTTTCTGCACTGTCATGGTGAACGTTCATAACTCTGCCGCTCTGTAGATCAGTTCTGTTGATAAAGATGACGTCCTCACTATCGTTCTGCATTATCACGGTGAACGTTCATAACTCAGTTTCGTTTTGTCATCTGCATCTTTTCCAAAACACTGGCAAACCAAGAAGATTTTCAGTAAATAAACGAAGTGAATTCATTTGTGTCCGCTTCTTCACACTCAAACTCTTTGAGTTTTACATCAGTGTCTAAAGCTCACACACCGCTGTATATCCTGATCACATGACCTTCCTCTCTCTCTCTCTAACGGAAAAAAAAAAACACATTAAATTCAAGGCAAAGGCTGTCTGTGTGAAAGTGGCTGGTGACATATTTCGTGTCTCAGGCGTTATCAGTGTTCATTTTCCCAGAATTCCTCCCGCTGGATATGAATGGGATCGGGATCTGACCTGTCTGCAGAGGGAAGCGCTGAGGCCGTTGTAGAGCGCCAGCACACCGTCGCTCTTCACCACATGCATCGCCATGCCAACCATCCTCATCTTCACCTCCTGCTGCGTCTGCAGGTGCACCTGTTCAACATCATCATCATCATCACAATCAACATCACCAGCACCACAAAAAACAACAACAAACAGCATTTCCCTTCACATGAGTCTGAAACGGATACAAAATACGATACAAAATGAAACAGAAAAGCGCACACACACACACACACACAACACAAAACAGTAGAGTGTTGGCGCTTGCAACGCCAAGGTCATGGGTTCGATTCCCAGGGAAAGCAAGAACTGATAACAATGTTAAATGTGTACCTTGAAATGCAGTGTAAGTTGCTTTGGATAAAAGCGTCTGCTAAATGTAAGTGTTAAACATTTTGTGTCTGGTTTAAAGCTGCATTCAGTAACTTCGGGATTTCTTCGCTGTATTCTCGCTTTTAGCTCGCAGGTTTCTCTCTAGAGCTCCCCCCACAGCTTCGGAATAGATATTTGACAACACTGTTGTAAAAACTCTTTGGTGATTCTCAGACACCAGAGGCTAGTAGATCAACGACATCAAAGCAGATGGGATATTCTTTAAAACGTCTTCTTCATTCGGGTTCGGACAGCGTGAGGGAGCGCAATAATGACAGCATTTTAGCAGATTTCTTTTGGCCGTAAAGCAATTGTTTACATCGCGAGACCTGATATCACGCAAGACTTCCTGACGCGGCGGCCGGTGGCCCGCCGCCCCAAAGTTGCAAGTGCGTATTTTCCGCTCACGGGCACCAGGGGGGTGCAAAACGACCACCATTCAACCCGAAATAAGTAATATAACCATTCCAATGACTCTGAAGCTGTTCAGTTAAGGTAAAAAAAGTTACTTAGTTCACCTTTAAAATATACGGACTTATATAAATGAGTCAGTTGAGTGATATATGTATGTGTGTTTTATGTATGTTTTTCTCTTCTGTTATCAAAAATACATTAAAAACAGTAATATTGTGAAATATTACTGCACTCTAAACAGCAGTTTTCTATGTGAATATATAGTTAAGTGTATTTTATTCCTGTGATCAAAGCTGAATCTTCAGCATCATTACTCCAGTCTTCAGAGTCACATGATCCTTCAGAAATCATAATAATATGATGATTTGATGATCAAGAAACATCCTGATTATTATCAGTGTTGAAATCAGTTGCGCTGCTTCATATTTTTGTGGAAACTGTGACACTTTTTATTTTTCAGGATTGTTTAATGAATAGAAAGTTCAAAAGAACAGCATTTATTTAAAATAGAATCTTTTGTAACATTATAAATGTATTTGTCACTTTTGGTCAATTTAATGTATCCTGGCGGTGAATAAAAGTATGTAATTTTTAGGAAAATGTATATATATATATATTTTATATATAATATTTACTACACGTGTATATATATATATATATATATATATATATATATATATATATATATATATATATATATACACACGTGTAGTAAATATTATCTATCCAAATAGACAGAGAGTTCCTGTTATACTATGTTGAGCTCAAGTGTGTAAAATGTACAACAATTTTCTCATTCAAGCATTAAATACCTGCACAGCACGCAACAGGTTACAACAAAACCTCTCACACACACACACACACACACACACACACACACACACACACACACACACACACACACACACACACACACACACACACACACACACACACACACACACACACACACACACACACACACACACACACACACACACACACACACACACACACACACAGGGTTTGAATAGTGGCCAACAACAACATCATCATTTCATTCTGTTCAAAGAAGATGTTCTTTGTTATTGTATACAGTTTAATAATGCAACTGTAACTCTAAAGAGACTGAACAGGAGATTTACAGGTCAGCGATAAACAGAAGATCAAGTGTGCAGAATATAGAGGGGAAATATTACAATATCAAGAAGAATATTTACAGAAATATGTTTGCAACTTGTATCAACCTGTTTTTACCTGTTTACTCGCAGACCATTGGTAAAACTTTATAACACGATTCCATTAGTTCACATTAATGCAATACTAACATTAACAAAGAGCAACTCATGTGTCATTGTATTTATCAATATTTTATTAATATCAGTTCATAAAAATACAACTGTATCTGTAATGTCAGCTATGGTCCGTTAAATAATATTATCAGATACAACTTCTGATTTTAATGATTTACTAGTAAATGTCAATAAATGTTTTTCATCGTTAGTTCGTGTTCACTAATGTAGTTTGCTAATGTTAACAAGCGAAAGCTTGCAGATGATTTATAAAGGTCAAAAGGTCACGCTCAGATTGGACTCACGCCGTCTCTCTTTAAACACACAGTTGTCTGAAGGGTAACCGGGTCAAGCACCACTTCTGAACTCACAACACGCTGTTTTTAACTTCAGCCAGTGTGTGTGTGAGCGTGTGTGTGTGGTTGAAGGGCACTATCTGTGGCTTTTGTTTGGTTTTAGTGAAGAGCAGACAATCTGAGATCATTCAGCCTGTTATCTTCTCAAACACACGAGAGAACTCAGAAGATCTGAGGCTGAGAAATGACGGATTGCTCAATAAATAAACTCAATAAACTCGTTCTCCTTCTTTGAATTCATTCATTCGTGTTTCATTCATTGCCGGTGCTTTCCGGCCACCTGATACTTTCCTCTGTGAAACTGAGAGGAAAACACACAGTAAAACTACAGTCTCATGGAGCAGACACACACACACACTGAAGGTCAAAGCAAGACTAGATAGTCAAAGTCCAGCAAACCGGACTCAACTGGACACACACAGATGGCAGACATGTGCCGATCTCACACGTGTGCGAATCTGGACAAAAGCATGCATGAACACCCACACCCACACACACACACACACACACGTTGATAGTGAATGAACACTTCCTGTCCCATAAAGCAGCGAGAGCTGATCCTAAAATACCACTGGCCTTTAATATAAAAGTACAGCATGCAGAACATTTACAGCCTTTCATTCCCACTGTGTGTGTGTGTGTGTGTGTGAAATACTTCAGTACAGTTCTGGAAAACAATTAACACACACATCCAACTCTATTATAAGCCTCGCATCCATTACAAGAACAACGGAGAAACTCGAGCGTGAGCGTCTGTGAACAACAACACCGTAATTAAACGCCCTTCAACAGTTTCAGGACGTTTTTGGGAGCCGGACTGACATCCGCCCGGTTATAATGTGATCACACACACACACACACATTCTTCTGGTTTAGTCACACATGACATCACATGAGGACAATAAACTGATCCCAAATCAGACCTCAGACTATTGACATCTGCCTGTCAATGATTTAAACATCTAAAGTGCAGGATGAATTTATTCACTATATTTATATAATGCATTTAAATCCTTTTCATTTAACCTTAAATTTAAATATGTACAAAATTGCTTTGATAAAAAAAAAAAAAAGTTTTAGATTGAAAATGACAAGGTTGTCAGTAGATTTGGGAAAGACAAAATTATTTCAAGGATTATTATGCTGATATTGTTAAAATGGTCAAATATTAACCGATTTACCAGACGTAACATCTTCACAAGGTTTTCCATAGATTTTGCAATAAATGAGCATATGTTGATAAAAATGGACAAATATTGTGCGATTTATTGGATGTAAAATGTTTGTTACAATTCGACAAGTTGTTAAAATGGCCAAATATTACAGTCGTGAAATATTCATTAGAATGTAACAAGGCTGTCAGTAGATTGTGGGACAAAATACAAGCATTATACTGATAGAGTGACCAAATATTATCTGATGATATTTGGTAAATTATGTTGGCAAATATTGGATCTGAAAAACTACAAGTAGCCTATTGTGTCCATAGTGTTAAAATGGCCAAAGATTATCCAAATTATCAGATAAACTAAACAAACATTCATTGCAATTTGACAAGTGTGTTGGTAGATTCTGGAACACACAAACTTAATATTTACATTTTGACCAAATATTGTCTGATGATAAATATTCAGTAAAATTTTACAAGACGTTGGCAGGTTTTTAGAACAGACTAGCAGAATTATGATAATAGTGTTAAAATAGCCAAATATGTTCAGATTTGTGTTATCAGTCTGGCCGATATTTTGTTTAAATATGAATTATCAAATTGAGGAACTATGCACAGTTTTCTCTTCAAAGCCACACACAAGTCATGTGCTCGAGCGGATGTTGTCTTCCTCTGGGGATGAAGATTAGACCGATTATCTGTCATTCTACCTTAACTAACCATCCACACACACACACACACACACACACACACTCACCTTGATCAGGTCCAGCGGGTGCGTGCAGCAAGCGGCTCCACACGACGCGATCCCACCGAAATACCAGCGCGACATGCGTTTCTCCGCCATCATCTCTCCGGTCCCCGTTAACTTCTCTTCTCTCGTGCTGGTTGCGAGCGACGCGTCCCGTGCTGCGCGTTGCTGCGTGCGTGGATGATCTCGCTAATCTTCCGCGAGGTCAAGAACGGAACGGTGATGTTTCCGATGTGCTCGAGACATGCCGAGTGCGTGGCGTGCGTGACCGGTGCGCGCGGACAAACAAAGCGTCGCAAAGTTCACGAGCAGCCAATTGCTCGCGAGGAATCTGGAACGGCCTCCCGGTGCGCCAGATCCTCCTACTGGCACACACACATTACAAACGCACAAAAAAAAGAGAGAGAGAGAGAGAAAAAACATCCATCCGAGTGTTCGGTGTTCATTGAGAACGAGGGCTGGACTCTTAAAGGGGCAGTAGCCGCTGAGAGGACGTTAGGGACTCGGGAGCGCGCTGAGTTACTGCACTGTCACTTTAAGACGAGGCCCTTCCTCATTCACACGCAACTTCTAGAGCAGGAGTGGAGCCACTGCATTGGCACAATAGAGTTGCAATACTGTTGTGTAAAATGTTTAGTGTGCCAGTAAACGTTTGTTCTGGAGACATGGCTGACTGACTGACTGAATGAATGACTGTATCTCTATAAAATATCCATTTATGAAGGCCTATTACTATATATAGGCTAATATCAATCGTCTGTCTAAAAAAAATCAGGTAAATAAATTCATCAATAAACATCAATAAATAAATAAATATATAATCATTAATTATACTGAGCATTGGAAAAAAGACTAACATAAGCAATATGTGAGACTGTTGTGCAACAACAACAACAACAAAAAACAATAAACGGAGACATGGCTGACTGAATGAATGACTATCTCTCTATAAAATGTCAATTTATAATGAAGGCCATATATTTACCATATCATATTTATCGTTTTACCATATAATAAACAAAACATATAGTTTACCATCTATTACCTTGTAATATTTATCGTCTGTCTAAAAATCAAGTACTTTAACATTGAAAAGTTAACCTGACAATCTAAAGTCTCTTTATCAGCTGCCAGTTCCATGAAGAAAACATTTCTTTATAATAATTATTATTATTATTATTATTATTATTATTTGCTTAAGGGATTTGATGCCATCAGAACCCCGATCTTTGCTTTTCAGGTGGCAAAACCATGCACAAAATATATGACATATCCATAAACTAGTCAATAATTAAATATAATTATTAATATTTAACTGAGACCTTTATACTCTTTTTGTGCTTGTGTCATAATTAACGTAAAATCTAAATCAAAGACAACGAGAAACTGAGAAGAAATGCTGAATAGAAAAATTAATAGAAGCTTGTTTCTAAGTTTAAATAAAAATCAGTGGAAAAGTTGATTGGTACTATGGGATATTGCGCTTGACTGTCATCTTGTGGACATTTGCAGTACTTCAGTTACTGTGGCTGAAACGCTTATGCTTAAAGTCCCCATGAAATCAAAATTGAAGTTTTTTGGCTTTTAGTATGTTCCTCTTACTGTTATCTATGGGTATCTAAAAAAAAAACTCATATAAAAAAGAGGTAATTGTAACTTTTTATCTCACAATTCAGACTTTTTTTTCTTCTCAGAATTGCATGTTTATTTCTTGCAATTCTGACATTAACACACAATTGGGAGATATAAAGTCAGAATTGCATGATATAAAGTCACAACTACAAGTTTATATTTCGCAATTCTAACTTTATATCATGCAATTGCAACTTTATATCACGTAATTACAGGCAATACTGACTTTATAGCTCGAAATTCTGAGAAAAAAATATGTAAACTCACAATTGTGAGATAAAAAGTCACAATTATCTTTTAAAATGTTTTATTCTGTGGTGGAAACAAGCTTCTATAGTTATCAATAAGCTAGTTTGCTCCAAAACAATGACACAATTCGTATTTAGTAGATATAAGTATTTAAAACTTCCGCCTGTCTCTCACTTCCGCCAATAGGGATCAGTGATTTTGATGATATCACTCTGCACTTCAGCTTCTCATCAAATTTTCTGTCCAATCAAACGCTCTCCAGAATCTGAAGCCCCGCCCCCTACACTATAAATGAATGCAGAAGCTGTAGCTAAAATCAGTCAGTTGTTCACACATTTACTATTGAATGGCACATAATGCACTATATAGGGGATAGGGAACGATTCAGACAGTGTAAATATGCTTTCCACTGGGGCAAATGAAGTTTGTTTTCATGTTAGTGTCACGTGAACCTCCGCAGCTCCGATCCAGAGACACGATACACAGAGCGGATCCTATGAGCGAGTCACCGTGGACCAGAAAACATCGGATCCATTTGAATTCAACACAGATTGTTGTATTTTAAAGTGATATGGATGAGATTAGGAGGAGAAACGGTTAGGAGGAAACTGCGGCTTTACTGAGCTCAACAGCCCTGGTCCAGCTGTGATATAAACTAAACGCTATTGGCTAATTTAAAAAAGGGAGGAGCTGCTCAATATGTCCCACCCCTTCTTTCTGTTTCAGGGGAAATTACGTCAACACACTAAATAATGCTGCACGTTTCAAGACACTTCAGTGGGCCTATAAATCCCTCCTTATCAATAATGTTCCCGCTTAAACCACCAAGGAACTCAGAACTCTTGAAATGAACCCAGTTCAGAACTAACAGACCCTTCACTCTTTCCTGGTGTCTCTGAAGTGTTGATGTTTCTGAATTCCTCCTCCTCTCGTGACGGCTGATTCTGAAGGAGTTCTATGGAACACGAGCTCATATTCCACTGCGATGACATCATCGGACTCACAGTGGACACTGTGTTTATTGTCCCTGTGCTGTATTCTGCTATTGTGTTGTGTGATTTTCTGCCAACGCATGTTGTCAACACACATCAACATGTGCACATAGTCAGTCTATATTATTACATTAGGTTTATTAGACAAATAATGCACAGTAACACATCAATAAATAAATCACATCAGATATAATCATTAATTATACTGAGCATTGGAAAAAAGACAAACAAAAACAATATATGAGATTGTTATGCAACAACAGCAACAAAATAAAAGGCTTTATGAATTGTAAATGTACCCAAATTCAGTCTTTGAAGGACAGTGTCAGGTTTCTTAATGCAATCGGACTGTCTAAATGAAAATTTGCCCTCATGTCGTTCCAAACCCATGTGTTATTTCTTTCTAGCACACAAAAGTAAAAAAAAAAAAAATGAAAATTAAGAATCCATGAGAATGGATAATAAGAGTTAAATCACATGAGCTGCATAAATTTGATGCAAAACTCTCCATTTGTGTTCCACGGAAAACAATAACCGCATTCAGTTTTTGAATTACATGACGTAAATAATGATATTCCCGAATTTCTGAAGATTAAACCTTGTATGTGACCACTTTTTCCTGGTTGATTCTTTTTCCTTTTACACAAAGACTTTCTCCGGTTTGCTCTCTGCCGTGGAGGGAGGGTTCGCTTTTCCTCTTCGTCCAAAAACAGGAATAGCTGGAGCTCCAGGGGAGGCGGAGCCTAAATATAGCACAGCCCCGCCCACCAGCATCAGCGCGGTCACGCCCCATCCCAGGTAGAGCGCTGATCCGAGTTCACGTTTGAGCGGCGCGGCGACACTCGGGTCGTAGAAATCCCGAATCACGACGTACACGGTCCAAGCCACCGGCACTAGGTAGAAAAACGCAGCTAGGAGGAAAAGCACCGCGCCGACCTGCGCCATCCGAGCCTTGGATTCGTGAGCGTCGCCGAGGCAACGCGTGCACTTCAGCCCGGTTACGCTGAGCGGGACCGCTAGCAGACACAGGAACAGCGACAACACGCACAGGCCGCGGCACATCTGGACGGAGGCTGTGAGCGCGAGGCCAGAGTCGTAGGCTTTACACTGCAGACGGCCCCGCTCCGACAGACACGTCATCCACAGCCCCTCCGACAGCACCTGCGACACCACCAGCTCGCCCCCCACGAACGCAGACACACGCCACCAGGGGGCGGCGCAGACCAGGACCCCGAAACCCCAGCCTGCGATGCCCAGCACCAGACCCATCACCTGAAGACTTGTGTTCGCCATGACGAATGATTGATTCAGTCTGTAAAAGACAATGGAGTTTAAAATACAGGAGATTTATTTCAAAGAAAATGTTTCCGTGTGTGTGTGTATATATTCGTTAGGTTTGGAAAATAGCCCTTAAAAATATATAGAAATATAAAAATAACAAATCAATTATAACTGAATAAGACATTGATAGTTTTCATTTCAGAAACACAAATATTTAACATTTATTTATAGTAGGCTACTTTCCGAATTTGCGCCCGCCTCCCACGCCCGTTCGAATCCCACTAGGGGTTGAGTAGGACCGGTTACATTTGGATGTGCGTGTAAACCTCACTCCCCTGGCCTCAAGAGGCGTGACTGAGGCCCTGTCCCAAACGGCACCCTAAACACTAGTGGTCTTCCTACGAGTCCGCACTTTCGTGACGTAACGCCTCTTTTGACTGTCAGGTAGAAGTCTGCTGTGGAGCTCGCTCCAGTGCCGGCTCGCCAAAAGTGAGCATCGACTGCAAAGGGGGCGCTCGCGGACACCCTTCTGAAACCTAAAATGACAAATGTGACACCCTACGGTCTCACGGTCTTAAAGGACACGTGCACACGGGAGCCATTGTAAGTCCACAAGACTGAAAGTACATATGAAGTGTGCCATTTGGGACAGAGTCTGACACTAGTAGCTTTTTTTAAGCGTCCTTGTTAGCGCACACGCCTCCCACGCCGGAGACCCGGGTTCGAATCCCACTAGAAGCAGGTCGAGTACCACTTACATAATGCATATATTTATATTTAATGTAATGATCTACAAAGAGATGGATAAACTTAAAATAAAGCTTTTAACTTAAACTTACTTAATTTAAAAAAAAGCATTTTAAACTGTACTAAGTCAATAACTAAGTTTTACAACAATTTAGTAAACAACAACTTTAGTAAAATAATCTAACACTGCTACTGTTTAAAATATTTTCATTTAAACAAATATAATATTTTTATAGATGGAATCAAATTATGCTTTATTCATGTTTGCATAATTATTATTAACTACATACATAACTACATTCATTTCACTATGACTATCGGTTAAGTAGAGAAACTGCTACTAATCTCTGTAATACTTTGGTACAATTAGGTTCCATTAGTTAATTTTAGTTAATGCATTAACTAACAACGAGCAGCACATTTGCTACATTATTTATTAATGTTTGCTAACATTCACACAACCGTTCATTGTTTGTTCATGTTAGCTCAGCTCCATTAAACAATATTACCAGATACAGCGATTGATTTTAATAGTGCATTAGTAAATGCTGAAATTAACATTAACTCTGTTAGTTTATGTTACTAAAATCTCTTCATCAGAATTCTGTATGAACTCCGTTACTAAAACAACATAATTACAAAAACAACTCAGAAGTATAATTCTACTAAATGATTTAGAATGATTTCAGCAGATGAAGTGGAATATCTTCAGTACTTACAGTGTCTGAGGAGCGTCTGTGTGTCGAGCTGATGTTGTCAAACTTTCATCTGTGTGTGTAGAAACACTCTCTTTGTTCTCACATGTGGGAGTAAATCAGCATCTGAGCGACGGACAATATAATCTCATCATAATGTGAACACACACAGAAATACGGCAAGCACTTATGCAAGCGCCCACACACACACCACACACACATACACACAAGAGCTTCAGTCATGCAAACATACACACCACAGATATCATACATATACTGTGTATTCATTAGAAGGCAACTAATAGACACACAAATATGTTTGTCTGTTCACAGCAGAGCAGTAGGTGGCAGTATAGAGTCATGTGAGACTATTCACTAGCAGATTCAAGATTGTCAGAGTACGAAGAAATACCTTAAGATGTTTACATCATAGATATAATAGAGAGTAGACGCCGCATTGACCGCTACTGCCTACTGGCGCTGACGAGCCGTGAGGCCGCCATCTTGGACAGGTCACCCGCTCCATTCAGTGTAATCTGTTTGACAGGTGTAATGAGCTGTCAGCGCATTTAATTAATCATGCCTCACTGAATACCCAACTGATTTTCACACTTTTTTTCTTTTTTGCTGCAAAGATCATACATGGATAGCTATGGCCAGTACTGCTATAATTAACAAAGTAAACCTAACTCAGAAATTGGGCTCTATATGAGTTCAGTGATTCAGGTTAAATGATTGTGATATAACAATTATGTTAAAACACAACCAACACCATCAGATCACCTTTTCTCTTTGTCCATCTGGCTGTTATAACTCATGTACAGCAGCCAAACAAAATCTAAGGTTAATGATTTAAGGTCAAGAGAGCCCAACTAAAACAAACACTGATCAGCATAATGGTGACTTACAATTACGGTTTTCTCCTTCAGTGATTCTGCTTGTTAACATCAGGTGTCTTCAATGTTGGCAATACAAAATAAAGAGTTCTTAATTCATCTTTGACGTCTGTCTGTTATTTAGATATTTTTGTTTAAAAAAAATTGTTGTAAATTTTACTCATTTTAAATGTTTAACTTTTAAGTAATTAATTTGATTAATTATTACTCAATTCTAATTTGTTAAATTCAATTAATAATATTGCTTGTAATCTGTTGCCACAATTTTATTGAGTAGATATAGCGTATTCATTTAGCTTAGCCAACTTAGCATTTTGGTGGTAGCTTCACTATTTCCTGAATAAAGTAACTTTTCAGTATGGAATATGACTTATAGTCTCAGTTCATAGCCAGGTGAACACTGGCCGGTGCAGTAAACATAGCCTAGCTAGCTGGCTATGATTTCAGTACAGTAATATCAAAGATCCTTGCTCCTTCTCAACTCTCTGGTAATATTCTATTCACAAAATACAACCAACAGTATGAAAATGTTAAATCTTACTTGTGAAAAGTAGCCCAAGAAAGAAGATTGCAAAAGATGTAGAAATCCAAATGACAAACTTCACAGAAAAATGGCTGGAGCTCATACAGGAGCATTACAATATTGATTCATTCATCTGAAACTTGCAAACATCAGCTTACATTCATGTTATTTTATTTTGAAATATTCATAAACATAAAATACTGCCATAAAACACACATTAAAGAGTAGATTTGGAAGAGGAAGACAAATATATACAGTGAGGAAAATAAGTATTTGAACACCCTGCTATTTTGCAAGTTCTCCCACTTGGAAATCATGGAGGGGTCTGAAATTGTCATCATAGGTGCATGTCCACTGTGAGAGACATAATCTAAAAAATAATCTATGATTTTTTAAAGGGGGGGGGTGAAACACTCAGTTTCAGTCAATCTCATGTTAATCTTGAGTACCTATAGAGTAGTATTGCATCCTTCATATCTCCAAAAAGTCTTTAGTTTTATTATATTTATAAAAGAAAGATAGGCTGTTCTGAGTCTTTCCGGAAAAAAACGAGCGGCTGGAGGCGTGCCGTGTGGGCGAAGCTTACGCGCCGATAGCAAACAACACACAGACATTTGAAGCAGTTTTACTCACCGGAGTCACTGCCTGCGGTTCCAACGCACGACCGTGAACCTTTATCGTTGGGACTGCTCCATCCTTAAGCATTAGAAGATCTGCAAATCCGGCGTCGAACTGGGCAGCCCAGCCGATGACTTCCCTAAAGCCGAGCACAGCGCTTTGATGGGCGTACTGCTTTCGCTCTCTTGCTCTGGTCTACGGGTGCGCGCGCGCCCTTCCGGGAGAAGTGCCCTTAGGACCCATATAAGGAAATTCCGCCCCATCTGACGTCACACATGCCCATACTCGAACAAAAACTTTCCAAAACTTGTGACAAACCGGAAGGAGTATTTTTGGCACAGAAATACTCCATCAAACGTACAACTTAATTTTTGAAACTTTGTCCAGCATGGGAATCCAACTCTTTAACAGTGTAAAAAACTCAGTATGCATGAAATAGCATTTCACCCCCCCTTTAACTATTTATTTGTATGATACAGCTGCAAATAAGTATTTGAACACCTGAGAAAATCAATGTTAATATTTGGTACAGTAGCCTTTGTTTGCAATTACAGAGGTCAAACGTTTCCTGTAGTTTTTCACCAGGTTTGCACACACTGCAGGAGGGATTTTGGCCCACTCCTCCACACAGATCTTCTCTAGATCAGTCAGGTTTCTGGGCTGTCGCTGAGAAACACGGAGTTTGAGCTCCCTCCAAAGATTCTCTATTGGGTTTAGGTCTGGAGACTGGCTAGGCCACGCCAGAACCTTGATATGCTTCTTACAGAGCCACTCCTTGGTTATCCTGGCTGTGTGCTTCGGTTCATTGTCATGTTGGAAGACCCAGCCGCAACCCATCTTCAATGCTCTAACTGAGGGAAGGAGGTTGTTCCCCAAAATCTCGCAATACATGGCCCCGGTCATCCTCTCCTTAATACAGTGCAGTCGCCCTGTCCCATGTGCAGAAAAACACCCCCAAAGCATGATGCTACCACCCCCATGCTTCACAGTAGGGATGGTGTTCTTGGGATGGCACTCATCATTCTTAGTGGAATTATGACCAAAAAGTTCTATTTTGGTCTCATCTGACCACATGACTTTCTCCCATGACTTCTCTGGATCATCCAAATGGTCATTGGCAAACTTAAGACGGGCCTTGACATATGTGCTGGTTTAAGCAGGGGAACCTTCCGTGCCATGCATGATTTCAAACCATGACGTCTTAGTGTATTACCAACAGTAACCTTGGAAACGGTGGTCCCAGCTCTTTTCAGGTCATTGACCAGCTCCTCCCGTGTAGTTCTGGGCTGATTTCTCACCTTTCTTTGGATCATTGAGACCCCACGAGGTGAGATCTTGCATGGAGCCCCAGTCCGAGGGAGATTGACAGTCATGTTTAGCTTCTTCCATTTTCTAATGATTGCTCCAACAGTGGACCTTTTTTCACCAAGCTGCTTGGCAATTTCCCCGTAGCCCTTTCCAGCCTTGTGGAGGTGTACAATTTTGTCTCTAGTGTCTTTGGACAGCTCTTTGGTCTTGGTCATGTTAGTAGTTGGATTCTTACTGATTGTATGGGGTGGACAGGTGTCTTTATGCAGCTAACGACCTCAAACAGGTGCATCTAATTTAGGATAATAAATGGAGTGGAGGTGGACATTTTAAAAGCAGACTAACAGGTCTTTGAGGGTCAGAATTCAAGCTGATAGACAGGTGTTCAAATACTTATTTGCAGCTGTATCATACAAATAAATAGTTAAAAAATCATATATTGTGATTTCTGGATTTTTTTTTTTTTTTATATAGATTATGTCTCTCACAGTGGACATGCACCTACGATGACAATTTCAGACCCCTCCATGATTTCCAAGTGGGAGAACTTGCAAAATAGCAGGGTGTTCAAATACTTATTTTCCTCACTGTAGTTCTTAAGTAAATAAATAGAAATGTAACTCTTTATTCTTTTTAAATATGAAAAATAAATCTCATATATTAAGTTTTATAGTATTTTGCAGAGTTAGACACAAGCAACTAACATTAGAATTATTTTGTTTCTTTAAAAGTTTTTATAGATTTGGCTTGTTACCCCCACATTTGTTTGGTCTGATACTTGACCTTTAAAACTGAATTAACTTATTTTTACATTTTTAAACCTATTTATTTGAGTACTTGCCATGACTAATATGACAAAGCACTATAAGACAGAGTAAACATATAGGTCACGGCCCAAAACATACAGTTTTCTGCAAGATCTTTGTATTTAGGTGTCAAAATGCAGCCAATGTGTGACGCTGCCATATATATATATTATTATTACAGTATGAGGGAGTGTAGAGACACTTCCTGGGTCCGGCTCACACACACACAGAGGGACTTTGAACGACAAGCACTAACTGCGTGAAACATAATGGCATCAGCATATAAAGGTCAGTCTAAGTTAAATAACCTAATGTGAAACTACTAGTTTAAGACCATACTGAGAAATTAATCATATTGTTGCTGGTAGTTGACAGCATTAAACAATAAATCAGAAAGTAAATAGTGAAGATAATCTACATTAGCATTTAGTCGCCATGTTACAACCTTAGATTTATACTATTACAAGTACAGAGTATCATGAATAAAATACTGTATGATGTTACCAAAATAATGGTGAGGTAACGTCATCTGTCTTCTACGCCAGCAGCGCCAGTGTCAAAAGCAGAGGACAATGTGTGTGCATTTATTGATAGTTTGTTAATATCTGCATCTGTTATTTGTCATAAATGCAGTTTACATAATATGATGAGGGAGCAATTCAAACAGAATAACTCTGAATATTAGAAAACAAGCTAATAAAAAGTCACATAAAAACAGCAGAAATAAAAGAAAATATTAAGAATAAAGGAAATTACTAAGACAATTGAGATCCTAAAGTATTCATACCGCAATGCATGATGGGAGCCACAAATGAGTTTTGATTGTTTGTTTTTTTTGTATTAGAACAACTTGTAAGAAATACTTTGGATTACATAGAAAATGCTAAAAATATAACGACGGTGCTATAATCAATAAGGTAAACCTAAATTAGAAATGTGGCTCTAAATGATTTCAGTGATTCATGGTCAAATGATGATTATGTCTAAACATAACCAACACCATCAGATCACACTTTCTCTTTGTTCATCTGGCAGTTATAACTCAATTACTCAGTTACAGCAGCCAAACAAAATGTTAATGTTAATATTTTAAGGGTCAAGAGCCCAACTAACACCAATCACCATAATGGTGACTGTATGTGTATGTGTACTTTAGTGATTTTCTCCTTCAGTGATTCTGCTTGTTATCATCAGATGTCTTCAGTAATGGTCAATCATCAATCAATTAATCACTTAATTATCTCATTAACTTTAACACTCCTAAGTGTTCATTTAACACTCAAATGTTAACACTTTAACACTCTTGAGTCTGGAGCCAAATAAACTCAAAGTAGAGTTTATTTAACACTGGGGTTTTGCTGTGTAGATGTGAATTGTCCCTAATGTTCCTCTCCCATTTGGTTAAAATGCAGAAGGGACAAAATCAGAAATCATATTATACAAGGAAATAGCACAACAGAAAACATACATGATATAAAGAACAAATAATCAGCCTCTTAGATGTAATTTTTCCTTAATGTTCTCTATAAAATAAATAGAAATGTATTCACTAATCACCATGTGCTCTCATTTCCACATTTTAAGGCAAATATATATTATACTCAATCTCAAAAAGGGTAAAAAATAATCAAACAGGTAAGTGAAATATCAGTATACACATAAATAGGAGTGAAAAAATTTATATAAAAGCAATAATTCCGATAAAGATTAAATAAGATTATCAGAAGTAAAAACGTATCCCATGAGAGATTACAATGCAAAAGGGAATAGGAAGAGACAGAACAGGAAGTTATATTGGCTCATGACATCACAACAATTAAAGGGGAAAGCACTCATTTCAATCAGGCAGCCACATCAGATATATGTCAATGATTAAATTTATGTGAATTGTACTTAATGACACATGTATTTAACAGTATAATTTCTATACCTGTTACACTTGTGGGGCCCAGCCAAATGTCTCCACAATGTCAAACGTAACATAATTTCTCCTCTCACTTTCAGAGCTCAGGATTGTTCTGGTGGGTAAAACTGGATCAGGAAAGAGTTCAGCAGGAAACACCATCCTGGGTCCAGACAATTCTGATAATCATTTTAAAACAGAAGCTTCACCACATTCAATTACTAAAACCTGTGCAAGTCAAAAAGTAAAGATTGGTGACCGGATTATCTCAGTCATTGATACTCCAGGGCAGTTTGATACATCAATGTCAGAACAAGAAATGAAGACTGAGATGGAGAAATGTGTCTACATGTCTGTTCCTGGTCCTCACGTGTTTCTGCTGGTCATCAAAGTGGGGAGATACACGAATGAAGAGAAGAGTGCAGTGACATGGATTAAGGAGAACTTTGGAGAAGAAGCTGCTCGTTACACCATCGTTCTGTTCACTCACGCTGATCAACTGAAGAAGAAACCATTATATGAGTATATCAGAGAAAGTAATGATTTCATGGCTTTTGTTAATGAGTGCGGCGGCAGAGTTCACTCATTCAACAATGAAGACACGGAGAATCGCGATCAGGTCACTGAACTGCTGAAGAAGATTGAGAAGATGGTGGAGAAGAATGGAGGACAACAATATAATAAGATGTATAGAGAAGCCCAGAGAAAAATTGAATGGGAGGCTTGGAAACAAAAAGCTAGAGATTATGGGGGGAAAGCTCTAACACTAGTAGTAGGGGGAACATCAGTAGGAGCAGCAACAGTAGGAACAGCAGCTTTAGGAGCAGTAACAGCAGCAGGAGGAACAGGAGCAGCACTAGCAGGACGAGCAGCAGCAACAGTAGGAGCAGCAGCTTTAGCAGCAGTAACAGCAGCAGGAGGAACAGCAGTAAGAGCAGCAGGAGGACAAGGAGCAGGAGGACCAGGAACAGGAGGCCCAGGAGCAGGAGGAGCACTAGCAGCAGGAGCAGCAGCTTTAGGAGCAGTAACAGCAGCAGGAGGAACAGGAGTAGCACTAGCACTAGCAGGACGAGCAGCAACAATAGGAGCAGCAGCTTTAGCAGCAGTAACAGCAGCAGCAGTAGCAGCAGTAAGAGCAGCAGGAGGACCAGGACCAGGACCAGGACCAGGAGGACCAGGAACAGGAGGCCCAGGAGCAGGAGGAGCACTAGCACTAGCAGAACGAGAAGCAACAACAGCAGGAGCAGCAGCTGAGCACTAAGATTGGCATGAATCTCTAGGGCACGGTACTCTAATAAAAGAAAAAAAGAAGAAAAAAAAGAGAATATTCTGCCAATAGATGTGCACTGTAAAAAGTTAACATGCAGTTGTTGCTTTAAGGAGGTATTTCTCCCTGATTCTTCCTAAAAATTCAGATTTAGTGGTTGTAACCTAATTCAATCAGGTTTATGTAATACAAAACAAGAGAACACTGTTATAACTTAAGTGAGTTACATTGATCCAATATGCAATTTCCAATAAAGCTCTGCATGGCTACATTTGACACATGCGCACCTGCTGATCAATACATTTTTACTGAGATACATCTTTTAATGAGATTTTTTTTTTTTTTTTACAAATTAAGTAGCATCAACGTTAAAAAAAAATCAACTGGCAGCGCTACTCTTCAGCACAATGGTAACATACATTAACATCAACTACCAACATATTTCCATTTACTGAAAAACACATAAAATAACACTTAATCCATAAATTTACTGATCTATGATCAACTTATCTCACGATGCTTTTGAGAAACGCAGCCCTGGGCAGTGGAGATGTAGTTCCCATCAATCTTTGCAATGGACTGCATTAGGATATATTTAGGTATTAAGCGTTATTTTATGTGTTTTACAGAAACGGTAAATATTTTGGTAGTTTATATTAATGTTTAATGTTCAGCTATGTTGGACATTTAGAGGAGTTTCTGTTATTAAATGTTCTGGTTACCATTGTGCTGAAGAGTAGCGCTTGTGCTCAGGATGTGGACACTCAGTGTTTAATATGATCGACTCCTGTCTTTATTTAGTAATTCACTATATACATTGGATATTATGATGAACCATACTGTCAACCCAACCAAACTGATTTATTTTTGAAGAAATTAAGATCATAATGTATTTATTTCTGTCTTCAAATACATGAAAGTAACAAATTATTTTTAGTGGTGTGTGTATGTATATATATATATATATATATATATATCAAGGTGGGAAATAATTTTCATCACATAAGCAAAAGTTTATATCAAAAATAGCAAATCATTTTTTCTTAGATGAAGAAATCAGGTTATATCAACTGACAATTAGGCTTCAGTAAAACCTTGTTTTTCAGGTTAGTTGAACTCAGTTATAATCAGTAATCTTTAATTATATCTTTCACTTCAACACACCCAGTCAGTTAGTCAGTCCTAGAGCTCCTCCTGTCTGATTTTAGGGGGAAATCGGGTCTATTGGAGATGTCCAATAGATTTCTTAGGTGCTGAAAGGACACCACAGACACAGTGTAATCATGGGAAAATCTCAGCTGTGAAAAATATGATACACCGGTGTTTTGCCAGATGAGAAGTTTATCTATGTATCATCTTTTTACTCTTTTAATTAATTGTATAACTTTTAATTTTCCTTGCTTTTAATTTTGGATTATTTTAATTCATTTCTGTAAAGCACTTTGAATTGTGTATGAGATGTGCTATATAAATAAACTTGTCTTGCCTAAAAAACATCTTTAGGTTGGATCATCCAACTTGGATGTTATAAAACAAAATCTCCTGTAATGTGTTAATAGTGTCCATATGTGTCCACACTACAGTCTTTTTAACTAAAGCAGTGTTGAAGTTTATTAGACAATCAAAGTGACAACACACTGAAGGAAAATGGATCAAGCATTCAGAAATGTTTTCTTAAAACATCTACAATGGCTGAAAATATTAACTAACAAATGTCAAGGGTCAAGAGACAACCTAAAGTAAACGCTGATCACCATAATGGTAACGGCAAAGAAACAGTCATTCATCAACATCTAATAATAAAACATCAAAATCTAAACCCCTATTAATTCTCAATAAAACCTTCTGTAGACGTCTGACAGAAATAAAGTCAGTCTGGTTAATAATAAGTGAAGCTGGTAATGCTGTTTGTGGAGTTGTTTAATCCTCCTCTGCTGAGATCTTCACAGATTTAATGTCTTCTTTTCTCTAGGCTATATATAAATATGTACACTGAGGGGTGTTAATTTAACACTGGGGAATTTGCTGTGTACTATTCATTTGAAACTCAAACCATTTTAGTCAAAGTGTTGATGTCAATTTGATGTCAAGATTTTGACCTCTGCTAATGTCATTTTGCCAAACAAAAAGGTGAAACGCATGGCCGTACACTTATTACCAGCTTCACTTACACTAACCAGATTTACTTTATTTAATTTCCAGTTTAATGAAATCATATTTTGTATTTTAAAGTCACCATGATGGTGGTTAGCGTTTGCTTTAGTTGTGTTCTTGACCCTTTACTCTTTAATATAAACATTTCTCCGGCTGCTTTAATTGTGTGTTTATAGAGCACAAGAGCACAATTAAAGCAAACGCTAACCACCATCATGGTGTCAACAAAATATGTTTAATATATTTTAAACTATTTAAATATTATATTTATTTAAACCAGAAACTAAATAAAGTAAATCTGGTTAGTTATAAGTGAAGCTGGTGATAAGTGTACGGCCATGCATTTCACCTTTTTATTTGGCAAAATGACATCAGCAGAGGTCAAATTTTGACATCAAATTGACATCAACACTTTGACGTCAATATGACTTTCATTTTTGACCTATTTCTTGACGTAATTTTGACATCAAGATGCCCGCTGGGAAGTGACACTTCAAGAGTAAATAATAAATAAGACTGTCTGAGTTTCAAGAAAACAATTCATAGCTGGATCCACCAGGACTTCTACAAGTGAAATAATAGGATTTGCATGTTTGTGGGCAAGTCGTGCTTTATTTGAACAATGGAGGGAAGTGGCTCATTTGATTAGCACAGTCACGTGATCACACTGTTCATTTTCCTGCCTTTACTTTCAGTTTGTTTTATTCCATTCAGCCAGAGAAAGAAGATCGCAAAAGATGTAGAAATCCAAATGACAAACTTCTCAGAAAAATGGCTGGAGCTCATACAGGTGCATTAAAATATCAATTCATTAATTTGAAACTTGCAAACATCAGCTTACATTCATGTCATTTTATTTTGAAATATTTAAAAACATAAAATACTGCCATAAAACACATATTAAATAGTAGATTTGGAAGAGGAAGACAAATAGTTATTAACTAAATTAATAGAAATGTAACTCTTTGTTCTTTTTAAAGATGAAAAATACATCTCATCTCTGAAGTTTTATAGTATCTTGCAGAGTTAGACACAGCAACTAACATTACAATGATTTTGTGTCTTTAAAAGTTTTTATATTTTTGTCTTGTTACCCCCACATTTGTATGTGTATTTCTACCTGTTTTCGGGAGACACATATATGTGACCCTGGACCACAAAAACAGTCACATGTGTCAATTTTTTTGAAATTGAGATTTATACACCATCTGAAAGCTGAATAAATAGCTTTTCATTGATGTATGGCTTGCTAGGATATGACAATATTTGGCCGAGATACAACTATTTGAAAATCTGGAATCTGAGGATGCAAAAAAATCGAAACATTGAGAAAATCTCATTTAAAGTTGTCCATTTATGTTCACTATTGTGCTGCATTAACTCACAAAAATAAATGTTTTATATGTTTACAGTAGGAAATGTACAAAATATCTCCATGGAACATGATCTTTACTTAATATCCTAATGATTTTTGGCATAAAAGAAAATCATCGATCATTTTGACCCATTTAATGTATTGTTGGCTAAATATACCCGTGCGACTTGTGACTGGTTTTGTGATCCAGGGTCACATTTTCTACCTTTGGTCTGATACTTGACCTTTAAAACTAAATTAACTTATTTTTACATTCATTCAAGTACTTGCCTTGACTAATATGACAAAGCACTATAAGACAGAGTAAACATAGGTCACGGCCCAAACCGTACAGTAGTTCTGCAAGATCTTTGTCTTTAGGTGTCAAAATGCAGCCAATGTGTGACGCTGCCATTTTTTTTTTTTTTTTACAGTATGAGGGAGTGTAGAGACACTTCCTGGGTCCAGTTTACAACACAGAGGGACTTTGAACAACAAGCACTAACTGTGTGAAACATAATGGCATCAGCAGATAAAGGTCAGTCTAAGTTAAATAACCTAATGTGAAACTGCTAGTTTAATACCATACTGAGAAATTAATCATATACTTTTTGTTGCTGGTCGTTGACAGCATTAAACAGTAAATCATAAAGTAAATAGTGAAGATAATCTACATTAGTGTTTAGTCGCCATGTTACAACCTTAAATTTCTACTGTTCAGTTCTACTAATTAATTTTATAAAATATATTTATGTACAAGTAAAGAGTATCATGATTAAAATACTGTATGATGTTACAAAAATAATGATGAGGTAACATTATCTGTCTTCTATGCCAAGTTTGAATCACCATCCTTAAACAAAAGGAATGTGACACGACCTGTTAGTGGCTCGAAAAGTTATTTTAGCGTCATTCACAATGTTTCTATTCACACGTCAGTTCTCACAATGTTACATAACCAGAAAAGCTAAACTTTAATCATCTATTATTAATTCTATGACACTGTTGTTGACATTTCTAGTGTTTACAGGGATGTAAGTGTTGGCTGCTCATATTTTCTGCAACTTGGAGAATAAAAAATGCTAATTAACTCCTAATAGTGGAAAGCCTAATGAGCAATGAAGGCAATTTGATGTATATCAGTCAGAAAGTGTAGGTGCTGTGCATCTGTGTGACCACCAGATGGCCACAACGTATGTGGTGTTGAAATATTTAGAGTAATGATGCGATACAGTTAATCTATGGGCAGGGTGTGTGTGTCCAGGCCCATTTTTGGAGGGCTTTAACCCCCCTAAATTCCCACCAAGTCCCCCTCAAAAATTAGCGATTAACTCCATTAAAACTGACATGAAACCAGCGGCAGTTTTCAGCTCATCCCCGAGTCTGCGTTTATTCAACGTGTTATTCAATCTGCAGCAGCGCCAGTGTCAAGAGCAGAGGACAATGTGTGTGCATTTATTGATAGTTTGTTAATATCTGCATCTGTGTAGTTCTTTGTCATAAATGCAGTTTACATAATATGATGTGTGAGCAATTCAAACAGAATAACTGAATATTAGAAAACAAGCTACTAAAAGTCAAAGAAATAAAAGAAAATATTAAGAATAAAGGAAATTACTAAGACAATTCAGATCCTAATTTGTTCATACAACAATGCATGATAGGAGCCATGAATGAGTTTTGATTTGTGGCACCCAGAATGCACTGCAACATGCTTTATAATTGTTAAGATTCACAGGCTGATTCTTGAGTGACTAAAGAAGAATTTATTTATTTTTTCAAAGTTTTTGTATTAGAAAAACTAAGACATCCTTTGGATTTCATTGAAAATGCTAAAAATATAATGCTGTACAAAGACAGTGCTGCTATAATTATTAAACTAAACCTAAATCAGAGATTAGGCTCCAAATGATGATTATGTCAAAACATAACCAACACCACCAGATCACACTTTATCTTTGTTCATCTGGATGTTATAACTCCAATCTAAATCTAATTATTATGCTAATAATTGAAGGGTCAAGAGCCCACCTAGTGCAAACACTGATCACCATAATGGTGGCTTCAATTGTGATTTTTTTTTTTTTTTTTCAGTGATTCTGCTTCTTAACATCAGGTGTCTTCAATAATATTCAATCATCACTCAATTAATCACTTATTTATTATTTATTAACTTTAACACTGCTTCAGTGTTCATTTAACACTCTTATTTTAACACTTTAACAATCTCGAGTGTGTTTATTTATTTATTTAGTTTTAGTAGTGGTCGGCAGGTCGAGGCTTTGTGAAACACTGAAACAGTTAAAAGCAAATGTGCCATATTCGAAAAACAATCCGACACCCTTCTCCACGGTGACCCCTAGTGGCCAGAAAAGTGTAAATGCAACAAAAACCCAGGCCAAACATGCATAAAAACACCTATGCATGCATACAAATCTATTGCATTTTTTTTTAAAGTAAAATCTTTTAAATGCAATTATCTAAACATCTAATACGATTTTCAAGTGTCTATATGTTCTTTTATAATTTGTCAAGGTTCGTTTTGTTTATTCTATGAATGGCTTATCTAACGGGTCAATAAAATACTATTAACTACCATTATTCATTTTAATTATACTAATGTCTAATTAAAACATCTACAAATGTATAAACTTATCAGAGATCAGGTAAAACCCACAGACACTTGTTCATTGGTTCTCAGTGACTCCTCATATAAATGGATTCACAGAGATCATCGCCCCCAGCGATGAACCATAGAAATTTCTAAGTGTTTCGAAACAGTTATGACCTAATGAAGCCTTGATTACTGAAATCACATGACTCTGGCAGTTTGATACATGCACCGAACCATTGATCCAGAACAAAAGATTCGTAAAGGTTTTGAAGCTTTATTAAGCAGTGTTTTGAAATTGCCATCACTAAGTTTCAGCTGGTGCCCAGGGAGCGATTGGGGGTTAGGTGCCTCAGTCAGGTATTGAGAATCAAACCTGCAACCTTCGGGTTTCCAGTCTGATTCTCTAAACATTAAGCCCTAACTACTTAGTTAAATAGTTAGTTGGCTAGTTAAACATGCAGGAAAATGTTATGAAGCACTGGATGAATTAACAATTTGCTTTGGTGCTTAAGTTGTACTGAGATACTGAGCAAAACCATAGACTGTAAAAAAAGTTAGACGACGCACCTTCACTCTCTTCCATTGTAGAAAAGTAAAGCCGCCAAGGTCCCAATATGGCGCTGACATCTCGGAGCCCAAGTCTGTACAGTAGTGAGCGTGAAGTGGACCCGCGATATCAAGGTCCCGCCCCTCACTCCCACAGAAACCGACGGTTAGTACAGTTTACTGCAGAACAACTCATTATGTCTGTGTGAAATAAACAGTTATGGAAATGTAGAAATTAAAGTTGAAGCTGTAGAAGTTGTAGAAAAGTCTGTTGGTGACTCCGTGACTACTTCACTTACGTCACGTGTCTGTGGTACGATGTTGGAGTTACATGTCTGTGGTGCGACGTACTTCTCAACGACGTTGGAGTCACGTGTCTGTGGTGTGACGTACTTCTCAACGACGTTGGAGTCACGTGTCTGTGGTGCGACGTTGGAGTCACACGTTGGTGTCACGCGTCTGTAGTGCGTGGTACCCCTTCTCTCACGTAAAAGTACACAACTGTCTCCTTCGGAAGGTATTCCGTGGCACTATCCACTCGCCATATGCTACTTAGTTTTTTCTGCCCCATTCTGTTCCGCAATTTAGATTTAAAGAGGCATTGTTTGTAGAAATTGAGATATGTGACCGATCACGGAAAGTAGGGACACAAGTCGGTTCTGGGGCATTTTGGGTTATTCACAGATTCTGAAAGTGTAGTCTCCAAGCTTTCCAACGATGTGTAACACATGGACATCTGATAATATTTGTAGAAGTTGTGGCCATTTGAAGGTAGGCACTTAAAAAAGCTCAAAGGGAAGAAAACGGCCTCTAAAGATTGTGCAGTTCTCACCTTTCTCTCCTGCTGGGAGTGACAATAGGTGTCAATAGTGTAGCCTAAACTTTTGCTAATGATAAATAATAAGCAATAAACTATGGAAATAGGCATAGGCGTAATTTGTGGATGGGACATGTTCCCACCACTTTTTGCCAGGGTCAATATTGTCCCCAGCACTTTTTAAAACATCTCGCGGCACGAATGTACCAATTCTACAAATAAATAAAACATCTCCAGTTAACTGGCAGAGCATTCATTTCGTTCGTTTTTTAAATAAGAGACTAGCGCTGAAATGTGTTTTTTAAATCAAGTGATCAAAATGCTCGTTGCCGGAGGTGAAGCCTCACTGTTCCCTTGGAGGGCGGGGGCAATAACAAAAGAAACAAAAGCCGGCTTATTCAGTATGGAAATACGCACCGACAATGACACGCCCCTACTGCGTGCTAGAATCTCTGAAAAACAAGCCGATTTCAACCTCAAAATGTACGTTTTTAAATATACCAATACTGCTGTCTCAAACATGGAGAGGCTTCTTCGTGATCGCAACTAACAGATTCTGCAAAAAAACTAAAATCAGCAATTAAAAAAAAAACGCTTCTTGCTCATTTTGCTCGAAAGTTGTGCTGCCGACTTGTGTCACTGGATTCCGTGACGGGTCACATATGTGTATTTACATCTATCATAGCTTGGATTACAGCGTCGAGCGTGCCTGCACGTTGAATGGGATTTTTCTCCAATGAGGGGGATAAGGGGACGGATTCGGCGCAATGTTTTGACGAATTACGCCACAGCACTTATATGATTGCACTGATTGGCTATAGCTGTGAGCAGACAGTGTCAATCAATGTATTGGAGATTGAGAAACGGTAACCGTGACCATAGATGTAAAGAAAATGAAGTTGCTTGTCAGATTTTCCTAACAAGCAACCATATTTGTTTTTTATAAGCCCAAAAAAACACAACCAGTAACAACAACAAAAAAAAGCCCAAAGTCGCGTATTATAAGCGGACTTGGCAACAATGAATCTAATGTGATTTCAGGAAAATTGACATCGCTAATTTGGTAAGACTTTGTAGGCCTATGTAATGCAGAATCTGGTGTAAAACAGTGGGGGTGGATGTAGCAGGGATATGTTGTTACACCAGATTATAAACCATTTTATTGTTTTAATTTGTTTTAATTATTTGTTTTGGGGTATTTTATTTTGAAAGAAGTTTGTGTGCTCTTACTAAAGGTAATCATCACAGTATGCACGTTGTGGTCATACGTAGGAGTGAGGTTCAAACAGCAGTGCAATCGGAGGTTCTTCCTCTTTCCTGCAGTCATTTGAGGAGAGGTACGATTTTATGAGCTCCGTGCACTTGATGTTAAATTGAGTTATAAGTGTTCATGTCAGGTTTAAATAATCAATTGTGAAAGAGTATTCATTGAGATGTTATATTTGACTATTAGTTAGAGTCATTAACTTGTTAAATTAAGTTTATTTGTGTGCTGTTAATGAGTGCATAGTGCATGGCGTGAAATGGCGGCACGGTGTGTGCATCACGAGTGAGAGATGTGTTAGTCAGTGCCTGTCTGTTTATGTGTTTTATCACACAGACATTGTAATTAAATTCATCTTAAGCACGACCAGCTTTGTGTGGAAATCCTTTTTTCAAAACATCCAAAATAACACAATGCAGAGGAACAACCGCTACACTGGTACTTTGATTTGCAAACTTTAAGTGCCTGGCCTTATTCTCTTACAGTGCTGGTGTGTTTTCTGTTGTGTTTGTACTGTTACAAACTGTATTTCTCCCAGTTTGCGTATGCATGATGACTTATGCACTTTCCATGCATTTTTAAAAATACTTATAAATAAGACTGTCTGAGTTTCAAGAAATCAATTCATAGCTGGATCCACCAGGACTTCTAAAAGTGAAATAACAGGATTTGCATGTTTGTGGGCAAGTCGTGCTTTATTTGAACAATGGAGGGAAGTGGCTCATTTGATTAGCACAGTCACATGATCACACTGTTCATTTTCCTGCCTGTACTTTCAGTTTGTTTTATTCCATTCAGCCTGAGAAAGAAGATTGCAAAAGATGTAGAAATCCAAATGACAAACTTCACAGAAAAATGGCTGGAGCTCATACAGGTGCATTACAATATTGATTCATTCATTTGAAACTTGCAAACATCAGCTATATGCATGTTATTTTATTTTGAAATATTCATAAACATAAAATACTGCAATAAAACACATATTAAAGAGTAGATTTGGAAGAGGAAGACAAATATAAATTTCTTAAGTAAATAAATAGAAATGTAACTCTTTATTCTTTTTAAAGATGAAAAATACATCTCATCTCTGAAGTTTTATAGTATCTTGCAGAGTTAGACACAGCAACTAACATTACAATGAATTTGTTTCTTTAAAAGTTTTTATATATTTGGCTTGTTAGCCCCACATTTGTATGTGTATTTCTACCTGTTTTCGGGAGACACATATATGTGACCCTGGACCACAAAAACAGTCACATGTGTCAATTTTCTGAAATTGAGATTTATACATCATCTGAAAGCTGAATAAATAGCTTTTCATTGATGTATGGCTTGTTAGGATAGGATAATATTTGGCCGAGATACAACTATTTGAAAATCTGGAATCTGAGGGCGAAAAAATCTCATTTAAAGTTGTCCATTTATGTTGGCGATTGTGCTGCATTCACTCACAAAAATAAATGTTTCATATATTTACGGTAGGAAATGTACAAACTATCTTCATGGAACATGATCTTTACTTAATATCCTAATAATTTTGGCATAAAAGAAAAATATATGATTTTGACCCATTTAATGTATTGTTGGCTATTGCCACAAATATACCCGTGCAACTCGTGACTGGTTTTGTGATCCAGGGTCACATTTTCTACCTTTGGTATGATACTTGACCTTTAAAACTGAATTATGCAAGTTCTGCAAGATCCTTGTCTTAACGTGTCAAAATGCAGCCAATGTGTGACGCTGCCATATATATATATTATTATTACAGTATGAGACAGTGTAGAGACACTTCCTGGGTCCGGCTCACACAGACAAACACAGAGGGACTGTGAACAACAAGCACTAACTGCGTGGAACATAATGGCATCAGCATATAAAGGTCAGTCTAAGTTAAATAACTTAATGTGAAACTGCTAGTTTAAAGCTACACTGTGTGATATTTTCCCCCATCTAGCGGTGAAATTGTATATGACTACCCAGTGAATATTAGTTTCTGTTCCTTTCAATTTCGAGGGCGTTTTAACTCCTACGGTGGCCGTATTATTCCAAGATCAACATGGCTTCCAGTTCGACTTCGTCTAGTTGCGCCTTTAAAACTATCACCTGTGATCCGTCGCAGCACAGATTTATGTTAAAATGTAAACAATACTTTTTCACCATTGACGTGAGGAAAAGTAACGCAAGTTATACTAGAGGTCGTTCTGGCGTTATGCACAACCATGCTATGGTTAGACAAGCAACTATAAAACTTCGAATTTACACAAATAGGCTGATTACCTGCCGAGAAGAAAGCAGGCAACTTCGGCGTCCGTTTTAAAATCTTTGCTCCTCATGAGCTCTTTCCATCTGGGAAAAGTTACTCCAATATTGACTTTGGTCTTGCTGATTTGCCTGTCGCGTTGACGTTTTAATTCTCTCTTTCGCTTCCTTGGCGACTCTGCTACATGTCCTCGAAAATAGGAGAGATCCTCCATCAGCAATCTTTCAAATCTGCCGGCAGTCGCGAGTAATCTCCCCCTCCCATTCGTCTCTGTGTCACTGAGTGTAAAGCGCGAAAGGCGAAGCTTGAATTTACAGGTATGTCCCTCTTTGGCTAATGTAGTTTCAAGATGGAGGGGCAACATGGCGACCGGCATTCGAACCCCTCACCCGTATGTACTTTCAATGGCAGATAATAAACTTACAAGAATACTTTATTACTTGAAAGAAGTAAATATACATTAATGAGCACATATATTTTTGAAAGAACTAAGTGTTTTTTGCTAAGAATACACTAAAAAAATTACACAGTGTAGCTTTAAGACCATACTGAGAAATTAATCATATACTGTGCTTCTTGTTGCTGGTAGTTGACAGCATTACACAGTAAATCAGAAAGTAAATAGTTGAAGATAATCTACATTTGTGTTTAGTCGCCATGCTACAACCTTAAATTTCTACTATTAAGGGGTGTGTTTCCCGAAAGCATCGTTAGCCAACTATGGTCGCAAGTTCTGTTGTTATCAGCATAGTTCAACGAGTCGGTGTTTCCCGAAACCTTCGTTCCAACGAACATTCGCAAACAGCATCGCAAAGTTGTGTGGTTGAAACGACAGCTCTCGAGCTGTGGTTATAAGCATAGTTATTGATTGCATGACATGTGGACTTAATAAATCCTTATCTTGAACAAAGTACAACCTGTGTATTTTGTTTAGAATACATACAAATTGTCCTTTACGTATTTGAGTTTGTCAAGAAATTTCAAAGCAACGTTTTTGAAGACTTCGCATGTGCGAACGTGCTCTACTAAGTAAGAACGAGCCTATGATTGAATCTGGAAAAAAAGCTAAATAACTGAGAAAAATTAGAAAAATTAGAAATAGTCCTCAGATGCCATGTCTGTGATTTATATCAAAACATCTAGCATTTATTCGATCTCAAACAGTTTCATTAGAAGAAGTTATTACTCCACCACGTGCGTGACGTCATAAACCAACGTGGTTGAACGACCACTTTGTGACAATATAGTTTCGGGAAACAGTCTTGACTAGCTAGTTGATTTCTTTAACGATGCATCGTACTATGGTAGTGAAGCATTGAGCTACGTTGTTGTACGGGAAACGCACCCCAGTTTTACTAATTCATTTTATAAAATATATTTGTATACAAGTACAGAGTATCATGATTAAAATACTGTATGATGTTACCAAAATAATTGTAAGTAATGTCATCTGTCTTCTATGCCAAGTTTGAATCACCATCCTTAAACAAAAGGAATGTGACACAACCTGTTAACGGCTCAAGAAGTTATTTTAGCGTCATTTACAATGTTTGTATTCATACGTCAGTTCTCACAATGTTACATTACCAGAAAAGCTAAAAATTAATCATCTATTATTAAATCTATGACACTGTTACTGATATTTCTAGTGTTTACAGGGATGTAAGTGTTGGCTGCTCATATTTGCGCAATATGAATATAAAAATAAAAAATGCTAATAAACTCCTAAAAGTGGGAAGCCTAATGAGCAATGAAGTCAATGTGATGTATATCAGTCAGAAAGTGTAGGTGCTGTGCATCTGTGTGACCACCAGATGGCCACAACATTCGTGGTGTTGAAATGCTCAGAGTAATGATGCGATACAGTTAATCTATGGGCAGGGTGTGTGTGGCCAGGCCCATTTTTGGAGGACCCTTTAAACCCCCTAAATTTCCACCCATTCCCCCTCAGAAAATTAGCGATTAACTCCATTAAAACTGACATGAAACCAGCGGCAGTTTTCAGCTCATCCCCGAATTTTAGTCTGCGTTATTCAGCGTGTTATTCAATCTGCAGCAGCGCCAGTGTCAAGAGCAGAGGACAATGTGTGTGCATTTATTGATAGTTTGTTAATATCTGCATCTGTGTAGTTCTTCGTCATAAATGCAATTTACATAATATTATGCAGGAGCAATTAAAACAGAATAACTGAATATTAGAAAACAAGCTACAAAAAGTCACATAAAAACAGCAGAAATAAAAGAAAATATTAAGAATAAAGGAAATTACTAAGACAATTCAGATCCTAATTTATTCATACAACAATGCATGATGGGAGCCATGAATGAGTGTCTAAAGAAGAATTTATTTATTTTTCAAGTTTTTGTATTAGAAAAACTTTTAAGACATCCTTTGGATCATAGATATCATATAAAGGCTATCATATGTCTCATGCGCGCTGCTGGCAAATGGAGGTCGACGTCCGCACACAGCGGCCATCTTACCACAGGGTGCTCGCTCAATCATAACATGGTGCATGTACTTTTAAATAACCATAACTTGCTCAATTTTCTACCGATTTTCAAATGGTTTGGTTTGTTATAAACGTCAGAGATGTAGTTATGACACTGCATACATATGAATAATTATAACATACATGTTCAATCATTCAGAATTATAGCCACGTTAATAACGTTTGTAAGAAACCAAACCGTTTGTAAATCCGTCAAGATTTCAGCGAGATAACAGGATTTGTGTGCGTGCTGATCACTCACCTTAATTCACAGCTTCCCTGTGGTAAGATGGCCGCCGGTGATGCCGGAAGTGACTCCGGCTTAAGACATCTAGCCTTTATATGATATCTATGCTTTGGATTACATTGAAAATGCTAAAAATATAATGCTGTACAAAGACAGTGCTGCTATAATTAATAAAGTAAACCTAAATCAGAGATTAGGCTCCAAATGATGATTATGTCAATACATAACCAACACCACCAGA
The DNA here is from genome assembly GCA_021464565.1 of Rutilus rutilus. NCBI lineage: Eukaryota > Metazoa > Chordata > Actinopteri > Cypriniformes > Leuciscidae > Rutilus > Rutilus rutilus. Next base: position 17,473,140 of record JAJAQA010000002.1, on the reverse strand, counting down.
TCACATTTTTATCTTCGTTCACCAGGTTGTCATAACACCAAACTAAATCTAATGTCAATAGTTAAAGGGTCAAGAAGCCCATCTAGAGCAAACACTGATAACCATAATGGTGACTTAAATTGTGAGGTTTTTTTTTTTTTTCATTCAGTGATTCTGTTTGTTAACATCAGGTGTCTTCAATAATATTCAATCATCTCTCAATTAATAACTTATTTATTATTTATTAACTTTAACACTGCTTCAGTGTTAATTTCATTTAACACTCTTATTTTAACACTTTAACAATCTCGAGTGTGTTTATTTATTTATTTAGTTTTAGTAGTGGTGGGCAGTTGTTTATTCTATGAATGGCTTATCTAATGGGCCAATAAAAGACTATTAACTACCATTATTAATTTTAAATATACTGATGTCTAATTAAAACGTCTACAAATGTATAAAACTGATCAGAGATCAGGTAAAACCCACAGACACTTGTTCATTGGTTCTCATCGACTCCTCATCTTAATGGGTTCACAGAGATCATTGCCCCCAGCGATGAACCATAGAAATTTCTAAGTGTTTCAAAACATTTATGACGCAATGAAGCCTTGTTTACTGAAATCACGTGACTCTGGCAGTTTGATACAAGAAACCTGCATTAAACATTAAGCTCTAACTACTTATTTAAATAGTTAGTTGGCTAGTTAAACATGCAGGGAAATGTTATGAAGCACTGGATGAATGAACAATTTGCATTGGTGCTTAAGTTGTACTGAGATACTGAGCAAAACCATAGACTGTAAAACAAGTTGGACAGCGCACCTTCACTCTCTTCCACTGTAGAAAAGTAAAGCCGTCAAGGTCCCAATATGGCGCTGATATCTCGGAGCCCAAGTCTGTACAGTAGTGAGCGTGAAGTGGACACGCGATATCAAGGTCCCACGCCCCCGTCCCACGACGGTTAGTACAGTTTACTGCAGAACAACTCATTATGTCGGTGTGAAAAAAACAGTTATGGAAATGTAGAAATTTAAGTTGAAGCTCCAATCTCCTCACGAAAATCCCGGAAAAAGTCTGTTGGTGACTCAGTGACTACTTCACTCAGAGAAGCTGTCAATCTCATCTGTCAATCATGACGTCACACTCCCGTTTTTATAGCATCAAATAACTAACTAGAGCAAATTATTTAACTTACACTTACACTATAAATTAAATTTACACTTACATCAGCGTGATAAAATCGACCTAAAATGACAGAAACCATCTTTGGGAAAAAATATTTGAAGTGTAATTTGATTGTCTCACGTCAGCTTATGCTGGGTACACACCAAAAGATAATCGGGCTGATTTTGGGCCGATTTCTCCCCTTCCGACAATCCTAGCTATGTCCCGATTATCTTGATGGTTTAACAGATTATTTGATCAGATTTTCCCTTGGTGTGAGGTGTGTTAAGAGTGTCCGAACCTGCTCGGAAGAACGTCGGAGCCGCTCCGATCGCGAATCGTAAATATTAAACGTTTAATATTTACGATCAGAAATCCTGATGTGTGGGGGGAACCCCGAGGACAAACACGCGCACGTTCTGGAGATTATCACGTGAAACGAAACAATATCCAATCAGAAAGCGAGATGATGGAAGACATGGTCATTCACACACACACACACACACACACACACACACACACACACACACACACACACACACACTTGCAGGAAGCTTAATGTTAAGATTTAGTATTCATAAGTGTAAATTTCGAGGAAACAAGCCTTTGTTTTTCATTTTAAGAGCAGAAATTTTACAATACCTAAACACAATATTGGGTTTGAAAAATAAGAAAGCTGCAAAGTGCGTTTCAATCTGTAAACATTTTCTAATTTTTGTTTAACTTTTAAGTTTGTCACTGTTTATGTATATGTCTTTTTATGTTTGTTTATCGGCTTTACTCTTTGTACCCCCCTGACTGTAATTGTAGAATTCTTAAAATCAATAAAAAAAAAAGCTAAAAAAAAAAAAAGTGTCAAGGGGTGTGAGGATTGTATTTAAGTGTGAGGTTCTATAGACGAGAGGGATTAAATAACTTTTTCTAAAGAGACAATAAATCCAATAAAGAATAAATAAAGACAATAAAGAATGAATATATTTCTGTATAAAAGGTTATATAGTCAAGTCAAGTCAAGTATATTTGTATAGCGCTTTTCACAATACAGATTGTATCAAAGCAGCTTCACAGTATTAAATTAAAATAATTCAACAAGGTTTGTTTCTAGTGGAATTTATTGATAAAATCAAATTAGATATCCCCAGAATATCCCCAACTGAGCAAGCCAAAGGCAACAGTGGCAAGGAACCGAAAAACTCCATCAAGTGACCTAATAGTGTCCTAAAACTCCATCAGGTGACCCAATGGAGAAAAAAAAAACCTTGGGAGAACCCAGGCTCAGTCGGGGGCCAGTTCTCCTGTGGCGTTTATGAACTAGAGGCCGGATTGTAATTTGAACTGTAAGATTAAAAATATTATATGAATGCCTGGCTGAAGAGATGCGACTTTAATCTAGTTTTAAACTGGGAGAGCGAGTCTGAGCAACGAACAGTATCAGGAAGGCTATTCCAGAGTTTTGGAGCTAAATGTGAAAATGCTCTCCCTCCTTTGGTGGTTCTGGATATCCTAGGTATGACCAAAAGCCTTGAATTTAGTGATCTTAAAGAGCGCGATGGATTATAGGGCGATAGAAGATCCGTTAAATAGACTGGAGCTAAGCCGTTTAGGGCTTTATAAGTCAGTAGCAATACCTTGTAATTAATACGGAACTTTATAGGTAACCAATGCAGTGATGATAAAATCGGTGTTATATGATCATATTTTCTTGATCTAGTAAGAACTCTAGCGGCGGCATTTTGGACTAACTGTAGCTTGTTAATTGAGGATGCAGGACAACCGGCTAAAAAAGCATTACAGTAATCTAGTCTCGAGGTCATGAATGCATGAACTAACTTTTCTGCATCAGAAACTGATAGCATATTACGTAGCTTAGCAATGTTTCTAAGGTGGAAAAAGGCGGTTTTTGTAACATATGAAATATGATTTTTGAAAGACAGGTTGCAATCGAGTATAACACCCAGGTCTTTTACTGTAGAGGATAAAGTAACAGGACATCCTACTATATTAAAGTTGTATTGCGAGAGGTTTTGTGGGCGGTTTTTTGAGCCGATGATTAGTACCTCTGTTTTGTCTGGATTTAATAAAAGAAAATTACGCGTCATCCAATCTTTTATATCTTTAACACACTCTGTCAATTTGGATAATTTAGCATTTTCATCTGGCCGTGATGAAATATATATTTGAGTGTCATCAGCATAACAATGGAAACTAATTCCATGTTTCCTTATAATATTTCCAAGTGGCATCATATATACTGAGAATAACAGAGGGCCTAACACAGATCCCTGCGGCACTCCATAGTTTACTGGAGTTATGATCGATTTTTCTCCATTTAAATAGACAAAATGGTAGCGGTCAGATAAGTATGATCTAAACCAGCTTAATGCTTGTCCTTGAACACCAGTATAATTTTGTAGTCGATCTAAGAGTATTGTGTGATCTATAGTATCGAACGCAGCACTAAGATCAAGTAAAACTAGTATTGAGATACAGCCTTGGTCAGAAGCTAAAAGTAAATCATTTGTGATTTTAACGAGCGCAGTTTCAGTGCTATGGTGCGGCCTGAAACCAGACTGAAACTTCTCATAGATATCATTTTCTTGCAAGAAAGAACACAATTGAGCGGACACCACTTTTTCTAATATTTTAGACATAAATGGAAGATTTGAAATGGGTCTATAATTTGCTAGGTTATTATGATCTAATTGTGGTTTCTTAATGAGAGGTTTTATAACTGCCAGTTTAAATGTTCTTGGAACATGACCTAAAGATAAAGACGAGTTAATAATATTGAGGAGAGGCTCTTCCACTACAGGTAACACTTCTTTCAGTAGTTTAGTTGGTATCGGATCTAATAAACATGTTGTAGTTTTAGATGAAGTGATAAGTTTATATATAATGGTAGGTACAATGTTTTTTTTAAGTGAATTTTCTGTGAAAATCATTCCAAACACTATCCGTCATGCTTATTCTGAAGTCTCACAATATTTTGCGAGATTTCCTGTGTTCATAGTCGAGACTCTGGTTGAAAATCTGTTTGTGTGTGGTGTGCTGTCTTTGTCACATCATGGCACACCACACACTATAGGAGCAAAACGCTTAAATCTAGGATTTTTTGTCCTCATGTTTGTGGTCTGTCACATTTTGAAAATCTTATAAGATGTAAAAAATCTTTTGGTGTGTACCCAGCATGAGATTACATGGAGAGGCTGGGGTTTGTGACCTATACTGGGACCAGCCACCGGGGGGCGATCGAAACATTTTGGCTTCACTTTTCAGGACTTGTGCGGCACATGTGCACAAAGGGTCGACAAAATGCATTTTGTACAATAACAAAAGTAACATCTCAGCACATGAGTAAATAAATGGGTCTGGTGAAATAGCAAAATATACATGGGGATGAAAAGCAGGCATGTTTAATCATCTAGAGCTCCAGCTAATGACATTAACTGTTTGACAGGTGGTGCACATGATCTGAGGATTGAGCTGCTGGGAGTCTGTGGAGCTGGAAAGAGCTCAACTGGAAATGCAATACTGGGTCGAGAGGCATTTAAAGAGAGCAGAACCAGAGAGAGTGAGATACAGAGAGGAAGAGTAGAAGACAGAAACATCTCCATCATCGACACTCCAGGATTCTTCAACACTCAACTGACTGATGAAGAGATGAAGAATGAAATAATGAAGAGTCTGTACCAATGTTATCCTGGTCCTCACATCTTCCTGCTCGTCATCAACCTGGGAAACTTTGAGAAGGAGCAGAGGAACATTGTGGAGCAAATTCAGGAGAACTTTGGAGCTCAAGCTTTGAAGTTCACCATGATTCTGTTTATTGGAAGAGAAAAAATAACACTTAGAAAATGGAAGCTCATTATGGATAGTAGAAAGTTTCAGAACCTCATCAAACACTGCAGAGGTAAATATCATGAGATCAACAGTAAACGTGAGATTATCCCAGCTCACATCACAAAGCTTCTAGAGAAGATTGATGAAATCGTCAAACAGAATGATGGCCAGCATTATGACATTTCCATTTACTTAAGAACTCCACTAAAGAGCAGAAAAGAAAATATAAAACAAGAGAAAGAAACTAAAGTGCAAGAGACAAAACAAGAGCAGAAAGAAATAGTGCGGGAGACGATTCACGTGCACAGTGTAAAGGGAAAGAGCACAACACATTGTGTGACTGAAAAGAAAGATTATTTTTCAAAAATAGAGAAAAAAATTGAGAGAACTGAATTATATGAAGACAGACTCTCCAAAGTTCCACACGAAAACAGGAATGATGAAGAGAAGGCAGTAAAACAATCAGTAAAATCACAAAAGAGAAACTCTTTTGAAAATATGGGAGAAACAAGTACAGTCCAGAACCCAGCAAAATATTGGAAACCAAGCGGAACAGGAAACCAGGACCAGAAGAAACAACATACAGCAAGAGAACAACATCCAACCCAAGCAGGTGAGAACTTGTACTTTATTACACTTTTCCCAAATATCATGACATGTTTCTTGAAAAGTAAATTAAACTTAATCTCTTATTTGTCTGCTCTAAAACTCAGTGTCACAGTCCATACAGAACAGACAAATGAAACTTGGAAAGCACACAGATCTCAGGATTGTGATGGTTGGTAAAACTGGGGCTGGAAAGAGTGCAACAGGAAACACCATACTGGGACGAAAGGAGTTTAAAGAAGAATTTTCTACAGAATCTGTGACTGAGAGATGCCAACAACATCAGCAGACGGTAGAAGGTCGAAACATCTCAGTGATCGACACTCCAGGACTTTGTGACACATCAATCAGTGAAGATCAAGTGAAGGAGGAACTAGTGAAGTGTGTCTACATGTCTGCTCCTGGTCCTCATGTGTTTCTGCTGGTCATCAGACTGGACGATAGATTCACAAAGGAACAGAAACACACAATTAAATGGATTCAGGAGATTTTTGGAGGAGAAGCTGCTCATTATACCATCGTTCTGTTCACTAGAGGAGATCAGTTAAAAACATCTATAGAGGAGTTTCTGACAAAAAACAAGCAAATTAATGAGCTAGTTATAAAGTGTAAAGGAGGTTATCATGTGTTCAATAACACAGAGGAAGAAAATCGATCACAGGTCACTGAACTGCTGGAGAAGATAGAGAGAATGGTGGAGAAGAATGGAGGAGAGCATTACACAAATGAAATGTACAAGGCAGCTCAGAGGAACATAGAGGAAATAGAGAAAAGGGAGAGAGAGGTAAAGGAGAGACAGAGGTTAGAAGAAGAAGAAAAGATAAAGGAGGATGAAAGAATGAAGATGTTGATTAAGGCTAAAGGAGTGTTATTAGTGGGAACAGGAGTGTGTGCAGGAGTGTGTGCAGGAGCAGTAGTTGCTGGAGGAGCACTAAGTCCAGCTTTAATCTCAGGAGCAGCAGTAGCTGGAGGTGCAGTACTGGCCTCTGTTGCTAAAGGAGCCACACTATCTGAAGCTTTAATGGCAGGAGTCGTAGCTGCTGGAAATGCTGCGCTGGGCTCTGTTAATAGTGGAACATCACTACCTGCTGCTTTCATTGGAAGCAAGAAATCATGTTAAACTTAACCCTCTGGGGTCTAAGGTGTTTTTGGGGTCCTTGAGGTGTTCTGACATGCTCTGACATTTGTGCTTTTTTCAGTTGCTTATAAACATATTAATGGCAAAGGTGTAAATTCACTCTATATAGCACAAACAGGGCTACCATAATATGCGAGCAACATGCATGTACATGTTTGTATTTTTGAGAGAATAATGTTTATGCATGGTTATTGAAAAACTAAAAACTAAAGTTTCTGAAATAAGGCCACAAAACACATACTAAATATGTGTCAATAAGACTTTTGACTAATGGATGTTGTCGCCTAGAGTTTTTTCTTCAAAATGATGTGAAAATCATCCTGCCTAATCATTCACATAACACAATGCATTGATTTAAATTTTGCAAAACACTTTCTGTTTGGAAAGGCAAAATACGGAGTGGGCGTCAACGATCCAACACCATCATGCATATTTAGTGGTTCACACCTGAGGAGACAATGGGGCCCGCATACTTAATGAGCCATTCATTCAGGTGTGTCACAAGAAAGAATGCAAGAGCAACAGTTGGAAGCATCTCAATTTTGTTTTATTTTTCAACAAATTGTGCTTGCAAGTTGGCCTATAATATCCAAGGAAAACATGTCTAGTAATTGTGCAGTTAATTCTCATACTGTATTTTCAGTTTTGGAATATTTATCCTCTCCCCAAATTTGTCACTAATAAAACACAATAAAAATTATTTAAAGAAAAGGCTTATATTTACCTTTTAATAGTTTGTTTACATCTACCTTGTAAATATTTTTTTTATTATTAAAAAGGTTACAATTACAACAACAATTCAAGTGTAATCTTTCTTTGTAAAAACTAAAGTATACATTTGATCATACATATTTCAAAGTTAAGGATTCATTACTTGAATATAGCCTAGGCTACATTGGAATAAACACTATAACATATTATTTGATTACTTTATTTTTGACAAAACATACTATATTTAACATATGAGCAAAAATTGGCAAACAAAAGCTTATTTGAGGTGGCAGATATTTTACAGTAAAAATGTATAATCTATCCAAAACTAATCAACGAAATGTTGTCTTTCATATGTCTGTAACATAGTAACTTTCGTTTTTATTATAAGAAATATAAATGTTAATTTGCAGTTTAATACGTTGCTTATACAAATACATTTTATTTCAACATATTTCAGTCGATTTTTACTCAGTATAGCAATACAGTTTGCTAAAAGCGAAACATACATTCACAAACAGAAACGCGATTCAAATTTAAACCGTCTTTTGCCAGTTGTGGTAAACAGCGCGCATCTCTGCCGTTCATTCATTCACACACAGAAACGCGATTCACTTGAGAAGGAAAAAAAAAACTTACTACAGTATTCCATAGCTCAGGATCTGTTGCTCCTCGAAATACCAGCACTTCTGAGGTACATTTTCCATTATAGTATTATTCCTCACAGCGCTGCGAGACGGTGTAAACAAGTACAATGATCTGAATAAGCTTGATGTGTTTACTCGAGCTGATATGGGGGCGTTCACAGGTTGCATGGTTTGCCTCAGTCATTTGCATTTGAAAAGCGCGCGCTCTCCGTGGGCGGGGTCACATTAAAAATAATTAGCTGAGATGAGAACGACTGACATCTCGCTCTTTTCATACAGATTGCATAAACTGAGAATATTTGTTTTTTATAAAAATTACTTCATTTAAAAGAAGAGAATTCAAGCTTCATGCCTGTGTGTCTGTATGCCTGTTTGACTGAGTATTCGCTGAGTTATGGTTCATTTTCGGACGCGTTTCAGAATGGACTGTACAGCATAAATTAACTCTGCTCAGAGTATATATGGCCCCACTATTAAGAGTGTTAAAGTGACTCTGAATCAGAGTTAAAGTTGATGAGATAATTAAGGGATTAGCTAAGTGATTTTTGAGCATTAGTGATGAACACCTGCTGTTAACAAGCAGACTCACTGAAGGAAGAAACACAAGAACTACAACTGACTTCCAGCCACAGCCTTAGATGAAATCAACTGAAGAAAGAAGAAGATATCTCAGAGGAGGATTAAACAACTCCACAAATTACCAGCTTCACTTATTACTAACCAGATTAACGTTATTTCTGTCAGACGTCAACAGATGTTCTTATTGAGAATTAACAGAGGTTTAGTTGTTGATGTTTTATTGAAAATGTTTTGTCACCATTATGGTGATCAGTCTTTCTTTAAGTTGGGCAGTTAGATTTTTGGCTTTTTTTTTTCTTTTCTTTTTTTGAGTTTTTGGTCTTTGTAACAGTGATTAACAAAATACACAATTTGTTGTAAATGAAGCCAAAAATGCATGCTTATACATGCTTTTAAACAACAAAGGAAGTACAACATCACTGTGCATGTCTTTTCCTTAAGCATTTCTGATACTGCCATTCTTATAATCCAGAACTGTCAAAACAAATGTAGTAGTGCTCACTTTAAAAGAAAAGGAAAAAAAAAAAACAAATTCTGTTCATCTACCAGAAATAAATGCATGTAATATCCTACAATTGTTTGTACTGACCATATCCAGCCACATTTAATGCAGTTCCTGGGTCCACTTGTCATTTCACTATCATTCATTAAGAGCAGCATTTGGACTCAGAGCATTAACAGTACTGGGTCTGAAGCGTTTGTACATAGACAACACAATGAGAAGTGTGTATTTACAACCTAAATACTTCAGAGGGTTTACAAAAACTAAATCTATGGCAAATTTTTGTGAAGGAAGACAAGCATGTGAAGTTTATCTGGTTTCAAACTGAAGCCAAACACTGTCTGAAGGTTTCCTGAAGAACTGAAAAGCTCTTAAACCTGTTGTTGCACTGGCGCCAATAAAGTCATGCAGATAGCAGATTTGAATAAAAAAATCAAGTGCAAATACAAATACAAAAATAAGATGAGTAAAGAAAACTGGGTTCTTAATTTTAATAATCACCCTTTATTAAATATATGAACACAGAAACCCCCTGTTAACAGTTAATGTCACGTTTCCCATTCCATAATGACTAGTAAAATAATAGCCGCGTCGCGTCTATGACAACTCGAGGTATTGCACACCGGACATGCACTTTCTCAGTTTATGGCCAGCAATATCATTATGTTTAAGGGCATTATGGAATTGAGATAATGTCTGTACTATGTTATGATTATACTGTACAATTAAATACAATAGTTGCTGAGTCTGTCATCTGAACACTTTTTTTCTGCGCTCTGTGTCGCGGCAGGATTTTGAACAAGGTTCTGAGCCATTGCTGGGCGCCACGGACAGACGCCGAATAGAACCGCGCTGTGCTTCTCGTCCGGTGTGTGTACACTCATACAGAATGTGTTCGAATTTTAAAGACGTGGCGCTGCGCTTCTCGTCCGGTGTGCGACCACCTCTAAGGTGCTGTTTTCTTTGAAGCCGAAGAACTCTGTTGTTAAAACTGGCGAGCTCAGCTTACTTTTTTCGGTTGTGGACAGAGTGTGTCACTCTAGCTGCGCGGGCGCGGACGAGCGCTGCGTCTAGAAAACACCAATATCGCCAATACCGGTATATTGTATTGCTCTGAAATTAACACGATGTCGATATTTCATGCTTTGAATATCACGATTATCGTCAATACCGGTATATTGCGACACCCCAAGTTTGAGTGTTAACAGTGTTTACTGTTTTTTTTTTTTCTCTGGCTGTTGTATCTGTTTGTTTTGGCAAGAAAAGCAAGAGAAAATGTGATCAGATGATTCTGTCTACTTGATGATAAAAATATAATCATCATATAGTGGTCTATTTTACTGATGTTATCCATAATCTGATTGTTTGAGTCAGAGTAATTTTGTTTTATTATTTTTAATTTAATTTTTTTGCTATTATTACAGCAAGGCTTTGATTCATTGTCCATTAATCTTTTTTGAACTCCAGCATCATCTTCTTCTTCTTGTTATTGGCTGCTCACTCCTTAGGAGTATTACCGCCACCTACTGTACAGTCTACATGGGTGATGCATCTGTATATTCTTTTTTTATTTTTTTATTTGTGGATGTGATGCCTTGCCCACCTTCTGCTGGCGCTGCGTGTTCAGCTCCTCCAACTTCCGCCCTGGGCTCCTCAAGAAGCATCACAATCCCCATACATTATATCCTATGCTCTAATCCTGTATTCTTCAAAAATGTTAAAAGCCCCATATATCTGAGAATCTCTCAATCCCTTTCCCAAGAGGTCCATGACATTTACTGGTCTATCCTTTATATTATTAAAGGGGTGGTTGATTATGATTTCACTTTTCTAACTTTAGTTAGCGTGTAATGTTGCTGTTTGAGCATAAACAACATCTGCAAAGTTATGAAGCTCAAAGTTCAAAGCAAAGGGAGATATTTGCTTTTAAAGAAATTGCTTTTTAAGGACTACAACAAACGGCTGGTAAGGACTACACGACATTCCTCCCGGGTTAGTGACATCACCAACCCTAGAATTTACATAAACCTGAACACGATTTATAGATTATCAAGACAGAATATGCTAATCAGTGACTATAAGATAACTACACATCAGCTACATAAATTCATCAACTAATAGACTAGGTCGATTTTCAGATAATGTGACACCCTTGGGCATTTTTTAGTAAAAGTTGGCAAACAGACTTTTCTAAGGGTATTTTTTCTGCTGAATCCATTTTTGCTGTTTGCCCAGCTGTATCTCTTATGTGAAACTCAGTAGAGCGCAAACTTCAAGATGACCTCTAAAATGTCAGGGAATTCTATATTCATAAACTTTACATCATGCACAATATCAATTAACAAGAAAGTTTATTTAGGTGGGAATTAAGATACTTGTATGTGACAATGATAATTGCATTATTTCTCATTGTAGTCATGAAAATATCTATTTCAAATGGACAAACAGAATATCTAAAATGCGAGAGTCATTTGTTTGGAGTCACATGCATACTATTGTCTTTGGATCAAAGTGTGTGAATTGAGTTCAGATTTATCCAAGAGGTATTTTATTCTACTTTCTACTTTCTATTACTTTCTGCAGTTATTTCCACACATCGTATTTTTCATCAGAATTATTTTTTATATCCAAAGAGCGATATGAACCAACACAAAATATTTCCAGTTGTGGTATTGTACCCATGAAGTTGGTCAGATTATAAAATCACCAATTATGGAAGCTGTGTGTAGTCTGAAGCCTGACCGGTCAATGTCATTGGATACTTGCATTATATGCCAAGAATCCAAGATAGATAAGCTATACAATGCAAATACAATTTGTTATGGGGAAAAAGCCGCCAATGAAAATATGATCAGGTGAATTTGGGAAACTGTTGATCTAGTGGCCTGAATCTCTGATCTCATCCAGAATCAAATTTTTGAATATACAGCAATGTGTTGGTAATTTCTATTTTTTATTACAGTTCCCCTGTAATTCTACAACATGTGATCCAGCAGTGTTATGGTAACTTATTTTAAAGCAGAACTATGCAGCTTTGACGATTTCGCTTTTTGCTCACGGGTTTGTCTATAGAGCTCCCCCTACAGCTTCGGAATAGATATTTGAAAACACTGTCGTCAAAACTCGTTGGTGACTCTCCCCCCTCCCATCTTCTCCCGCTGGTCATGTGCATTTGTTTTCAAAGAAGCCGGCGAACACACCATGTCCACTGATGTATGTATGATACACAGAAGGCTAGCAAATAAAAGTTTAGATAGTGTATGTGTGCAGTGCCGTAAAGCAATTTGTTACATCGCGAGACCTGATATCACACGATACTCATTTTCAATGAAATCCATATGATCAAATCAATAATAAAAAAAAAAAGTTAAAACATTTTTTTACGTAAGCACACACAGACATAAAGAATTCACGTATGAATCTCAGCAATGGTGACAAACAGATCGCCTCTGATCATAAGCTCATTATTTATTCATGCAGCAATGCATGATGGGAGCCATGAATGAGTTTTGATTGGTGGCACCCAGAATGCACTGCAACATGCTTTATTATTGTCACCATTGTTGAGATTCACAGGCTTATTATTGATGTCTGTGTGTCTAAAAACTAAATGTAAAAAAAAAAAAAAACTTTTTTTGTATATGAGACACGCTTAAAAAATATTTAGATTACATTGTAAAAATTCAAAATATTATGCTGTGCCAGACCAGGGCTGCTATAATTAATGAAGTAAACCTGAATTGGTAAATTAGGTTCCCAAGTAAATTGGGATCTACATGATTTCAGAGATTCAGGTCAAATGATTGTGAAATAATGATTACGTTAAAACACAACCAACACCATCAGATCACCTTTTCTCTTTGTTCATCTGACTGTTATAACTCAGGTACAGCAGCCAAACAAAATCTAAAGTTAATGATTTATAGATCAAGAGCCCAACTAAATCAAACACTGATCACCATAATGGCGACTTAAATGACGGTTTTCTCCTTCAGTGATTCTGCTTGTTGACATCAGGTGTTTTCAATGTTGGCAATAAAAAAAAAAATTGTTTACAAAAATTTACAAATAAATGGTTAACTTTTAAGGAATTAATTTGATTAATTATTACTCAATTCTAATTTGTTCAATTTAATTAATAATATTGCTTGTAATCTGTTGCCACAATTTTATTGATTATATATAGCGTATTCATTTTTACAGTGTATTTGTTTGGCAAAAATCCACCGCTCCCGGTTCTTCTATGCAGTTTCATTTATTCTGAGAGGAAATCTGAGAGGACGTTCACAGTTTAATGCATACGAAATTGCTGGCAAATGATTTGCCAAAATTCAGACAGTTGCAATTGCATGAGAACTACACTGTAAAAATGAATACGCTATATTTACTCAATAAAATTGTGGCAACAGATTACAAGCAATATTATTAATTAAATTGAACAAATTAGAATTGAGCAATAATTAATTAAATTAATTCCTTAAAAGTTAACCATTTAAAATGAGTAAAATTTACATTTTTTTTTAAACAAAAATATCGAAATAACAGACAGAGGTCAAAGATGAATTAAGAACTCTTTATTTTTTATTGCCAACATTGAAGACACCTGATGTTAACAAGCAGAATCACTGAAGGAGAAAACCGTAATTGTAAGTCACCGTTATGGTGATCAGTGTTTGTTTTAGTTGGGCTCTTGACCTTAAATCATTATCTTTAGATTTTGTTTGGCTGCTGTACATGAGTTATAACAGCCAGATGAACAACGAGAAAAGGTGATCTGATGGTGTTGGTTGTGTTTTAACATAATCATTATTTCACAATCATTTGACCTGATTCTCTGAACTCATATAGTTAAAAATAATATTATACTGTAGAGGGACAGAGCTGCTATAATTAATTATCTAATATATCTAATATACAAAAAAAATTTTATTTCGTTTTTAAATACACAGACATCAAGAATCAGCCTGTGAATCTCAACAATGGTGACATTTATGAAGCATGTTGCAGTGCATTCTGGGTTCCACCAATCAAAACTCATTCATGGCTCCCATCATGCATTGCTGCATGAATATATAATGAGCTTATGATCAGAGGTGATCAGTTTGTCACCATTGCTGAGATTCATACGCTAAATCTTGATTCCTGTGTGTACCTACATAAAAATCATTTGAATTTCATTGAAAAGGCTAAACATATTATGCTGTACAAGGACAGTGCTGCTATAATTAATAAAATAAACACAACTCAGACATTGGGCTCTGTATGAGTTCAGCGATTCAGGTGAAATAATGATTGTTAAAACACAATCAACACCATCAGATCACCTTTTCTCTTTGTTCATCTGGCTGTTATAACTCAAGTACAGCAGCCAAACAAAATCTAAAGTTAATGATTTAAGGTCAAGAGCCCAACTAAAACAAACACCGATCACCATAACGGTGACTTACAATTACGGTTTTCTCCTTCAGTGATTCTGCTTGTTAACATCAGGTGTCTTCAATGTTGCCAATAAAAATTTTACTCATTTTAAATGGTTACCTTTTAAGGAATTAATTTGATAAATTATTACTCAATTCTAATTTGTTCAATTTAATTAATAATATTGCTTGTAATCTGTTGCCACAATTTTATTGAGTAAATATAGCGTATTCATTTTTACAGTGTATAGTGATGGGAAATTGTGTACACTGTAAAAATGAATACGCTATATTTACTCAATAAAATTGTGGCAACAGATTACAAGCAATATTATTAATTAAACTGAACAAATTAGAATTGAGTAATAATTAATCAAATTAATTCCTTAAAGGGTAACCATTTAAAATGAGTAAAATTTACATAAAAAAAAATCAAAATAACAGACAGAGGTCAAAGATGAATTAAGAACTCTTTATTTTTTATTGGCAACACTGAAGACACCTGATGTTAACAAGCAGAATCACTGAAGGAGAAAACCGTAATTGTAAGTCACCGTTATGGTGATCAGTGTTTGTTTTAGTTGGGCTCTTGACCTTAAATCATTAACTTTAGATTTTGTTTGGTTGTTGTATCTGAGTTATAACAGCCAGATGAACAAAGAGAAAAGGTGATCTGATGGTGTTGGTTGTGTTTTAACAATCATTATTTCACCTGAATCGCTGAACTCATACAGAGCCCAATGTCTGAGTTTTGTTTATTTTATTAATTGTAGCAGCACTGTCCTTGTACAGCATAATATGTTTAGCCTTTTCAATGAAATCCAAATGATCAAAAAATTTTTTAAAAATAAAACACTTTTTTTTTAATGTAGGCACACACAGGCATCAAGATTTAGCGTATGAATCTCAGCAATGGTGACAAACAGATCACATCTGATCATAAGCTCATTATATATTCATGCAGCAATGCATGATGGGAGCCATGAATGAGTTTTGATTGGTGGAACCCAGAATGCACTGCAACATGCTTTATAAATGTCACCATTGTTGAGATTCACAGGCTGATTCTTGATGTCTGTGTATTTAAAAACAAAATCAAAATTTTTTTGTATATTAGATAATTAATTATAGCAGCTCTGTCCCTGTACAGTATAATATTTTTAACTATATGAGTTCAGAGAATCAGGTCAAATGATTGTGAAATATTGATTATGTTTAAACACAACCAACACCATCAGATCACCTTTTCTCGTTGTTCATCTGGCTGCTATAACTCAGGTACAGCAGCCAAACAAAATCTAAAGATAATGATTTAAGGTCAAGAGCCCAACTAAAACAAACACCGATCTCCATAACGGTGACTTACAATTACGGTTTTCTCCTTCAGTGATTCTGCTTGTTAACATCAGGTGTCTTCAATGTTGGCTATAAAAAATAAAGAGTTCTTAATTCATCTTTGACCTCTGTCTGTTATTTCGATATTTTTGTTTACATTTTTTTAAATTTAACTCATTTTAAATGGTTAACTTTTAAGGAATTAATTTGATTAATTATTACTCAATTCTAATTTGTTCAATTTAATTAATAATATTGCTTGTAATCTGTTGCCACAATTTTATTGAGTAAATATAGCGTATTCATTTTTACAGTGTAATAGTGCTGCCATTGAAGGAAAGGTTACAGCATAACAGTGTATAACGATGCTATTCTTATATACCAGCTATTACATAGTTTTAATGTCATTCTATAGCTCACACTGAATGTTTTTATTTATTTTTTACAGCTATACATCAAGCATTTTTTAGCAAAAGATAGCAATGGGATGATTTATTTTCACATACAAAGTATCACAAATAAGAATGAACTGAAGAAGATTTGACAATAAAAAAAAAAAAAAAAAAATCTAACATCAATCCAGTTATTGTCAGACATCTTTATGCTGAACATAGAGGTCCATCAGCTGGTGTGTGTTCAGCTTCAAATGCTGGATTCAGCATTTCCTCTTGAGTTCTGCAAGAAAACATGGTGGAGTAAGATTTATGTATGGTTAATTGTAATCTAAATCATCTAAATCAGTGAAACTGACAAGAAAATTTAAACTAAACACAATTTACCTCGATCTCACTGCCTTTTTATCTACAACCAAATTTAAAAAGGAAAAAGAAAACATTTAAAAAATATATATTTTTCTCTTTTATTTTTATTTATTTTTATAAATGCTTCAAAACGTCACACTATACTCACTCATTCTGCAACAAAAACAGCCACAACACACTGAGATGACAACAGATGCCAAAAGAGCAATTTGAAAATGGACAAGACCTGAGGAAAAATAACAAGATTTTAAAATATTATTTTTATATAAACTTATTTTTTTCTTTTTCTGATATTTCTTCCCTTTTAAAATGACAGAGTTAAGATTATGCATTTGGAAAGGATTCATTTCATTAAGGAAAGAGCATGTTTTCTTGATGTGGGAGTCATTTACTAATTTGATGGGCAAATTTCCAGATTGTGTAAGTGCATCTCAGTTGCTGTAATACTTGTACTCAGATCTCTTCTTTTGTTGTTGTCATTGTTTGTTTGTTTTATTGTTTGATTTTGTTTGTTTGTTTTATTGTCCTTATTATGTTAGTGTGTAAATAAATAAATAATGGGTTCATTTAATCATATCTTTAACCATTGGGTTCATACATCAATAATGTTAATTAAAACCTCAAAATATGTTAAATGTAATGGAAATTGTTTGTGTGAATGATTCAGAATTAAATCAGTTATGTATTCAGATTATAAATATATTATTATACGTATTAAATAAATATGAAAACATACTCTAATGCGGTTGAAATAGACACAGCAAAAACCCCAGTGTTAAATCAACACTGCTCAGAGTAGGGCTGGGCGATTTAAATCGCGATATTGTTATGCGCATCTCGTCAGTAAAGCCGGTTCCTTGATTTAGTAGTAAATCACCATCACCTGCTTTCAGATGGAGCGGCATTTAGGGCTGAGGAGATAATTAAGTGATTAATTTAGTGATGATTGAGCATTATTGAAGACACCTGATGTTAACAAGCAGAATCACTGAAGAAGAAAATCACAAATTGTAAGTTACCATTAAGGTGATGGGTGTTTGCTTTAGTTGGGCTCTAGACCATTATATGTTTACTTTAATATTTACTGTTGTTTGTCTGCTGTTATTGATTTATAACAGTAAAATGAACAAAGTAAAATGTTATCTTATAGTGTTGGTTATGTTTTGACAATCATACTGTGATCTGAAAAGTGAAACATATTAAGATAGTTTGGTTTAACTTGTTAGCAGCAGTTTTGTGATTCTTCAGCCTATGATTATCAGGACTTTACTTATAATTCAAAATATTTAATAAACATTGCTCTAATCAAAAAGACGTTCAGACATCAATAATCAGCCTGTGAATCTCAACAATGGTGGTGACAATAATAAAGCATGTTGCAGTGGCTGCCACCAATCACAACTCATTAATGGCTCCCATCATGCATTGCGGTATGAATAAATTATGATCTGAATTGTCTATGTAATTTACTTTTCCTCATTGAATATTCTGCTCCTCACCATTGTTGAGATGCATAGACTGAATCTTGACATCTGTGTGTGCCTAAAAGAATGATTTTTTTTTAAACAAGTTTTAAGAAATCCTTTATATCAAAAATTCTGGCCATTTATTCAGATTCACTCATAAATCGAAGTCAGAAAGAAGGATCTTAATGAGCTCAGTGATCAAGTTCAAATGATGATTGTCATAATATAACCAACAAAGATCACTTTTTTTTCTTTGTTCAACTGGCAGTTTTAACTCAGATACAAACAAAATCTAAAGTACACATGAAAGGGTCAGAGCCCAACTAAAGCAACTACCCATCACAATAATGGTAACTTACAATTTGTGTTTTTTCTCCTTCAGCGATTCTACTTGTTAACATCAGGTGTCTTCAATAATGCTCAATCATCACTAAATTAATCACTTAGTTATCTCATTAACGTAAACACTCTTGAGTGTGGACTCATACACTCCCAGGGGTGTTAATTTAACACTGGAGGTTTTGCTGTATACAAAGAGCCGTAGTTAACTGACAAGCTGAGCCATATCGCATTAAATATCGCTGGCGATACGTCCGCGATATTGATGTGATATGGCTCAGCTTGTCAGTTAACTACGGCTCTTTGTAGTAAATGCCGCTTCATCTGAAAGCAGGTGATGGCGATTTACTACTAATCAAGGAACCGGCATTACTGATGAGATGCGCATAACAATATCGCGATTTAAATCGCCCAGCCCTAGCTCAGAGTACATATGGTCCCACTCTACAGAGTGTTAAAATGAACACTGAAGCAGTGTTGAAGTTAATGAGATAATTAAGTGATTAATTAAGTGATTGGCCATTAGTGGTGACACCTGATGTTAATAAGCAGAATCATTGACGGAAAGAGAAAAAACAATAACAGAAAAAAGAGAAACACAAGAACTACTGACTTCGAGTCATTACACATTGTTGCACTTATTATTACCAGTTTGACTTTATTTCTGTCATACATCGACAAAAGTTATTGAGATTCAACAGAAGTTTAGACGGTAATGTTTTATGGAAGTTTTCTTTTCAAGTTACCATTATGGTGGTCAGTGTTTGCTTTAGTTGGGCTCTTGACCCTTTTCATTTAGTTAATATTAGTTTTTCTCTGATTGTTCCATCATTGTGTTTATAAAGCACATTTGTTACTGCAAGAGAAAACATGATCTGCTCACAATATGTTTTGATGATAATGACATTATCATCATGTAGTGACCTGATTCAATGATGTACTTCAGAGTCTAAATCTTTGACTATATGCTTGATGCCTCATTTTAGTATTGGTGATTATAATCCTGAGATTCTACAGTTTGAGATCCAACAGCAATATGAAAATGTTTGAAAATACTTCGTGCAAGGAAGTTATTGTGTTTAAACACACAGACATCAAGAATCTACATATGAATCTCAACAATGGTTACAATCAAACAAATGCTTAATGTTGCAGTGCATGAAGGGAGCCACCAATCAGAACGCATCAATGGCTGACATCATGCATTGCAGCATGAATAAATTATGCAGCTGAATTGTCCTGTAATTTTCATTGTTTTTTGCTGTTTGCTTTTATTTTGTTCTGACTTTAGTAGCTTATTTTGTGATGTTCAGAGTTGATCTGTTTGTCACTAGTTTGTTTATTGTCACCATTGTTGAGATTCATATGCTGAATCAGGACACTACATGATGATAATGTCATTATCATCAAAACATATTGTGAGCAGGTCATGTTTTCTCTTGCAGTAATAAATGTGCTTTATAAACACAGAGTTGTAGCAACCAAAGAAAAACATATATTAAAAAATGAAAAGGGTCAAGAGCCCAACTAAAGCAAACACTGACCACCATAATGGTAACTTGAAAAGAAACATTCCATAAAACATTACCGTCTAAACTTCTGTTGACTCTCAAGAACTTTTGTCGATGTATGACAGAAATAAAGTCAAACTGGTAATAAGTGCAACAATGTGTAATGACTCGAAGTCAGTAGTTCTTGTGTTTCTCTTTTTTCTGTTATTGTTTTTTCTCTTTCCGTCAGTGAGTCTGCTTGTTATCATCAGGTGTCACCACTAATGGCCAATCATCACTTAATTAATCACTTAATTATCTCATTAACTTCAACACTGCTTCAGTGTTAACTTAATTATCTCATTAACTTCAACACTGCTTCGGTGTTAATTTTTAACACCCTGTAGTGTGGACACATATAAACACTGAGGAGTGTTAATTTAACACTGGGGATTTTGCTGTGTAGGGTGAATATTTCTACACTGTAAAACCTAACAGTAATATGTACTAAATACAATTGAGTTCACAGCACTCAAATATTACCGAAACTTGAGTGACTGAAACAGAACTCAAACTGAATGAGATATAGAACATTTCTAGATCCCAGAATGATAATTGTATAATTAAGTGATTAATTAAGTGATGATTGATCATTAGTGATGAGCACCTGCTGTTAACAAGCAGAATCACTGAAGGAAAGAGAAACACAAGAACTACAACTGACTTCCAGCCACAGCAAAATCAACTGGAGATAAAAGAAGACATTAAATATCTCAAGATCTCAGCAGAGGAGGATTAAACAACTCCACGAACAGCATTACAAGCTTCACTTATTATTAACCACTTTGACTTTATTACTGCCATTCGTCTACAGAAGTTCTTATTAGAATTAACAAAGGTTTAGAAGTTGATGATTTGAGTTTCATTTCAGGTAACCATGATGGAGATCAGCGTTTGCTTTTGCACTTAAGATTTTCTTTGGCTGCTATAATTGAGTGTTTATAAAACATATTTATTATGGCACAAAAGGCAAGAAAAAGTCTGATCTATTGTTGATGGTGAAGGATTGATGATGATAATCATCATTTGTGATGCGATCTGGGAAAACCCGTCGGATGTCGCGCTGGGGCGTTTTCAGTAAATTCCAAAATAGTTTGAATGTCAGTTTTTTTGTCAATTTTTTTTTTCCATTACATTATTATTCTAAAACATCTTTTCTCTTATCTCTGAAAATATCTTGGCAAAATTCCCTTGTTTAGTGCAGAAAAACAGCGATTTATAGTGTCAAGCTGAAAATACTCTCTTTCTCTAATGCATTCTATGCGACCATTAACGCCCGGCAGAGGTGAAAAAAAACAAAACAATCGCCGTATATCCCATACACCTGTCCTTCTCGTAACACTACAAAGATAGTTTACCTTTAAAATAAACCACATACATGTACAGTGAATGTGTATAGTGCGCATTTCGCGCCAATCCTGTTTAAACTATAACGTCACGCAGTTTCATAACAATCGCGAGATGGACGCGTCTCAACGGTGACAGTTATTTAAACCTGTTTTTCTCAAAATTACGTTCCAGAAAATCATAGAGATCGGCCGACTTCAGATAAACATAACTTCTGCTACCAGCAAGCTATGATAAAAGTAAAAACAGATTTGGAAAGGGCTTGATACCAGCATCCATATGAGATCAAAGCCTGTAATAGGTCAAATTTCACCATGTGGTGGGTTTTCCCAGATCGCATCACATTTAGTGACTTGATTCACTGGTTTCATTCAGAGTCTGATCTCTGATTAAAAGGGCAACATATTAGTTTTACTCAAAACTGTGCTTCTACAGCATAAGAGCTAGCCATGTTGTGGCCATCAGATAATATTAAGGATTTTACAAATAGTTGTGCACAAAAAGTTTCACTGAAAAGGTATTGCATTACTAAGACTCACACAAACATCAAGAATCAGCATATGAATCTCAACAATGGTGACCATTAAAAAATGATGCATGCTGGGTACTAGCATAATACAAAACTTATCCATGGCTCCCAGCATGCATTGCAGCATAACTAATTTTTTTAATGGTCACCATTGTTGAGATTCATATGCTGATTCTTGATTACTGTGTAAGTCAGCATGATACCATAGAGGTTTCTAAAATCTGATCGTCACAACAATGGGCCTTACAGCAGAATCAGTTCTATTATAATGAAAAATACAAGTAATACATCTCCTGTCTAATCAGAGATTAGACTCTGGAAATGATCAGAGAATCAAGTCACTAAGTGATGATTTGTATCATCTAAACACAAGCACATATTTTCTTTTGGCGTATGTGCCATAACAAATGTGTTTTATAAACACTCAGTTACAGCAGCCAGAGGAAAAACTGGTGTTACAAAGTCAAGGGTCAAGAGCCCAACTAAAGCAAACACGGATCACTATCATGGTGTCTTTAAATGAAACTCAATAAATCATTATCATCTAACCCTCTGTTCATTCTCAATAACAACTTCTGTAGATGCATGACAAAAGTCAATCTGGTTAGTAATAAGTGAAGCTGGTAATGCTGTTTGTGTAGTGGTTTAATCCTCCTCTGCTGAGATCTTTAGAGATTTAAACGTGTTTTATCTTGAGTTGATTTCATCTAAGGCTGTGGCTGGAAGTCAGTTGTAGTTCTTGTGTTTCTCTTTCCTTCATTGATTCTGCTAACAGCAGGTGTTAATCACTAATGCTCAATAATCACTTAATTAATCACTTAATTTATTGACTGCAATGTATATCTACTTTTAGTAAACTCAACTGAAATAAGTTCAGAGTACTCATAACTATTGTTTTTATAAACTTAATTGAATTAAGGCAATCGGTGTCCTCAAATGAAATGAGTTAGCTTAACTTGTTGGGTTTTACACTGTTAGCCCTTGCTGTAAAAAAAGGCCAAATTCTGACAATATTATACCATATTCCATTAAAACAGTAATATACTGTAGAAAACAAAACTAGCCTACAGGAATATACTGTGAATTAACAGTGCTCAAAGTCGACACTCAGAGGCTGTTTTCCCAATCGTACCCTATGCCCTCATTCACTATTCCCTAGTTCACTAATATAGTCCCCTTGAATGAAAATAAGTGAGTGAATTGAGAAACTGATGAACACCTGATAAGCAGAATCACTGAAGGACAGAGAAACAAGAACAGAAAAAAGAGAAACACAAGAACTACAACTGACTTCCAGCAACACTGAGTGTGAAACCAGTTTACGATTATTTCTTTCATACATGTACAAAAGTTCTTGTTGAGAATTAACAGAGATTTAGTTAATAATAAAACATTTTGTCACCATGATAAAGATCAGTATTTGCTTTAGTTGGTCTCTTGTCCCTGGACTTATTACCATTCATCTCTCTCTGACTGCTGTAACAGTGAGTTTATAAAACACATTTGTTATGGCAAGAAAAAGTCAAGAGGAAGATGATCAGGTGCTTTTATTCTTTTGTGATGATATCACAATCATCCTGGACATTTCTTAATTTCAGATTTTTCCTGAATATATTCATTGAAATTATGGCTATGTCATATTTAGCATATATCTGTGTATCTACAAAATGAAATAAAAATTTCTGTAATCATGTCTTCTGAAAAATAACAATCATATAGTGCATTCAATTTTATTTTACTCCTGCTTGACTCAGACACACACAGACATCAACAATCAGCATATGAATCTCAACAATGGTGAAAAGTTTCATGTCGCAATGCATGCTGGATTCCAGGATAATATAAAACTCCCAGCATGCACTGCCACCATTGTTGAGATTAATGTGCTAAATTGTGATATCTCTGTGTTTCTAAAACATAGCGTAGCTCTTTTTTTTTTGGTTTATGCATGATGTGTTAAGAAAAAGAGTCATAGTAATTTATTGCTGTAGTTTCACAGTGGTGCTAATGTAACACTTTAGATCGAGGATAAAACTCTGATTGAATAAGAATTAATTCCTTAGTGAATAAACCGGCAATATGATGAATTTGTCATCATAAGCATTACAACCACAATCATGCATAAACTGTGTGGGCACAAGTGTGACTTGCAAAAACACAGCTCAAGCAGCAAAAGAAAAATGAATGTTTTAGCATCAGCATCCCAACTAAAGCAAGCACTGATCTCTATAATGGTAACTTCAAACAAACATTTTCAATAACAACTTCTGTATGACAGAAATAAAGTCATACTGGTTAATAATAAGTGTAATAATGTGTAATGGCTGGAAGTCAGTTGTAGTTCTTGTGTTTCTCTATTTTCTGTTCTAACAGCAGGTGTTCATCACTAATGCTCAACAATCACTTACTTAATTATCTCACTGCAACACTGTCTCAATGTTACTTTTTACTCGTTGTAGTGTGGATTTCCTGTGGAGTTGAAAGGGTTAACAGTGTAAGATAAAAATACACACCCACAAAATGTATTTTAACAGTAATAAACTGTAAGTTATAAAACAGGTATATACTGGCAACACTGTTGCCAGTAGTTTACTGTAAAATTTATTTTTTGGGTCACCATTGTGCAGAAGAGTAGAGCCTGTGCTTCAGTCCAGGAGAAGATCTACAAACATTGATGATTTGCTGCATGTTGCTTTATTTAACAGGCGGTGACTGTGTAGTTGCTGGTCCAGTGGAAATCTTTTTACGTTCAGTAGTTTTTTAGTGGTCTCAAATGAAAGAAGTTCACCGTTATACTTTGCTCACATTATTAATGCATTATAAATTTTAGTTAATACATTTAAATGACAGTTGGTCAATTTAAGGCAGTCGGTTTCTGCAAGTGTAATTAGTTAACTTGAATTAGAATTTAGTGCATTTTTACAGAAACAAACTAGACTACAGTAAAGAACTGTACAATTAACAGTATTTTACTGGCAACAGTGTTGCCAGTATTTTACTGTAAAAAAACCCGGTAAGGTCTAACAGTGTACAGTATTTGTTTTGTTTCTACAATAGCATTCTTGTGTCAGTTGTGATCTAAGTCAGTGTTATGGAATATGATTTAACAAGTTCATAGCCGGGTGAACACCAGCTGGTGCAGTAAACATAGCCTAGCTAGCAGGCTACGATTTCAGTAATATCAAAGATCCTTGCTCCTTCTCAACTCTCTGGTAATATTCTATTCACAAAATACAACCAACAGTATGGTAATGTTAAATCTTACTTGTGAAAAGTAGCCCAAGAAAGAAGATTGCAAAACATGTAGAAATCCAAATGACAAACTTCACAGAAAAATGGCTGGAGCTCATACAGGAGCATTACAATATTGATTCATTCATCTGAAACTTGCAAACATCAGCTTACATTCGTGTTATTTTACTTTGAAATATTCATAAACATAAAATACTGCCATAAAAGACATATTAAAGAGTAGATTTGGAAGAGGAAGACAAATATATAGTTCTTAAGTAAATAAATAGAAATGTAATTCTTTATTCTTAATAAAGAAGAAAAATACATCTTATCTCTGAAGTTGTATAGTATTTTGCAGAGTTAGACACAAGCAACTAATATTACAATGTTATTACAATTATTATATATTTGTCTTGTTACCCCCACATTTGTATATGTATTTCTACCTGTTTTCGGGAGACACATATATGTGACCCTGGACCACAAAAACAGTCACATGTGTCAATTTTCTGAAATTGAGATTTATACATCATCTGAAAGCTGAATAAATAAGCTTTTCATTGATGTATGGCTTGCTAGGATAGTATAATATTTGTCCGAGACACAACTATTTGAATATCTGGAATCTGAGGGTGAAAAAAATCGAAACATTGAGAACTACATTTATGTTGGTGATTGTGCTTCATTCACTCACAAAAAATAAATGTTTTATGAATTTACAGTAGGAAATGTTCAAAATATCTTCATGGCACATGATCTTTACTAAATATCCTAATGATTTTGGCATAAAAGAAAAATCTATAATTTTGACCCATATAATGTATTGTTGGCTATTGCCACAAATATACCCGTGCGACTCGTGTGACTGGTTTTGTGATCCAGGGTCACATATTCTACCTTTGGTATGATACTTGACCTTTAAAACATTTCAAACCTATATTCATTCAAGTACTTGCCATGACTAATATGACAAAGTACTATAAGACAGAGTAAACATAGGTCACGGCCCAAACCGTACAGTAGTTCTGCAAGATATTTGTCGTAACGTGTCAAAATGCAGCCAATGTGTGACGCTGCCATATTTTTTTTTTATTTTTTTTACAGTATGAGACAGTGTAGAGACACTTCCTGGGTCTGGCTCACACACACACAGAGGGACTGTGAACGACAAGCACTAACTGCGTGAAACATAATGGCATCAGCAGATAAAGGTCAGTCTAAGTTAAATAACCTAATGTGAAACTGCTAGTTTAAGACCATACTAAGAAATTAATCATATACTTCTTGTTGCTGGTAGTTGACAGCATTAAACAGTAAATCAGAAAGTAAATAGTGAAGATAATCTACATTAGTGTTTAGTCGCCATGTTACAACCTTAAATTTCTACTGTTCAGTTCTACTAATTCATTTTATAAAATATATTTGTATAAAAGTAAAGAGTATCATGATAATACTGTATGATGTTACCAAAATAATGATGAGGTAACGTCGTCTGTCTTCTATGCCAAGTTTGAATCACCATCATTAAACAAAAGGAATGTGACATGACCTGTTAACGGCTCAAGAAGTTATTTTAGCGTCATTCACAATGTTTGTATTCATACGTCAGTTCTCACAATGTTACATAACCAGAAAAGCTAAACATTAATAATCTATTATTAAATCTATGACACTGTTGTTGATATTTATAGTCTTTACAGGGATGTAAGTGTTGGCTGCTCATATTTGCTGCAACTTGGAGAATAAAAAATGCTAATTGACTCCTAATAGTGTAAAGCCTGATGAGCAATGAAGGCAATGTGATGTATATCAGTCAGAAAGTGTAGGTGCTGTGCATCTGTGTGACCACCAGATGGCCACAACGTACGTGGTGTTGAAATGCTTAGAGTAATGATGCGATACAGTTAATCTATGGGCAGGGTGTGTGTGGCCAGGCCCATTTTTGGAGGGCTTTAATCCCCCTAAATTTCCACCCAGTCCCCCTCAAAAATTAGCGATTAACTCCATTAAAACTTGCATGAAACCAGCGGCAGTTTTCGGCTCATCCCCAAATTTTAGTCTGCGTTATTCAGCGTGTTATTCAATCTGCAGAAGTGCCAGTGTCGAGAGCAGAGGACAATGTGTGTGCATTTATTGATAGTTTGTTAATATCTGCATCTGTGTAGTTCTTTGTCATAAATGCAATTTACATAATATGATATATGATATATTATATATAATATAATATAATATTACAGAATATATATATTTTTTTTTTAGTATTAGAAAAACTTAAGAAATCCTTTGAATTACATTGAAAATGCTAAAAATATAATGTTGTACAAAGACAGTGCTGCTATAATTAATAAAGTAAACCTAAATCAGAGATTAGGCTCCAAATGATGATTATGTCAATACATAACAAACATCAACAGATCACATTTTATCTTTGATCATCTAGTTGTTATAACTCCAAACTAAATCTAATATTATTAATTGAAGGGTCAAGATCACACCTAATGCAAACACTGATCATCATAATGGTAACTTAAATTGTGATTATCTTTTTTTTCCTTCAGTGATTCTGCTTGTTACAGTTTTTCTCAATTGCTAAAACACTAAAACTCATTGGCTGAACAAAGTTCTCAGTTGCCTGAACTCATTTAGCTAAGCAAGAAAGGAGGAGGCTCAATATTGCTTGTGATGTCGACAAAGTGCTCTGGCCTGGCCTGACCCAGCCCAAAGACAAGAAGAAGCACATTGATCACGTTTACTCCTTTGATTGTATACTGTAGTACTGTAGTACAGTGCATTGTAGGCTGCTAAGAGCAAAGCAGAGTAGTAATTTCTGATCAATTTTGAGCTACTATGATAAAACATGTTTTCGTTCATCAATAGACAATGACGGAAAAATATGAAATTTGTTTTGAGATTGCAGGTGTATGAAAAACAATCCGACACCCTTCTCCACGGTGACCCCTAGTGGCCAGAAAAGTGTAAACGCAACAAAACCCCAGCCCAAACATGCATAAAAACACCTATGCATGCATACAAATCTATTGTCATTTTTTTTTAAAGTAAAATCTTTTAAATGCAATTATCTAATCATCTAATACGATTTTCAAGTGTCTATATGTTCTTTTATCAATTGTCAAGGTTTGTTTTGTTTATTCAATGAATGGCTTATCTAACGGGCCATTAAAAGACTATTAACTACCATTATTCATTTGAATTATACTAATGTCTAATTAAAACGTCTACAAATGTATAAAACTGATCAGAGATAAGGTAAAACCCACAGACACTTGTTCATTGGTTCTCAGTGACTCCTCATATTAATGGGTTCACAGAGATCCAGCGATGAACCATATAAATTTCTAAGTGTTAGAAATAAATTTCTAAATTTCAGTCTGTTGGTGACTCGGTGACTACTTCACTCAGAGAAACTGTCAATCTCAGCTGTCAATCATGACGTAACACTCCCGTTTTATAGCATCAAACTAGAGCAAATTATTTAACTTACACTTTAAATTAAACGTACACTTACATCAGCGTGATAAAAACGACCTAAAATGACAGAAACCATCTTTGGGAAAATTTATTTGAAGTGTAATTTGATTGTTTCACGTCATATTAGATTCCATGGAGAGGGTGGGGCTTATGACCAATACTGGGACCAACCACCGGGGGGCGATCAAAACATTTTGGCTTCACTTTTCAGGACTTGTGCGGCACACGTGGACAAAGGGTTGACAAAATGCATTTTGTACAATAACAAAAGTAACATCTCAGCACATGAGTAAATAAATGGGTCTGGTGAAATAGCAAAATATACATGAGGATGAAAAGCAGGCATGTTTAATCATCTAGAGCTCCAGCTAATGACATGAACTGTTTGACAGGTGGTGCACATTATCTGAGGATTGAGCTGCTGGGAGTCTGTGGAGCTGGAAAGAGTTCAGTAGGAAATGCAATGCTGGGTCGAGAGGCGTTTAAAGAGAGCAGAAC
Source organism: Rutilus rutilus (assembly GCA_021464565.1). Classification (NCBI taxonomy): domain Eukaryota; kingdom Metazoa; phylum Chordata; class Actinopteri; order Cypriniformes; family Leuciscidae; genus Rutilus; species Rutilus rutilus. The sequence continues at coordinate 17,444,006 of JAJAQA010000002.1, read as the reverse complement.
CAGAGAGAGTGAGAAACAGAGAGGAAGAGTAGAAGACAGAAACATCTCCATCATCGACACTCCAGGATTCTTCAACACTCAACTGACTGATGAAGAGATGAAGAATGAAATAATGAAGAGTCTGTACCTCTGTTATCCTGGTCCTCACATCTTCCTGCTCGTCATCAACCTGGGGAACTTTGAGAAGGAGCAGAGGAACATTGTGGAGCAAATTCAGGATAACTTTGGAGCTCAAGCTTTGAAGTTCACCATGATTCTGTTTATTGGAAGAGAAAAAATAACACTTAGAAAATGGAAGCTCGTTATCGATAGTAGAAAGTTTCAGAACCTCATCAAACACTGCAGAGGTAAATATCATGAGATCAACAGTAAACGTGAGATTATCCCAGCTCACATCACAAAGCTTCTAGAGAAGATTGATGAAATCGTCAAACAGAATGATGGCCAGCATTATGACATTTCCATTTACTTAAGGACTCCACTAAAGAGCAGAGAAGAAAAGATAAAACAAGAGAAAGAAACGAAAGTGCAAGAGACAAAACAAGAGCAGAAAGAAATAGTGCGGGAGACGATTCACGTGCACAGTGTAAAGGGAAAGAGCACAACACATTGTGTGACTGAAAAGAAAGATTATTTTTCAAAAATAGAGACACAATTTGAGAGAACTGAATTATATGAAGACAGATTCTCCAGAGATCCACACGAAAACAGGAATGATGAAGAGGAGGCAGTAAAACAATCAGTAAAATCACAGAGAAACTCTTTTGAAAATATGGGAGAAACAAATACAGTCCAGAACCCAGCAAAATATTGGAAACCAAGCGGAACAGGAAACCAGGACCAGAAGAAACAACATACAGCAAGAGAACAACATCCAACCCAAGCAGGTGAGAACTTTATTACACTTTTCCCGAATATCAGGACATGTTTCTTGAAAAGTAAATGAAACTTACCCAGTGGGCATTTGATGTCAATTTGACATCAAATTGATGTCAAAATTACGTCAAGAAATTGGTCAAAAATGAAAATCAAATTGACGTCAAAGTGTTGATGTCAATTTGATGTCAAGATTTGACCTCTGCTGATGTCATTTTGCCAAACAAAAAGGTGAAACGCATGGCTGTACACTTATTACCAGCTTCACTTAAAACTAACCAGATTTACTTTATTTAATTTCCGGTTTAAATAAATATAATATTTAAATAGTTTAAAATATATTAAACATATTTTGATGACACCATGATGGTGGTTAGCGTTTGCTTTAGTTGTGCTCTTGACCCTTGACTCTTTAATATTAAATTTTCTCTGACTGCTATAACTGTGTGTTTATAAAGCACAACTGTTGTAGCTAAAAAAGCCATGAGATCAGGAGATGTTGGCGGTTTATTGATGATGATGATGACAATATCATCATGTAGTTGCCTGAATCGCTGACCTTATTCAGTGTCTAATCTTTGATTATATAGGACTTGTGATTTTAATGTTGTATTATAATATAAGCCATTTAATCTAACAGCATGAGAATAATGTTTTTTTTTAATTAATAAAGGATTTTAAAAACATTTAATGCATTAAACTTAACATTATTACTTAGCTATCAAGAATCAGTGTATGACTCTCAACAATGGTGACAATCAATGAAATGCTTCATGCTGCAGTGCATGCTGGGTACCACCAATCAAAACTCACCCATATCTCCCAGCATGCATTGCAGCTTTAATAAATTATGCAGCTGTAGTTGATCTGATTATCTGGATATTTTGTTTGATTGTCACCATTGTTGAGATTCATACGCTGTTTCTTGATGTCTGTGTGCGTCTAAGTAATGCCATAGATGACAGGGTTTCGTGCACTAAATAGTTTTTAAAAACCAAGTACATTATTTGATAAACAACACTGCTAGACATGCTGTAGAATCAAATTACTTCTATCATGAATAAAACCGCTTTTAAACCACAAATCCCATATAATCAAAGCATTAGACACTGAACATGATCAGGAATTCAGGCAGTTACATGATGATTTCATCAATAAACCGCCAACATCTCCTGATCTCAGTTTCTCATGGCTTTTTTAGCTACAACAGTTGTGCTTTATAAACACACAGTTATAGCAGCCAGAGAAAATTTATATTAAAGAGTGAAGGGTCAAGAGCACAACTAAAGCAAACGCTAACCACCATCATGGTGTCATCAAAATATGTTTAATATATTTTAAACTATTTAAATATTATATTTATTTAAACCGGAAATTAAATAAAGTAAATCTGGTTAGTTTAAGTGAAGCTGGTAATAAGTGTACGGCCATGCGTTTCACCTTTTTGTTTGGCAAAATGACATCAGCAGAGGTCAAACTCTTGACGTCAAATTGACATCAACACTTTGACGTCAATTTGATTTTCATTTTTGACCAATTTCTTGACGTAATTTTGACATCAATTTGATGTCAAATTGACATCAAGGTGCCCGCTGGGTAATCTCTTATTTGTCTGCTCTAAAACTCAGTGTCACAGTCCATACAGAACAGACATATGAAACTTGGAAAGCACACAGATCTCAGGATCGTGATGGCTGGTAAAACTGGAGCTGGAAAGAGTGCAACAGGAAACACCATACTGGGACGAAAGGAGTTTAAAGAAGAATTTTCTACAGAATCTGTGACTGAGAGATGCCAACAACATCAGCAGACGGTAGAAGGTCGAAACATCTCAGTGATCGACACTCCAGGACTGTGTGACACATCAATCAGTGAAGATCAAGTGAAGGGGGAAATAGTGAAGTGTGTCTACATGTCTGCTCCTGGTCCTCATGTGTTTCTGCTGGTCATGAGACTGGACGTGAGATTCACAGATGAGGAGAAAAAAACTGTGAAATGGATTCAGAAGATTTTTGGAGAAGAAGCTGCTTGTTACACCATCATTCTGTTCACTAGAGGAGATCAGTTAAAAACATCTATAGAGGAGTTTCTGACAAAAAACAAGCAAATTAATGAGCTAGTTAGAAAGTGTAAAGGTGGTTATCATGTCTTCAATAACACAGATGAAGATAATCGATCACAGGTCACTGAACTGCTGGAGAAGATTGAGAGAATGGTGATGGAGAACGGAGGAGAGCATTACTCAAATGAGATGTACCAGGAAGCTCAGAGGAAAATAGAGGAAATAGAGAAAAGGGAGAGAGAGGTAGAGGAGAGACGGAAGTTAGAAGAAGAAGAAAAGATAAGGGAGGATGAAAGAATGAAGATGTTTACTAAGGTTAAAGGAGTGGCATTAGTGGGAACCGGAGTGTGTGCAGGAGCAGCAGTTGCTGGAGGAACACTGAGTTCAGCTTTAATATCAGGAGCAGCAGTAGCTGGATTAGCTGGAGGACTGGCCTCTGCTGCTAAAGGAGCCACACTATCTGAAGCTTTAATGGCAGGGGTCGTAGCTGCTGGAAATGCTGCGCTGGGCTCTGTTAATAGTGGAGCATCACTACCTGCTGCTTTCATTGGAAGCAAGAAATCATGTTAAACTTAAAGCAACTAAATCCCCAGAGTTAAATTAACTCTGCTCAGAGTACATATGGTCCCACTCTAAATAGTGTTAAAGTGACTCTGAATCAGAGTTAAAGTTGATGAGATAATTAAGGGATTAGCTAAGTGATGAGCATTAGTGATGAACACCTGCTGTTAACAAGCAGAATCATTGAAGGAAGAAACACAAGAACTACAACTGACTTCAGCCACAGCCTTAGATGAAATCAACTGAAGAGAAAAGAAGATATTAGAAATCTCAAGATCTCAGCAGAGGAGAATTCCACAAATTACCATCTTTATTACTATTACTAGCCAGATTAACGTTATTTCTGTCAGATGTCAACAAATGTTCTTATTGAGAATTAACAGAGGTTTAGTTGTTGATGTTTTATTGAAAATGGTTGGTCACCATTATGGTGATCAGTCTTTCTTTAAATTGGGCAGTTTGAGTTTTTGTTCTTTGTAACAGTGATTAACAAAATACACAAATTGTTGCAAACTGGTATTGCCATTATAATCCAGAAATGTCAAAAAAAAATTAGTAGTGCACACTTTAAAAAAAAGAGAAGAAAAAGAAAAAAAAGAAGCCATGATTTACCTATTCAGCTAGCCTCGAATGATCAACAAATTCTGTTCATCTACCAGAAATAAATGCATGCAATATCCTACAGTTGTTTGTACCGAACATATCCAGCCACGTTTAGTGCAGTTCCTGGGTCCACTTGTCATTTCACTATCATTCACTATCACTATCAAACTGCCCAATTAAGAGCAGCACTTGGACTCAGAGCATTAACAGTACTGGCTCTGAAGCGTCTATAGATAGTCAACACAATGAGAAGTGTGTATTTACAACCTAAATACTTCTACAAAAACTAATGTAAATGGTTTCAACAATAAAATAAAAACAAAATTGTATCATGTTTTAGTACAATGTTTACAATATGTTTACTCAATGTAGTGCACAGATTTGAGACTCAGAGTTTTAAGCAGTCACTTGTGCTTTGGTAGTTTAAATTTGTGGCACGTTATTCTCTTTGTATTAAAATAATGTATAATTAATTAACTATATTTTGGGTATTGTAATGAGATCGAAGTGATTTTCATTCAATAGATTATTCATACAGCATGCATTGAACGAAAGCATAAAATATAAGATAAATACCATGAGGTTAACTGAATTTATTTTTATATAGGGCGACCAATGGGTGATCTGTGGATTCAAAGCTGTTCTACTGCATTCAAAACCTTCTCAAATGTTTTTTAACCTCACTCTTCATTTCTTACAATGTCAAGTAATCTTATAAGCCCCAGCAAACACAGTATGTCAGGAAGACGTTGGACTCCAACTAATCCAACGTCAGTCAGACGTCATATTTTGATTGAAAATGAAAGTCGTGTTGACATTTAAACCCAATGCTTATTTGACGTCAAGCTCCAACGTCAGACAGACGTTGAAATTTGGTTGGATTAAGCAAAAAAGGATAAAATGCATGGCGGCACGTTAAATCTGTGAAGATCTCAGCAGAGGAGGATTGAACAACTCCACAAACAGCATTACCAGCTTCACTTATTACTAACTAGATTTATTTTATTTCTGTTCTTATTGAGAATTAAAATAGTTTTTTTTTGTTTGTTTGTTTTGTTTTTTGACGTTTTATTGAAAATATTAGTTTGGTTTGAGTGTTAACAGTGTTTACATTATTTTTTTCCTCTGGCTGTTGTATCTGTTTGTTTTGGCAAGAAAAGCAAGAGAAAATGTGATCAGATGATATTGTCTACTTGATGATAAAATATAATCATCATATAGTGGTCTATTTTACTGATGTCATCCAGAATTTTTTTTAATTTTTTGGTAGTATTACAGCAAGGCTTTGATTCATTGTCCATTCAACATTTTGAACTCCAGCGTCTTCTTCTTCTTCTTCTTGTTATTGGCTGCTCACTCCTTAGGAGTATTACCGCCACCTACTGTACAGTCTACATGGGTGATGCATCTGTATATTCTTTTTTTCTTTGTGGATGTAATGCCTCACCCACCTTCTGCTGGCGCTGCGTGTTCAGGTCCTCCAAATTCTGCCCTGGGCTCCTCAATCTTCAAGGTGGGCAGAAGCATCACAATCCCCATACATTATATCCTATGCTCTAATCCTGTATTCTTCAAAAAGGTTAAAACAGCCCCATATATCTGAGAATCTCTCAATCCCTTTCCCAAGAGGTCCGTGACATTTACTGGTCTATCCTTTATATTATTAAAGGGGTGGTTGATTATGATTTCACTTTTCTAACTTTAGTTAGTGTGTAATGTTGCTGTTTGAGCATAAACAACATCTGCAAAGTTATGACGCTCAAAGTTCAAAGCAAAGGGAGATATTTGCTTTTGAAGAAATCACTTTTTAAGGACTACAACAAACGGCTGGTAAGGACTACACAACATTCCTCCCAAGACATCACCAACCCTAGAATTTACATAAACCCCGCCCCCTGAACATGATTTATAGATTATCAAGACAGAATATGCTAATCAATGACTAGAAGATAATTACACATCAGCTACATAAATTCATCAACTAACCATTCAGAAATGTCCTGTTGCTTCTACACGTTGTCACTTCTTCTTGAGTTTCTCCATCATCATCTGACTCCGGTTTGAACATAAAAGCCTAAAAGAAATTTCCAGTGCATGTCTGTGTGAGGTAAAAGGACACAAGCTGTTGAAGCTCCGCCCCCTGTGCTGGGAGCAGCAGCTCATTTGCATTTAAAGCAACAGACACAAAATGGTGCGCTTTTGCTCACCCTCAAAAAGTGACAATTTTAACATGCTATAAAAAATATCTGTGGGGTATTTTGAGCTAAAACTTCACATACACACTCTGGTGACATCAAAGACATATTTTACATCTTGTGAAAAGGGCATTATACCACCCCTTTAAATAAACTACTTCGGTGATCATCATATTTGTTACATATAAAACATACATGCTCTACTGTTTCAAACATCACATTCATCATGCATACCATTTTCATTCTTCCCCATTATTGCAAGTGTTGAATTTAATCCCGTGTGTCCTAATCTTGATCTAGAGATCATTAGTTCTTCCTTTCAGGACCTTCCATAACACTGTTCTTTTCTTGTAGACATTATATTTTTAAGAGCTGACAACGAAAATCCAGCATCTAGTAGACTCACTCAGACATCAGTAATCAGCATATGAATCTCAACAACGGTGACATGCTTAATGCCACAATGCATTCTGGGACCCATAGATGAGTTTTGTATGATGCACCCAAAATGCATTGCAGAATGAAGCATGCCACCGTTATTGAGATCCATACGCTGATTATTTAATGTCTGCATGCATGGTTAGAACACTCACAGGACTCTTATAATCAATAATGTGAAAGTAATAACATGATGTCTAAACAAAAGAAAAGACACATAATGTCAAGAATATATTCAGTTTATCAAACACATCTGAAAGCAATTTCTCTTGGAGTTCTTACCATACCTAAACTTGTGTTGAAAATCCAAGAGTCAAATTGCACAACTAAAGCAAACACTGATTTCAGACAAACTGTTTAGTGTAGTGATCTTGCAATAATTATACTGCCGTGCATTTAACCTTTTTATTTGTGTATGCTTATTTCAACCTAAATTTGACGGCTGTCTAACGTTGGAGCTTGATGTTAAACAAACGTTGGATTTAGACATCATACGTTGGATCATGACCCGACTTTCATTTTCAACCAAAATCCAACGTCTGACCGACATTTGAGTCTACATTCTGTGCCTGCTGGGGGAACATGACCTGTCAGATAAGGAGGAGGGCGTTCTAACAAGATCTATAGTGCGCCTCAAGGTCAGAGAGGTGAGGTTTACTGCACAGCGCAACCAGCTGACCTCAGTTACACTAACACCAACCACCCATCACTAAATAGATTCAGTACTAACACAGGTATTGGTGGTATATTGATGTAATGAACTCTCCAGTGCACCATCCTGATCTTACAACTATGGTGTACAAGAATTCCTGAAAAGCCTGTTGGGAAAAACCTGATATAGCAAAAGTGATCCTGACACATTAATCACAAAGCATTATGACGCAACAGTTTGGCAGGTGCTATTCATGCTTTTGACCAGCAGATGGCCACAGCATACACCATGTCGAAATGCTTCCAGCAAAGAAGTGAAAGTAAAGCGCTTGAATCAATAATAGAAACAGGACAAAGCATTTCATATGTACAACAATGTGAGTTTGATAATGTAAGCGTTTCAAAATAATATGTGAAATAGATACACAGTGGCAGCCCTTACGGAAAGAACATATAATAATAGAACAACTTTGGAGGAAGAGAAGCTACAAGTTAAGGTTTAGTTTAGATTGTAACTGTGGCATGGCCAAATGTAAATATAAGTTTAATGTGAGTTGATGAGTTACAAATTACAACAATTGTACACACTCAATGTGCCTTGGCCAAAATCATACTTCTGCATTCATGTCAAGTAGCCTCATTGCGCCACTGCCCTGTGTGTGTCTAAATATATAAAACTATGCAGGCCAGAGTGAGGGAATCAGCGGCTTCAGTTTCAATGGCTCTGAAACAAGGAGAGATAGAGAGAGATTACACCGCTAGTTTATTGCAGTTTATGAGAGTTATCGGTAAGCTAGAATCTGCCTGAACAAACAATTTGCTCTTTAACAGGTTCATCAGGTAAACAACACAGAAAAGTGACACAAGAACGCACTCTCACTCCAGAACCAGAAGCATTCGGGTGGAAAAGAGAGACACAAGAGACGAAATCATCATTAACTGTTGGAAAAGCAACAGACATGGCAGATCAGTGTCTTCAAGCAGTAATTGAGGTGACTTGAGCTTTAAGTGCCATTGAATCAAGGTTGAAACTTAACATTGATTTTTCATCAGGTTTGCACCCTGAATTAATGTTATTTAAGTTTCAACCTTGATTCAATGTTGGTCTGCTATCAGGGAAACGACCCGAAACATGTAAGAGCGAAACAGAAGGCAGCAGTCGAAAACCTCATCTAGGGTGCAGTCGCCAAGCTTGCGTCTGTGAAAATGTATTTCCGCTATTATATCATCTTCTACAAGTGTAATTTATTCATTTATAAATAATCTGCAGTCTATGTATTGACAGTGCTGATGTTGCAGAGTTGTATAAAATTGTTGTGAATTGTATAGAGATTGTTTTGAAAACCCGGTAGAGAAACTGTTTAATTAAGACTGAGCTTTCATTTCTTCTGTTTTGAGTTTGTATGTGTTACAGTTTTCAAGAAAAGTGTCTTGACATTTGGGAAAAACAAAAACAATTAAATATTAAACATTCTCACATGCTTTGGACAGATGTTGTTCTGTTGTTTCTTCTGGACTGGCCCCATATTCTTCTTGTTGTCTTCTTATATTAGTTTCTCTTAAAGCTGCCTTCAGCAAGATTTTTTTTGATCTGAAACCGACACTTTGCTCCGACAGAACAACATAAATCAGCCTGCGATTCTACCTCCACCTGGTGCCTGTTATTTGTTTAGCAAAAATCCACCGCTCCCGGTTCTTCTTTGCAGTTTCATTTATTCTGAGAGGAAATCTGAGAGGACGTTCACAGTTTAATGCATACGAAATTGCTGGCAAATATGATTTGCCAATATTCAGACAGTTGCAATTGCATGAGAACTAAGTGATGGGAAATTGTGAAATAGTGCTGCCATTGAAGGAAAAGTTACGCTGCTATTCTTATATACCAGATATTAAATAGTTTTAATGTCATTCTATAGCTCACACTGAATAATGTTTTTTTTTTTTTTTTTTTTTTTTTTTTTTACAGCTATACATCAAGCATTTTCGAGCAAAAGATAACAATGATTTACTTTATTTCTTTTTTCACATACAAAGTATCAAAAATAAGAATGAACTGAATAAGATTTGACAATCTAACATCAATCCAGTTATTGTCAGACATCTTTATGCTGAACATAGAGGTCCATCAACTGGTGTGTGTTCAGCTTCAAATGCTGGATTCAGCATTTCCTCTTGAGTTCTGCCAGAAAACATGGTGGAGTAAGATTTATGAATGGTTAATTGTGATCTAAATCATCTAAATCAGTGAAACTGGCAAGAAAATTTAAACTAAACACAATTTACCTCGATCTCACTGCCTTTTTATCTACAACCAAATTTAAAAAAGAAAAAGAGAACATTTAATATATATATATTTTTCTCTTTGGAATAATAATTATTACTTTTTTTAGATTTGATAAATCCTTCAAAACGTCACACTATACTCACTCATTCTGCAACAAAAACAGCCACAAAACACTGAGATGACAACAGATGCCAAAAGAGCAATGTGGAAATGGACAAGACCTGAGGAAAGATATAACAAGATTCTAAGTATTCTTTTTATATAAACATTTATTTTGTTATTTCCTGATATTTCTTCCCTTTAAAAATAACAGAGTTAAGTTTATGCATTTGGAAATGATTCATTTCATTAAGGAAAGAGCATGTTTTCTTGAGCATGTGGAAGTCATTTACTTATTTGATGGGCAAATTTCCAGATTGTGTAAGTGCATCTCAGTTGCTGTAATACTTGTACTCAGATCTCTTCTTTTGTTGTTGTCGTTGTTTGTTTGTTTTATTGTCCTTATTATGTTAGTGTGTAAATAAATAAATAATGGGTTCATTTAATCATATTTTTGACCATTGGGTTCATACATCATATAGAATAATGTTAATTAAAACCTTAAAATATTTTAAATGTAATGGACATTGTTTGTGTTAATGATTCAGAATTAAATCAGTTAATATAAATATATTATTATACGTATTAAATAAATATGAAAACATACTCTAATGGGGTTGAAATAGAGGCCTAGGGTAAATATAAAGGTTCTTTATTGCCATTGATGGTTCCATAAAGAACCTTTAACATCCATTAAACCTTTCCATTACACAAAATATGCTTTAAAAGGTTCATGTAAGAACTTTGACAGAAATGATCTTTGGGAAACCAAAAAAATGGTTCTTCTATATGGCATTTAAAAAAAAAAAAAAAAAAAAAAAAAAAAAAATTTGGTTATTTCCAAGGCTTCATATTCATGATTAGGAATATAGATGGTTGGTAGGAATATAGACCCATGGTTGGTAGGGTGAATATTTCTAGGATATGATATTTTAAAATGAGTAAATAACCAATCCTTTTCAAATGAAATTGTAAAAAAATAATTCACACACTGTTAAGACCAACATGCTCTCATTATACGCCATATCTGTGGGGCACAACTGAAAAGTGCAAACTCCTTACTTGCACACATCAATGGAAAGGAAGACTCCCACATGCCATCAGCTCTGCAGGTGAACTCAGTAAAGCCCAGAAGCAAACGTCCAGGTGGACACTGTACTCTACAGGCAGATCTGAAGCTGTCATGTCCTTCAGTGCAGTTCATCATTCCACCACCAAACAAAAGAACGGGAAAACACTCCACTGCAAGCGGAAGACAACTCAATCTTGCATGCATATATTGATATCTATTAAGAGATATCACAGTGCAAACACAGAATCCTACGTTTGAAATATATATTGTACCTGCTGCACATGAAGGTGGATGAGCGTTCCATGCACCTGATGAACTGCATTTGAGCTCAGCTGTGCCGCCCAGCTTATAACCACCAGCACAGGAAAACTTACAGTTTGAGTTGAGGGAATGATTCCCATACAGACCGGAGCATTTCATCCAGCCATGCGGTGGTGCGGATAGTTGCTCACATGACACGACTGGGGAGAGAGAGAGAGAGAGAGAGAGAGAGAGAGAGAGAGAGAGAGAGAGAGAGAGAGAGAGAGAGAGAGAAATGGCATGTTTAAAGGAACACTCCGACTTTTTGGGACTTTAGCTTATTCACAGTATCCCCCAGAGTTAGATAAGTCCATACATACCTTTTTCATTTCTGTGCGTTCTGTAAGTGTTATTTGACGCACCCACCGCTAGCCTAGCTTAGCACAAAGACTGGATGTAAATGGATAATGGTAGCATACTAATCCCAATAAGTGACAAAATAATGCAAACATTTTCCTATTTGCATGTTGTGATCTGTATAGTCACAGCGTGTACAAATAACAAGGCTATATGAGACAGAGACCATTTTTAATCGTATAAATACTGTGAACTACATTCTCACTAGGCGTAGGAGCACTGCTAACGTTACTTGGGCGGAGTGATTAGCGCAGCACACGAGACGCCCTGTTGATGGTTCTGTAAACAAAACAAACGTGACTAACTAGCTAGTAGCGAACGTGACTCGTGATCATGGCTGACTTTGAAGAATTGTCAGAGGAATTTTACTGTGTATCAAACCAAGATCCAGAACCATATAGTTGAGCCACAATACACTGACGAGGAGTTACAAACTTTGGAAGCACAGAAAACTTTGTAAGAATAGCTAAGCTACAAGTAAACAGGTGATTATGAAAGGCTATTTCAAATGTGCTATGTCAGTTGACTTGTGCATATTTAGTGTATTGACACACTGTATGCAATGGCTATACTACAATTTCATTGAACTATGAATGATCATTATAACAAAATCACTTACTTGGTGGACAGCTGACCATTAGGTTCACTCGGCATGGGGCGTTTCTTCCAGTTGATCTTGTCACAATGGGGGAAAAAAACGACAACTGCCGGGTTGGGCAGAGAAATCTTCCGTGGTTGTGACGCAAATATTTTGATTGTCATCAAGCCTTGACATTGATGGCAATACCCGGTCCCATTCATTACAACAAAGGCACTCGGTTTCTGTCGGCATGTTCCACAGTTACACCACCAGTCCATGTTCGTTCTAATTCTCCCTTCGACATCAATCTGTTCGGCATCTTGTCTTACAGCTTCCAAAGTTTGTAACTCCTCGTCTGTGTATTCTGGCTCAAAACTATATGGTTCTGGATCTTGGTTTGATACACAGTAAAATTCCTCTGACAATTCCTCAAAGTCAGCCATGATCACGAGTCATGTTCGCTACTAGCTAGTTAGTCACGTTTGTTTTGTTTACGGAACCATCAACAGGCGTCTCGTGTGCTGCGCTAATCACTCCGCCCAAGTAACGTTAGCAGTGCTCCTACGCCTAGTGAGAATGTAGTTCCCAGTATTTATACGATTAAAAATGGTCTCTGTCTCATATAGCCTTGTTATTTGTACACGCTGTGACTATACAGATCACAACATGTAAATAGGAAAATGTTTGCATTATTTTGTCACTTTTTGGGATTAGTATGCTACCATTATCCATTTACATCCAGTCTTTGTGCTAAGCTAGGCTAGCGGTGGGTGCGTCAAATAACACTTACAGAACGCACAGAAATGAAAAGGGTATGTATGGACTTATCTAACTCTGGGGGATACTGTGAATAAGCTAAAGTCCCAAAAAGTCGGAGTGTTCCTTTAAGGAATGTCGTAATGTTTAAGTAAAGATTTTCGTAATGTAAACTATTCAGGATTATATACAGTTTTATCCATTTAACATTGTTTTTTCCCCCAATCACTTAAAATATATTTCACTTCATAGATAAATATTTCACCACTTTACGTTTGTTTCAATACTGTTTGTTCTGACCTGTTTCACACCGTGCTCCAGAGAAACCTGGCTTACATACACAGGTGAAGTCATTGACTTGTTCTTTGCAGAGCCCATTATTACTGCATGAATTGTTTAGACATTGTGCTGAAAGAAAAACATATAGATTTATAAGAAACATCCTTTATGGACTGTTAATAACTCAATGTTTCTCTCACAGAGATGTCTTATAGACTATAGTGCTCTAACTGGAAATAAATGAAATTTTAAAATTTTAAAACTAACTCAGAATCCTTACCTTTGTGACACAAAGGATACTTTTTTTTACTGCAGTCTTCATCGTTCCACTTGCCAAGTGTGTTGACGTTGCTGTAAATTTCCACACATTTTCCATCAGACAGAGCATTGCTGGGCTCATTGGCCGCCCAGTTTTCATAGTTCATGATCTGTCCATTGGCAACCCACATCCAATTGCCATTGATCTCTCTGAGTCCAATCCAATAGTAAGGACTCGAGGATCTACTTTCCAAATGTGTTTTAAAGAAATGTGTTACATTTTCATTGTGAATCACTACAATGTCTGTGTAATGTTTTTGACACCACTCCCGTGTCTCATTCCAGGTCATTGTCGTGTTAACTGAGTGATACGTCCATCCTTCAACACTGACTGTAATATTTGGAAATGAAAAATTCAAGTTAAATCTGTTTCTCAAGTTTATTTTATTCTTCAAGGTTGATGAATGTAGAATACACTTACCCAGTATCAGCCAGAAAACTCCTAAGTGCACAGATATAGCTCTAAGCTTCACAACACCTCCAGTCTAAACAATAAAAACAGCCACTTAATTCAATTCACCTTTATTTATACAGCACTTTTTACAATACAGATTGTTTCAAAGCAGCTTTACAGTGATAACAGGAAAATAATGCTGCAAAGTGTATATCTGAGAAAATAGAGAATATATATATATATATGTGTATATATGTATCAAGCCAAAAGCCAAAGGCGACCAATTGTGCATATAAATGCAATTAAAAAAAGTTTTTTATTGCATCAAAAAGCTTACAATAAAATGCAAAGACTCAGATACATACCATGGTCTTCTTTAGACTCCTTTCGGCTGAATCACTTGTCGTTAGAGGAATTTTGTTCATAGTTGCTTTTCAACAGTCTGTTTTCACATAAAGTTTCTTTTGCTCTGTAAGCAAAGTGGGTTTTCCAGTCGTTCGCATTCAATTGCAGGATGTTTTCTTCATGGCTGTCGAAAGCAAAAAAACTGTGGGTGGGTCATCCTCCAGATGGAGTTGATTAGGTGTATTCCCGAAGCCAAATACCTTATCTGCGCTGTCAGGCAGAATTCTCGTATCTCCAAAAACACGAGGTTACGCTGTCATTGATTAGAATGGTACAGACACAGACGTCGCTGCTGCCAGCAGTGTTCATCAAAGTCTGCGGTCGCGTTGAGCCTTTTGACAAGAGATAAGGCTTTAAGAGCTATTCAAATCTAATAATTGTGGTTACATACATCTTCCTAAACTCCATTTTAAACGTTTAAGAGATATGAGTGATGCAATACCAAAATATTAGGCTGTGTAAAATAGGCGGAAATTAATCTGCACGCAAACAAAGTCTGCGGTCACGTTGAGCCTTTTGACAAGAGAAAAGGCTTCAATAGTTAACCAAAGCTAACGACTGTGTTACATACATCTTCCTAAACTCCATTTTAAAGGTTTAAGAGCTATAAATGAAGCAGAACAAAAAAACTATGAGGTAACTAGGCTGTCTAATAGGCGGAAATAATTGCCTAATCTGCACGCAAATTTACCTTCGTGGCTCACAGGGTTCCTTCTGCACCGAAGCATTACTATCGATTTTTAACAAAACAAGCCTACTCAAGTGTATCTAACCTAACTATTTTCACTCATTATTGTCTCAAAAACAGACAGAGTTATCCAAAGATAGGCTTAACGTTACTTGGCGCCAGTAGACAGCCCTTTTTTCTCCCATAAATAAAACCTTGCTACTTTGGGTATTTTACATGCACAGTGCCAACTTCGAGTCAGTAAAATAATAATAAAAACAATAATTTAATGCTGGTATCCAAAACATTTAATTCAATTCAAGTATTATATTAGATACATTTTAAAACTTCAATGCACACGTAAGCCCAGTAATAATAAGCCTAGTAATAAGTAGACATTTAATTAAAATACATCAATAATTGATATCATAGTTTAACACAGATAAAATCAGAGTTAAGTCTTGCTTTACGTGTTGCTCGACGAGGATTTCTTAATTGTTGCGACTTTCAATCTTGAGGAGACAAAATGGCGCATAGGCTCCCGCCGTGGAGTTACAAGGATTCTCAGACAGTTCCAATAGCATCCAGCTGCAGCCCCGCAGACTCACCTCCGGCTAGACACCACTGGCTGGACACCAGTGGATAGACAGCCTACTGTACGTCATTTCCATTTTCTCCGTCATTTCCGTTTCGCCGCTAATTTCCGGTTTCACCGCTGGATGGACAGCAATTTTATTTCCTATTTTCACCTCTGGATTGACATATATTTATTTTATATTTTCACCTCTGGATAGACAGCATATTTAGTTCTCACCTCTGGATGGACAGAATATTTAGTTCTCACCTCTGGATGGACAGAATATTTATTTTATATTTTCACCTCTGGATAGACAGCATATTTAGTTCTCACCTCTGGATGGACAGTATATTTATTTTATATTTTCACCTCTGGAAAGACATATATTTATTTTATATTTTCACCTCTGGATAGACATATGTTTATTTTATATTTTCACCTCTGGAAAGACATATATTTATTTTATATTTTCACCTCTGGATAGACATATGTTTATTTTATATTTTCACCTCTGGATTGACATTTATTTTATATTTTCACCTATGGATAGACAGCATATTTATTTTCTGTTTTCACCAGTGGATAGACAGCATTCTTTGCAGGCTTAATTGCACACGTCTTTTCCGTATTGTCATTTTACTTTTATGACTTAAAATATATAATATAAAAGCTGTGTGCAAATTGAAATATGATCTTTATCATATCTCTTTACATAAAACAATTCTCAATAATATACTTAATATTATAACATCAATAATTCATGCAAACTGCATTCACAAGAACCACCTTGAAAATATATATTGTTCAGATCATATCACTATTTTTTGTGACTTAAATTCAGCCTAGATCAATGGACTATAATGTTTTGTCAATACAACAGACTTGTACATGTTAATTGACCACAGTTTTTTGCCTTGCCCATTTGGATATTCAATTCTTATTTTTTTTGTAAATGTAACCACTTCTGTTCTTAAAATATACGTAGATTCACATGATCAGACAATTTACCAAACAATCCAGATCAAATTAACACTTCATTGTTTTGCAATGTTTATTGGAAATTACACAATCTATTTAGTCAAATTAGTCAAATCTGACCATCAGAATGAAGATGCCACAGTCAGGCCCGTAAGGTTGTGGGGGAAGTCCCTATTTCAAGAGAAAATAAAACATGAACAGTTCCAAATAAACTATTGCACACTGTGCACACCACACCTCATTCCTGCCCCCTAAAACTGGCAGTCTGGGCAATGCTCAGGAAATTCAGGGTCTGTATAAAACCCTCGCAGGTCTCCACGTCTTCCGTTTCCACAGTACCCCACCCAGTCTTTGAAAAAACATCTGCAATTTCTGCATTGTACAATTTTAAAAGGGACACACGTACATGTCTCTTACAGCCTGGGTCAGTTTTTTGACATTCACCACACCTAAAGCAAGAACAGATGTACAATATGATTAGAATGAGCATGTTTATATTTATATGTTTACACTATAAATCATCGACAGTTTATTATTTTTTCTTACCGCTGACATCTGCATGGCGCGTCAAATTTGAAAAGTGAATGACGATACGGAGATGACGTCAATTTGAAAAGTGAATGACGATACGGAAATTACGTCTGCTGTCCATCCACTGGTGTCCAGCCACTGGTGTCTAGCAAGAAGTGAGTCTGCGGGGCTGCAGCTGGATGCCTCTCGACAGTTGAAGTGTCCACACTTTAGATTGGTTGATAATTTGTAAAAATAACAGAATCACGTGGGGACTGAATAGCATCGATTTGTGAAAAAATATGAAATTGACAAAATTTGGACGATATGATATCGTTATTGTATGCATATTTAACCTCTTAAAGGAGAACTCCGGTCAATTTGTAAATTTGGAGTGCTGTCAATACAGAGAACAACGACAAAAATCGGTGTTGCCTACACCATGTTATCCTCTTTTTAAAATTTGCACCCTGTTGACTTCAATGGGGCAAGTTTTAAACCTGCTTTTAGCCTCTTAACATCCTTGATGTGTCATAAGTGCACAGCTAATGTGAGTGATTCCTTCAGAGTGATCACGGGTGAATCTGACTGCAGTAGATGTGAAAGATATTAATAAAAATTATGTTATTTCAGCCAGCGCACATACCTGTATTTTCTTCCTGTTTTCGGTCGAAGTCCATAGTAATCGATTGTCGAGTTCACGCGCGTGATCATAGGTAACTAAACGCGCGTGAACTCGACAATTGATTACTATGGACTTCGACCGAAAAACAGGATCTAAATACAGGTATGTGCGCTGGCTGAAATAACATCATTTTTATTAATATCTTTCACATCTACTGCAGTCAGATTCACCGTGTTCACTCTGAAGGAATCACTCACATGACCTGTGCACTTGTAATGACACATCAAATTTTAAAAAGAGGATAACACAGTGTAGGCAACACCGATTTTTGTCGTTGTTCTCTGTATTGACAGCACTACAAATTTACAAAAAAATGAGCTCAATGTTAAAATTGACCGGAGTTCTCCTTTAAGGCCCAAGCTGTTTTTGGGCTTATTGGAACCTAATTAGAATAAAAACTAAGTATCATCTTTTGATATGATGTACTTCTAGAGAAAAATGATGCCCACATGTGTGGATTCATGGTCCGAATTTCCATAAAACACAATAAAGTCACCTTTGTGTAATAGAATGAAAAACTCTTTATTTCTGCCTTGAACACAGCAGTTTTTTTCCTGACTGTTTTTTAATGTATTAATAACACATACACACATATTTTTTTAACATGTTTTGACTATCAGAGAGTAAAAACAACATGGAAACATTGCATTTTTGCCCATTTTGGACAGTTAAAAATAGTGTTTGGAACATTATATGCTGCAAAACAGTTGCAGGATGACATTGCATGTCTGTAACAAAATATATAACATTCAAAGCATTTGAAATAGCCACTCTTGCATTAGGCTACTAATGTGTTTTGAACATCATAGTGAAAAAAAGAAAAAACATAGTAGGTGAGTAGCTCATGTGACATTTTGCATTGGTAATGTAAAAAAGGGAACATGTTAAAGGCTGCGATAACTGAACACTGAAGGACCAGGCCTGCTTACAGAGGTTCAGAGGTCATCTGATTGATTGACCTTCACGGAGTCGGAGAACATGGAGGAACCAAGGAACATGTACACACCTTGAGAATCATTGCCATCACTTATGTGTGAAAGGCTGAGTAACAGTTGCGCTCGGTTTGCAAGCACAAGAACACTTTGCAGGTCATACAATGCACTCGGGTTCTTCCAGTGCAGCCTAGTTGTCTGCAGCGCATTAAAATTTTAGGCCGATCATCTCTGGGAGGTGGGCATTAGCCCTCCTGCGGACCGAGACATGGGGCAACTCTGTCACATGACGTTTCACTCCCTGGTTTGAATCTTCTTCTTCCTCTGACTGTGTCGAAAGGTCTGCATCTGCACCGTGATGCTGGGCCAAGAGGATCGTAGCCACTTCCATGCGGAACTGAAGGAACTGGATGGGTCTTGTCTTTTATTCCAGCACATATTGGATGGTCTTTTCGGTAGAGTAGCCAGCTGTTGGCTAAAGCCAGATCAGTGCAGTGCATTACCATCCGCATTGTCCACTTCTTAGTACGGGTGCTCATGTGATAGTAACTTATCATTCTATCCATCAAATCAACTCCACCCATCTTGATGTTGTACTCACGGATAATGCTTGGTCGCGAGACAGTGATATATTGTTTCATTTTCTTGTCCCAGCCCTGGCAGGTGTCTTCTGGCTGTGTACCATGAACAACAGACATCAGCAATACTGGTTTGTTGTCGTACCACTTCACTACACACAACTTTCCATCTTCAGCGGAAACTTCTGATGAGGTACCTCTTCCTGCGTTTTTCATGGCTTTGTCACCTGGGTAACTTATGCTTCGCTTCAGCGAGTCGCTTCTTCATTATTGTACCAGTCATGTACAGCTCTTTCTCCATCATTCGTTGCGCACCTTTGATGGTGGTGAAGAACCGGTCACAATACACCTTTGTGCCACGATGCAGAGTTTGGCACAGACGCTCAATGACTAAGCTTCCCAAACTCAGGCCCTCTGGTTCTTCGACCTTCTCAATCAGTGAACCTGTGCCTTAATACAGCTCAAAGTCAAGCACAATGCCATCTGCACAAACAAAGTTCTTTATGCCAACTAGGTTTGGCTTCATTGGCAGATATTGTCTGCACGGACAGGCTCCTGTGAAAGGAATCATCTGCTCATCAATAGATGCACAATCAGGTCGATTCAGAGACAAGCAGCCTCACAGAATCCGATCCAGAAAAGGCCTCACCTTCCAGAATTTGTCAGACATTCTCAGGTCTTCTGGCACATTATGATCAATAACCACTTTTATTGCTCCCCTCAGTTTGAAGAATCTAGCACGTCTGAATTTGTCAGTGATGGCAGTGATTTTCAAGGCTTTGGACCAGTACATCCTAATGGTTGGGTATCCGGATGCAGGACATCAAAATACAGGCACCAAAAAAGTGGTAAACCTCATCTACTGTCATGTTAAGTGGCTCCCCACTCTTAGACAGTGACATAATATTAGAGCATTCTGCAATCGTCATCATCAAATCTCTATATATGTACTGTTCAAAATAGTCTAGTGGGGTCCAGCCATGTCTGTCTAGATCAGTTTCGTCCTGATGCTGATACTCTGCCAGGTTTGGCGTCAATGGAGTAGCCTTCCAGCGTAGTCCACGTCCTGCACAACCAGAATCAGAATAAAAATAGTATTTATTGTAGGAAGTTACATTTTTACCCATGTAAGCAATTGAGGTGTATTGGTGCATAAAATACTTGAATCTGTGTGGAAGTTTATATGAAATTTTAAGATTTACCCTCAAGGTGTGAAGGCCAAAAATAATAACAAGTACCTTGTTCAGAGTCTGCCTTTTTTTTTTTTTTTTTTGGCTTGGTCTTGGTGTTGGCTCTTCCAAGTCATCTTCTGAGCTATCAGTCTCAATCTCTTGACTTTGACGGCGACATCTGAGAGTGCGGGATGAACCTGTACCTGTACCTGTACCTGTACCTGTACCTGTACCTGTACCTGTACCTGTACCTGTACCTGTACCTGTACCTGTTCCTGTCTCTGTCCCTGTCCATGAACCTGTCAACAAGTTTTGTAAATAAGCATTTTGCTTCCAATCCTTCACATAGACCTAAGGCCCTAACTGCATAAATACCTTATGTATTAAATATTAAATACCTAGCCTTAAATACCCAGACCAGAACAAATGGGTTGTACCAATATTTTTGGGTCAATTCATGTACCCCAGGGGGTAACACCTGGTTTTGGGGGAGAGGGGAGATGTCTTGAAGAGACATCACCCAAAGAGGAGAACAGGATTCTCTTAAGTTTGGATGCCTCGTAATTTCCTACTTCTAAATTCTGAAAAAACAGAGGGCCCTATCTTGCACCAAGCGCAATTGACTTTGTACACCGACGCATGTATCATTCCTATTTTGCACCCGCGCAAAGCGCGCTTTTCTCTCCACAGAAGCACGTCGCTAAACTAGGGAATGAACTTGCGCTCCCCGGGGCGGTTCAGTGCAAAAAAGGAGGCGTGTTCCGGCGCAAACGTTCCTTCATGCTATTTTGCAGGTTTAGAAAACAATTGCGCCACTAACCAGGAAAAAATTGTTTAAAGTCAGTGGCGCGTTGCGCATGTTATTCATATGCTATTTTAAGGGCGCATGCTTGGCCATAATCAATGTAGCGTGTGCACAACGCACGTACACTCTCTCATCTACACACAGAAGCAGCATTTTTAATTTTTGCAAATCATACATTATTACGATAGATAGATAGATAGATAGATAGATAGATAGATAGATAGATAGATAGACAATTTATTATAAAAGCATACATCTAGCTTACACATTTACCCAAATTATCATACGCCTTTTTAGCCGAAGTTAATTTTGGTGTGTTTCTCCTTCCCCAACGTCCCTGACGAGAGTGTTGCTCTCCTTGGCTGTGAACCGCTCCTGGCGTGCGCCTGGCAAATCCGCCGTTGTAATAGGAATACGCTTTAGAACAAGCGCGCCTGATCTTAAAGGGAATGTGAGATGACGCTCTGATTGGTTTATTTCACGTTACGCCCAAACCACACCTATGAATAATGAAGCTACTTCAGACCAACCCATTTTAGATTTGCGCCTGGCGCAAGAGTAATTTATCCCGCTGGGAAAATAGCAACAGCGCCAAGACCCGCCCACAAAGTTACTTGCGCTTTGCGCTCTGACACTTGCGTTTCAGATCGTTAAAATAGGGCCCAGAGTTTCTAATTATTGGAAAAAAAACTTCCTCACGTAATAACCTAGAATACTGTCTAACACTTGATGGCTGCTCTGGTTAAGTCTTCGTCGTCGTTTAGGAACCTGGGTGTGCTCTTTGATACCAATCTTTCATTTGAAAGTCACGTGTCCAGTATCTGTAAAACTGCATTTTTCCATCTTAAAAATATATCTAAATTACGTCATATGCTCTCATTGACAAATGCGGAACAATTAGTTCATGCGTTCATGACCTCAAGGCTAGATTATTGTAATGCTCTACTGGGTGGTTGCCCTGCACGCTTAACAAACTACAGCTGGTTCAAAACGCAGCAGCTCGAGTTCTTACCAGAACCAGAAAGTATGACCATATTAGCCCGGTTCTGTCAAAACTGCACTGGCTCCCTATTAAACATTGCATCAATTTTAAAATATTGCTGATTACTTACAAAGCACTAAATGGTTTAGCTCCGCAGTACTTGAGCGAGCTCTTAACGCATTATACTCCTTCACGTCTATTGCGATCTCAAAATTCCGGCCAGTTGATAATACCTAGAGTATCAAAATCGACTGCTGGCGGTAGATCCTTCTCCTATTTAGCACCAAAACTTTGGAACAGCCTTCCTACCATTGTCCGGGAAGCAGACACACTCTGTCAGTTCAAAGCTAGACTAAAAACACATCTCTTTGACCTAGCATTCACATAATACATTATAGACTTCTATAATTCAATATTAGGCTGCATAGATTAGGTCAGCTGGAACCGGGAACACTTCCCATAAATCCTGATGTACTTGTTACATCATGAGAAGAATGGCATCTACGCTAATTTTAGTGTCTTTGTTTATCCCAAGGTTTTCCCGCAGACTGCCGGATCCAGGCCGTATCCAGATCTGATGAAGGACCTTCGCCTGGACCTGATGACAACGCAGTGCTGAAGTGCCAACTAGTCTCTCCCTATGGAGGATCCCTTTACCACTCTACAGATAAAGCGTTGTCGGGAAACTCAATTCGCGTATCTACCCCGAATTGATAAAATAAAATAAAATTCTGTATCAAAAATTATAAGGAAACACCAGTACTTTGTTTAGACTTGGTTTGTAGGGAATTACAAACCTGCACACATATATTCAAACGCACATAACTATAGAACCAATTCTTAATGCGCATGTGAACCGCCATCAGCGTTTCTCACAGGTTCGCGTTTAAAGTCTGTGAAGAGAGAATTGTGTCGTCTTAGCGGCCCCTAATTTAATAACAAATGATTGTTGCGACGGAAGCGAATCAATCATAACTAACCTTAGCTGGAAAATAACTTTACTAAAAAAAAGCTATAAAGCCAAAACAATCTCTGTTACCATAAATTATACGTTTATCTCTGTAAAGCTGCTTTAAAACAATCTACATTGTTAAAAGCGCTATATAAATGAGGATGACTTGACTTGACTTAAGTTCTCAATCTTTCTCATTAAACCAATGACTTCAATGAAATTAAAACCATTTTACCAATCGCACTGAGACATTTAAAATGATACCAAACATGAAAAGGAAAAACAATAGATTCACAAGATACATGTGATATATAGACATTCTTAGTGAACTTTTGGTGACTTGACACGGGGGGAGAGGAAGGGTGGAGGGAGAGAGGGATGCAGAGATAAGGAAAGAGATAAGTTTGGACAAGACAATGTCCTGTGCTCTTTGCTATCTTCTTTCCAGGGTGGGTTTTATTGCTTTATTGCAGGGTGAGTTTTGTCTTAGCAGGAAAATCAGTTCTTACAGACGGCCGCTGGCCCATTGGGACAGATGTAGATTGGCCTAATGGGACATTTTTTGACATTTTCCTGTTTCCACATTTTCAGTGTTATTTTCTGAGTGTTCACAGGGCTGACTCCTGTAGTTTGCAGCGTTAGTCGATGGGTGCAGGAATCAAGTAGTCACCTGAAATAATAGCATTAAGACAGGTTGATCATTAAAATGAAAGCATGGCAGAATATTGGATGCTGCAGCAGCTTGAAAGGGTGTCACATGACCCTCTTGGCCGGGTTTGCTTCCAACTTGGTTGCGGTGGTATTCAGTCTGTGGAATGACTCGTTGTATCAAGTATGTTTGCGTTGGTCAGCATGATCGGAAAGTGTCAGTGGAAAGTGTCACTATAACACTTTGCGGAAACATCTGCTTCCTCCCTAGGATGTTTTAACTGACCCTTTGAGAATTCCTTGGTCACCTTCAAGCACAAGGTTTGGTTTGCCGGGCAGGTCAGAACTCCATCGTTGAAGGAATCATTTCACTGATGACGCTCCATAGCGTGTGAAGACACCTGAACAACTTCTGAGTGACCATGCAATAATTGAACATTGATGTATTTGTGGTTATTGTAAGATGAGAAAAAAGTTATCGGATAAACACAAGAACACAAAATAACAAGACATGATGTACTCAAAAGTGTGAAAATCAAAAGTCAAATGTGTTAGTGGTAAAGAAGGTCTCTTTTTCAGAATCATATATTTGGTGAGCCGGTCTCATTTGATCACCAAATTTTTCACTACCATGATCTGGTAGTGGAATTTAGACTTGGTCTGGATAAATTAACCCATTTAAGCCCACCAGCAACTATAGGCCTAGTTGTCGCAGTGCATAGTTGTCATTTTCCTTTTATAAGTATTTTTCTAGAGGTTGTCCATGTTTTATTTCTCAATGGCATGCAAGCAAACAACCAAATAAAGGATTTCAAGAAAAAAAAAAAGGTATTCACTTCCTCCCTGTCATATGAGGCTGTCAACTTCCTACCCCTACTTCCAGGAAGCATAGCGAAGGCAAACCCTCCCAAAGAAAGGTCATTTTCATGTTACTAATAAGTATTTTTTGTTGACATATATATATCTACATAATCATGAAGGTCTCTAGAATCATCCAAACAAAACAAGTCTTACAAGAGATCTATAGTTTTTTGTATACTTAGTCAAAAGTCCAAGCGGCAACTATAGTTGCCGATGGGCAAATGCCTTGTAAGTACATATATCATGGGGAAATGGGGTATACTGTGTTAATAGGTTAATAAATCAAGTTCATTGGTCTTGTTTAGTGCATAAACATAACTTAACCCTTTAAATGACATCTCTATATAGATATATTTTTTTCTTCATTCTATTTATTTGTATTTATTTATTTATTTTCATTTAGCTTTTTGATACACAATGCCCTGTTATGGCTGCACTTTGTTCTGCACTATGTTCCACAACTTTAACCCTTGTGCGCTGTTCGTTTGCGGTTTACAGTCAGGCTGTTTGGGATCTGAGAGACCCCAGGCAACAAAATGTAATTTTGTAACTATATATATTTTAAACAAATGTAATTTTACTCAGTTTATTAATGTTTTTACTCTACATTTGGACATTTTTACTCCACAAAATGTTTAAAAAAAGAATAGAAAAATTCTCCAAAAGAAAAAAAAATGAATAAAAAATGTGCCTTATAAAATACCCACATTTCTAACTTTCATTTATGGGGATAACATGGATAATTTGACATGGTTTAGTGTAAGACTTTTGCCCAAATTTTGGAAAATGCTGTTTTAAAAGTAAAAAAAAAAAAAAAAATCACTTTAACCAGTAGATGGCTGCAGAGCTCTAAAAGTACTAAAAGTTTCAAACTAAAAGACATCTTTTCACAAGTTTTTCCAGTTAGATTCATATCTACATATAATGAAATCACAATTATAACAATAAAAGTTACTTTTTGTCAAAGTTTAGCAATTTTTGTACTGAAAAAAAATCAGTTTTTCAATAATGTTCCATTATGATTAAAAATCAAACCTGATCAGGATGTTACAAAGAGAAAAGTTGGAGTTTTTAGAGTTTATCATTTATTTCAAACATCTGTTTTTCATATAATTCTACAAATTTAAAGTGTGCCACTTTATTTCTGTCTATGTGTGTTCTGTGTTGTTTCTGATTTTGAGGATGAATTTTGTCCATTGATCAAATTCATTTGATTCTAATCATAATATAACATTACTGAAAAACAGATTTTTTTTTCAGTACAAAAAGTGCCTAAACTTTGACAAAAAGTAACTTTTATTATTATAAATGTGATGTCATAATATGTAGATATGAATACAACTGGAAAAACTTGTGAAAATATGTCTTTCATTTAGTCAAAAAGCATATAGTGGTGCTCTGCAGCCATCTACTGGTTAAAGTGATAATTTGTTACTTTAAAAACAGCATTTTCCAAAAGATGGGCAAAAATCTTACACTAAACCATGTCAAATTATCCATGTTATCCCCATGAATGAAAGTTAGAAATGTGGGTCAAAAAGACCCTGAATAGTGCACAATGGTTAAAGCAAATGGATTTGTTGTTTGTTGTGTTTTCATATTCAAGAGATTATAAGCTAGATGCAGTTTTTTTGGGTCTGCATCAAATGTTCTTCGACTTTTATACATAATACATTTGTTTATGAATTAAGATTGATCTGTTGAAAGCAGTTATTTTGAGATAAATGCCAAATGTTCTCCTCCTATTCATATTTTACATTGAGGGGGGTGCATACAACATATTTGCCCACCGGCAACTATAGTTGCCGCACATTCAAATATGATTTTCAAGAAAAAAAAAAAAACCTGGTGAAAATAAATGCAGAACATGTTCACATAGGACACTATTAACAGGATTATATGCATGAAACCATTCAGAAAAATTTGGGCACAATTGGGTTAAGGAAAGGTTGCAGAAAGTCACCATAACATTAAAGTCTAACTGATATTCATAGTAGATCATTTTTTATTGTCATTAGTCATTTGTTGGAAACTAGGGGGCCCTCCTGGTTTGCAACAACACTAACGACTGGACATAATAAACATTTTGTCCAAAGACCAGTTGCATTGATGAATAGGTCTCAATTAGATTTGATATGTGGAATTTAAACCAGTTGATGTGTGACCATAGCCATGCACATGTTCTATGCACAGTGATACAGGAAGTTGACAAGACTGTAATGCTGAAAAGAAATTATTAAAATAATTTCCCTTGTCTTATATGTATGAAGGTGAATGATGTATTATAGATGTGCATGATGTGAATAATTTTTGCCTGGATTGTCTTATGATATATGCCAGGTAGAGATGTTCTAAGATTGTTGTAGTAATGGTGTGTATTGTGTATGTTTGTGTATAGGAGATGGGTGGTGTCTATCCTACCATAATCTGTGTTGCATAATTTAGTTCAACATGTTGACAGGACAATGTAAGTAGTCTCTCTCATTTTCGAACTCTGTTTTAACGTCATTGTATTAAACACTCAGTCTGCTTTTGTATGAAGGTTTATTTGAGCTCCACTGAACACATTCATATAATTAATTCATAATTTGAATCCATATAATTTCCTTCAGCACTTGGTTGTAAAGGTTGTAAAACAACCATGTTTTCACAGAATGATACTGTGCCTGTGTAAGACTAACTTTGCTTATCAGTAAAATAAGTAAGGGTTAATGCCCTTTGAGGTGTCCATTGTCAGGTATTAATGGACGACGGCGAGGCGTGAACCGGTTGCCTCCGCCGAAGTCCATTAATACCTGACAATGGACACCTCAAAGGGCATTAACCCGCTTATACCATGGTCACTTGCCAAATAACACATTTTTAAAACATTAGTTTATATTTTTATTAGTTTTACAATTGAAATCTAAAGTTTTTACAAACAATAACTTGGTTTCCCTGGTTACGCCTGATGGTTTATTTACTAGGTGTCCTCTATCACTTTTTAATGGACACCCTGCAGCCAATCAGAATCGAGTATTCACCCAGACCATGGTATAAATAAATACAATTTACAGTGAGTTTTTATCTAATCATAAAATACTCTTTTAATGATGATAAGAATATTAATAATACTAACTATGAATAATATTAAATATTAGTAATACTAACTGTCGGGAATTGTTTCGTGGCTTATCATCAATGGTAACCATTTCATTCTCAATTCTTAAACTGTGAGTTTGACGATGCCTCGTTAATCTTTACCGGGCCCGAGGTTGGGAAACAGTGGTCTAGGAACATGTAATGATAATTTGTATTGTTTTTATCATATATTTATTTAGGCATTAAAGCAGAAGCTTTTATTATTTACCCAAATGTAATTCAATAGAGTTTATCCCTAAATACACACATTTAAATAAGCAGTTTCAGTGTCCATTAATAAACAAAACACACACCTGTAACATCTTTGAATCATAATTGTTCACAAAACATGCAAATACTGTTATATACTCTCATATTATTCAAAAACATTTTTATCAATGCATAGTTGAATTGTGAGACTAAATTGTTAAAGTTACTTCTTTTAAATTGAGCTGACACACATCGGATCAAAGTAAAATCACAGGCCTTTTTGTATTTGTACAGCACACGTTATTTATAAGGCAACATGAGATCGATAACTGAATTTTTTTGAGATCAAGATCAGAGCACTTCATTACTATTCATATCAGTGATTTATATTTTTATATATTTGAATTAGTATTAGAGACATAACCATAAGTAAACCTGCACAGTAAATTCCCCAGTGTTAAATTAACACTGCTCGGTGTTCAAATGGGAACCACCAGCAGGGTGTTAAAAGTAACACTGAAGCAGTGTTAGAGTTAATTAGATAATTAAGTGATTAATTGAGCGATGATTGTTGGTTTATTGAAGACACCTGATGATAACAAGCAGAATCACTGAAGAAAAGAGAAACACAAGAACTACAACTGACTTCCAGTCACAGCCTTAGATGAAATCAACTGAAAAGTTTGACCTTATTTCTGTCTTTCATCTACAGAAGTTCTTTTTGAGAATTAACTGAATTTTAGATGTTGATGTTTTATTGAAAATGTTTCCATGTTATTTTTGAAGTGTTTCCATTAGTTGGCCAGTTTGACTCTTTATGTTTTCTATGTTAGTTGTCTTTGTAACAGTGTTTACCAAAACACATAATTTGTTTCAAAGGAAACCATTCACAAAGATGATCAGGTATATATATATATATATATATATATATATATATATTCCTCATCATAAAGAAAAATGTTTGAGAAATGTCATCAACGACCAAAAGAGGTTACTTATTATTAAAAAAAAAAATACCATCAGCAATGTTTTTGCCAAAGATCAAACATTCTGAGTTTTCATTTCTAAATACATTGCGAGAAAATAAAACATAGAGACATAAACACCAACATCAAGACTTATGAATCTCAACAATGGTGACATGCTGCAATGAATGCTGGGAGCCAATGTTTTTATAATATGGTGGCTCCCAGCATGCATTGCTGCATGAAGCATGTCACAATTGTTGAGATCCATATGCTAATTCTTGATATATGTGTGTGTCTAAAATAATTTTCCACACAATATATGTATAAATCACAACTCAGAATGTCTGCTCTGTGGAAAGAAGTTTTCGTTGGTAAAAATAATCTATTACTAACTAATAATTTTTGGACAGTGATGATATAAGTGAATCATTCTACTTCATTATGGTTCAAACTATATCACCTGATCATCTTTGTTTCTGGCTTCCTATGTAACAAATTATGTGTTATGGTAAACACTGTTACAAAGAGCACAAACTTGCACAAATAAGCCAAGAGTCAAACTGACCAACTAAAGGAACACTGATCATCATAATGGTGACTTTACTAAACCTATTATTTCCAATAAAACATCAACATCTTCACCTCTATTAATTCTCAATAACTAGTTGGTTATATGTGAGGCTGGTAATGCTGTTTGTGGAGTTGTTTAATCCTCCTCTGCTGAGATCTTCAGAGATTTAATGTTGTCTTTTATCTTCAGTTGATTTCATCTCCGGAAGTCAGTTGTAGTTCTTGTTTCTCTTTCCTTCAGTGATTCTGCTTGTTAACAACAGGTGTCTTCAATGCTCAATCATCACTCAATTAATTACTTAATTATCTCATTAACTCTAACACTGCATCAGTGTTACTTTTAACACCCTGCTGGTGGTTCCCATATAAACACTAAGCGGTGTTAAATTTAACACCAGCAATTTCACTGTGTGCACTGATAATCTGGTATTTCAGTGATACTCTTGCATTAATTGTAGCAATTTATTTATCACGTGTGGAATTACTTCTCTTTTCCTTGCCATGTTTAAATGTATCTGCAATGGCTTTAGCAGCACCTGTTCCTCCTGTTAGAGCTGCTCCTCCTGCTATTAAAGCTACAGGCAGTGCCACTCCACCAGTGGCAGCGACCAGTACTGCACCTCCAGCTACTGCTGCTCCTACACCCGCTACACTCGCTCCTACTAAAGCTGCGTCTTGAGCCTTCTTCATCATGATCTTTTTCTGGGCTTCCTTGTACATCTCATTTGTGTAATGCTCTCCACCATTCTCCTTCACCATTCTTTCTATCTTCTTTAACAGTTTAATGACCTGTGATCGATTTTCTTCATCTGTGTTATTAAAAACATGATAACCACCTTTACACCGACCAACTAGTTCATTAAACTGCTTGTTTTCCGTCAGAAACTCCTCTATTGATTTTTTTAATAGGTCTCCTTTAGTGAACAGGATGATGGTGTATTGTGTAGCATCTTTTCCAAAGTTCTTCTGAATCCATTTCACTGTGTTTTTCTCCTCATCTGTGAATCTCACGTCCACTCTGATGACCAGCAGAAACACATGAGGACCAGGTGCAGACATGTAGACACACTTCACTATTTCCTCCTTCATTTGCCCTTTACTGATTTTTGTATCAAACAGTCCTGGAGTGTCGATGACTGAGATGATTCGACAATCCACCATCTGCTGTTGTTTCTGGCATTCCTTAGTCACAGATTCAGTAGAAAACCCTTCTTCAAACATGTTTTGTCCCAGGATGGTATTTCCTGTTGCGCTCTTTCCAGCTCCAGTTTTACCCAACATCACAATTCTGAGTTCTGAAATGATTAGAGAAGATGAAAGGACAGATGGAAACTATGTTAACGTTCTAAATCAAGGTCTATGCATTTTATACTCTAGATTTTATACTCTAGAACATCTTTAGACAATGAGCCAATTTTATGCAAATTGGACCAACAGCACAAAACCTCCTTTTCCTCACTTAATTAACATTAATTTGATGATTAGCCTTGAAATGATTGGCTATGGAATTCTTATTTTCAGAATTCTGATTTCCCTTTTGAATGGGAACTCGCATTGCGTCCTCTAGAAGACACTTTGGGGGAATTAACCAATGACAGTCAGCGACGTAACTACTGGTAGTGGCTTCTGACATCACACTTGGATGTGGGCGGGGTTGGATGTCCACCACAGGATGCAGCGAGCCCTACTTCAGTGGTTCGGGACTTGCTACTAGGCAGACCTAGAAAGACCTGGATGACGGCCAGGGCCTTCCCCCTTTAGTAGTCGCTGAGCTGCGCCGTACCACAAACCTTGCTCTCCGGGCCACCAAACAATCAGCTGCAACTATCGGGTGCTCGATGGTGGCCATGGAGAGACATCTGTGGGTTAAATTGGCCGACATTGGGGAGAAAAAAAGGCATTCTCTCCTTGATGCTCCAGTATCACCCTCCGTGCTTTTTGGCACATCCATTGAGTCGGTGGTCGAGAAGTGTAGAGAGGTGAGGGTGCGGTCTGCGGCATTTAAAATATTTATACCGCGCCATCCCATATCCACATCTCAGAGCCTCACCTACAAGCGCCCCCCACCTCCCCCTAAAGATGTAATCAGGTGTAAAAGGTGTAATCAGAGGAAGGCAAAGAAGGATCTGATGGAGGTTATTGAGAGTAGAGGGAAGTAACATCTCCCCTTCTCTCATATTCCTCGCTCCTTCTTACGATGGATTGGAGACCGGAGTTCTCACGCGAGACTAAAATTGTTATTAAAAATGATAGCCTGCAGGAAGATTTGCCATCCAAATTGTCTGTGCGCTGATTTGCAGCGAAAAAGAGAGAGAAAAAAACAGATTATGCAGGAGGAAAAGATTGGAGTGACGCAGGGACCAAGTATGTTCTGCAAAGAGAGTTGGGGGAAAATGAATAATTTCGCAATGTGCTGCTGGTCAAGTAAATGTTTGTGCTTTGTTTCTGTTTGATATAATTGTAAATACATCTATTAAAATTCTGATATTCTGGTCTATAACTCCTCCCCGAACATCCCGCTGTCCTGTTTCTTACTCTCTCATTGGCTATAGGACATTGTCGATGTAATTTTCAGTCAGAACACATTTCACACAGCAGGATTTTGTTTCACCGACAGGTCCAGATGTTTAGCATGCCAAATATCTCATGGGCATCGGCGACTCGTCTGGGATTCTCTCAGATCGCGTCTTTGACAATTCACACTGCGTGATTGTCACTCATGTGAACGAGCACCGATTTGCCTATGATTTCGGGCATTTGTCTGCTATCTCACAAAACCTGTCGGCGAGCAAAAATCGGGCCTAAAATCGTTCAGTGTGAACTTGGCATAAGCAGGCAGTTTCCTTATGTGCACCGGAGATCATTAATGTGGTCAAG
The DNA here is from genome assembly GCA_021464565.1 of Rutilus rutilus. Classification (NCBI taxonomy): domain Eukaryota; kingdom Metazoa; phylum Chordata; class Actinopteri; order Cypriniformes; family Leuciscidae; genus Rutilus; species Rutilus rutilus. The sequence continues at coordinate 17,411,684 of JAJAQA010000002.1, read as the reverse complement.
CTTGTAAGTAGGTCCTCTGCTTCCACAAGAGAGCTCAAGATGATCCCCAGACTACAGGGGGTATTGTGGAGGGTACACTCCCCGTTTTTGGGATACCTTTCTTTCCTCCACACTCTGTTCTGGCTTAGGCAGACCTTGGAGACTATAGCACAACTTTTTATTGTAGCCGTTTCAAGGCATAGTTACCCCTCCTCATAGGTATTTTTAGGGTCTATCATCCCTGGTCCTAGCCTAGTCTAATCTGGGGAACACAGTCTTGGGTGAGCTGTAGCGTCTAGACCAATCAGACACACACAACTTATTCATTATATGTAACGAATAATCCAGCAAACTCACTCTCCCAACAAAGGTATCTGAGCCATCCAAGGGCGTAGATTTGGTTTGAATATTGGGGGGGTTGAAGTTTGGGTATGCCTCCTGATATTGTGATCATGGAATAAATATTGGGGAGGTTGTAATGCATAGATTTAAATATTGGGGGGGGTTATCTCCCCCCCACCCCCCCACAAACTACGCCCCTGGAGCCATCCTCCGAAAACTGTAACTAACATCCCAAATGAAGCTAACACACAGTAGAACCAGGTCTCTGGTTACAGTACACATGAAGAGTGATAAGGTTTATGACCAGAAGGAATTTGCAGAGAGTTGTGACTCACTTAGAAGGAATTTGCAGACAGTTGTGACTCACTTAATTATTTTTGAGAAGGACAGATAAACTATTTGAATCCTATATATTCTATATGTAACCACTTGAGAAATGTATAAACGTATCCAATTTTCCCATCACATGTTTGGCCTATGTATTAGCTCTCTCTTTTAAACTGTTTTGGATTAATGTTTCAGACTTGCATGATTAACCAAACTCACATGTGTAGCAAGTTTGGTCTCTATGAACTCCAATCTTCATTCCCCATTTGTCAATTTACATTACATATCGCTAACTCTGTGATGCATTCCCACAGTCCCAGATCCGGCCCACATCTGGCACACGTGGAAAGATGATCTGGACCACATGCAGCGTGGAATGACGGTCCTTGGGTGGTTCACTCCTGTTTGCCAGATCTGGGCCACAAGCAGGCCATAGCAATGCCACATGTCAGCCAAGAGCAAAGAAATAAACCAGAACTGGACCTTATCTGAGCCACAAAATGTGTGTATATTAAATATGGAGTCATTTTAGTCTTAATACAAAAATGAAAAAGATTCTCACCTTCTCCTGATGCTATCTGGTATGTCTTCATATTGATCATTCTCAATTTTTTCTCCAGTACATTGACTACATTGATTTCTCCCCTTGTTTTAGAGAAATCCAGTATTCTGTCTAATGAATTATTAACCACCCTCCCTTTAAAATTCTTGTTTTCCTGTTGAACAAAGTTTTCATATACATGAGTTGTGCTTTCTGTTTGTCTGACATAAGAAAAGAAGCTTTCGCTTTCTTGTTCAATCACAGTATGTGTTGTTCTCTCTTCCATTTCACTTTCCATTTCAAAAGTCTTCCATGTTGTTTTTTCTTGCTCTTGTCTTGCCTCTTTCCCTTGCTTTCCCCCCCTGTACGTCCTTTCTTCCTCTTGTTTTTTCTTTTCTTTTCTGATCTTTGTTTGAGACACTGAGTAAACCCCATTATTGTAATGCTGGTGATTATTCTGTTTGACGAATTCATCAATCTTCTCTAAAAGCTCTGTGATGTGAGTTTGATTCATCTCATTTGTACTGTTGATCTCATGATATTTATCTCTACAGGGGTTGACAAGGTCCAGAAATGTTCTGCTATGTATCAAGACCATCCATTCTCTGTTTGATATTTTTTCTCTTCCAGTAAACAGCACCATTGTGAACTTAAATGCTTGAGCTCCAAAGTTCTCCTGAATTTGTTCCACAATGTTCCTCTTGTCCTCTTTAAAGTTCTCCAGGTTGACGACGAGCAGGAAGACGTGAGGACCAGGATCAGAGAGATCCAGACTCTTCATCATCTGCTTCTTCATCTCTTCATCAGTCAGTTGAGTGTTGAAGAGTCCTGGAGTGTCGATGATGTAGATGTTTCTGTCTTCTACTCTTCCTCTCTGTATCTCACTCTCTCTGGTTTTGCTCTTTTTAAATGCCTCTCGACCCAGTATTGCATTTCCTATTGAACTCTTTCCAGCTCCAGAGACTCCCAATAACACAATCCTCAGATCATGTGCACCACCTGTCAAACAGTTCATGTCATTAGGTGCAGCTCTTGATAATTTGTAAATGATATTCTGTTTCAACTCCCATTATTAACATTAACATATCGTCGCCTGCCATTGTGTACCTATAGCACAATTTCATGCATGTTTTTTTATTCCTAAGTCATTTTTTGTGCTTATATGCATATGATTTTTGCAATGACCTGTTTCTTTAATTGGTTGGTTTCTATCCACTCAGTGGTATTACAAGTTGTGGTAATAAACTAGTTTCTAACTGAGATCATTTCAACTGAATGTAAGAATTAGACCAGATATAGAAATGCTTTTTAGAGCTGTAAAACTACACTGAACTCAAGCTGCTTGTCACTTTGCGACAAAAAATAATAGAAACCAGAAACCAGTGTTCATTGTAAACGACCTTAAAGGAGAAGTTCACTTTTAAAAAATCTTTTGCTGATAATTTACTCACCCCCATGTCATCCAAGATGTCCATGTCTTTCTTTCTTCAGTCGAAAATAAATTAAGATTTTTGATGAAAACATTCCAGGATTTTTCCCCATATAATGGACATCAATGGGACCCAAACGGTTCAAGGTCCAAATGACAGTTTAGTGCAGCTTCAAAGGGCTTTAAACGATCCCAGACGATGAATAAGGGTCTTATCTAGCGAAACGATCGGTCATTTAAAAAATAAATAAAAAAGTTTAAGTTTTATAAGCACAAATGTTCGCCTTGCTCTGTTCTGTGATGCGCGTTCGTGACGTCACGTAATACGCAATACGTTGAAAAGGTCACGCTTGAAAAATTTCTGTCCTGAAGAAAATTTTCTTTTTGGCTTTTTAATATTAAAACACTCAGGATACGCACACGAAATGGGCATTTTAAACGATAAACTGACACAAATACATTTGAATATGTGTATATGGTCCTCCTTCCGCACATTTGTAAACACGTCAAACTTGACCTTTTCAACGTAATTGCGAATTACGTGACGTCACGAACGCGCATCACAGAACAGAGCAAGGCGAACATTTGTGCTTATAAAACTTAAACTTTTTTATTTATTTTTGAAATGACCGATCGTTTCGCTAGATAAGACCCTTATTCATCGTCTGGTATCGTTTAAAGCCCTTTGCAGCTGCACTGAAACTGTCATTTGGACCTTGAACCGTTTGGGTCCCATTAGAATCCATAATATGGGGGAAAATCCTGGAATGTTTTCATCAAAAACCTTAATTTCTTTTTGACTGAAGAAAGAAAGACATGGACATCTTGGATGATATGGGGGTGAGTAAATTATCAGCAAAAGTTTTTTTAAAAGTGAACTTCTCCTTTAAGCGGTTCCTTATATTACTTTTGACAAATCATGACAAGTCTTAACAAGAGTTGTTTCCATCTTCTAAAAACATTTTAAACACAAAACAGCGAGTGCATTTAAAACTTTAATGGCCGAAAGTTTATCACAGAATCATTGCAGCTAACATTTTTTTTGTTCTACATTTTCCACTTTCAGGTTTTGTTATGGAAACATTAAAATGTCCAGTTTTCTTGATGTTAGTGGAGCATGTTTTTAAAGGTTAGTATTATGTTACTAAAATATTCTTTAAACCTTTTAGTTAATAGTAAATACAACTTTTTTACTATTTTTACTAACAACTAAACATTCTAGGAACGTTGATTTGTAAAATTCCAAGAACATAAAAAATGTCCAGTTTCCTTAATGTAAATAGAACGTTATTTAAAGGTTAGTGTGATGTTCCTGAAACATTCGAACACCTGCTGATAACAAGCAGAAAAAGTTAGTGATCTTTAATATTTAAAAGCACAATCAAAGAATGTTGTTCAAAGAATGTTTTCTGCCAATATTATGAGGACATTCATCAAATACTAATGACAATATATAGTGATTTCATGAATAATTTCAGAACAAACACTTGCATAAATTTAAGAGAAAAGTTTGGACGAATAACTAAGGGACACGTTCCACGGACATTCTTTCAAAAGAGCAAATACAACCTTATTAATCTGAAGCTATTGTCATTCTAATGTTTAAAGAATGCTCCAAGAATGTTGTTCTAAGAAAGTTTTCTCCCAACATTATGAAAACATTTAACAGACTTCTACAAACAATGTATAAATAAAGTTTTTTTTGCCAACACGCTGTATGTTGTGCCATCTGATGGTAACACCACCTACCAAACTGCGTCTTGTTCTGCAACTGATTCATCATGAATATTTATATTTTTCTTTAGTTCATTTTAAAGAAATAAAATCGCTGTGTCTCTTTATGTAACTATATTGCTGTCAGGACATGCAACTTTTTAACCTTGGACCTATGAACATAATGTTAGTCATATCAGTTAACTTTTAACTTGCATATAAAATGGATTGTTTGGTAATGACACCCAATAAAGCAATTCTTGGACAGGGAAGTCAAACCATTTTCCTGGAAGGCTACCCAAATACCTGAAACAGCTAATCAAGGTTTTTTTTTTTTTTTTTGGGGGGGGGGGGGATTATTTGAAAATCACAGACACGTCTTATAACATGATATAATAAACTGAACATCCACTGTCTGCCACTCTGAAAATGATGTGCTCCCTATACGTCTCTTTTTTATATCAACCAAATATTTTTTTCTTAGAAAAACAATACTAAAATACTCTTCATTAAGACAGTGAGAGTGATTCTGTTGAATGTAATATATAATGAAGCACAGTAAAATACATGTAAATTATGAATGTATAGAACAGTTTGGGATATGACCCTTAATTACTGATGAAGATTGCATTCACAATTTATTTCCTGTTTTACATTTTAGTGTTGTCAATAGCAAACAAAAATCACAGTGTATAATTCGATTCTCAGTATCTATAGTCTGTGAGTATCAGGTAATTCAATTTAAACTGACCTTTATGTGTTGATTCCATAATGTCTCACACAGTTTGTTTTTGTCATTCAGAGTCTCTCTGTTCTTGTCTCACTGTTTGATTTGAAATCAAGAAACTGGAAGTGTCTAAACTGAACCTTGCCCGTTGAATATGATCCCGACGCCGCCCATTGGTTGTATATTAGACATCATTCTGCAGTATATTTTCAGCCGTACCAACCCTGAGAGAGAGGAGACTATGGGTGCACAAAAGCTCTGCTCCTCATTTAACATGTGCTCTTTGACAGGTGGCATCTGAAAACATAATGAAAAAAAGCAAGGCTGGTGTGGAGAAGGTTTCTCACTACACCAAACTAGCAATCATTTTATCATCACAGCAAAATCCCCAGTGTTAAATCTACACTGCTCAGAGTACATATGGCCCCACTCTACAGATAGATACAGTAACACTGAAGCAGTGTTGAAGTTAATTGAATAATTAAGTAATTAATTAAGTGATGATTGAGCATTAGTGATGAACACCTGCTGTTAACAAGCAGAATCACTGAAGGAAAGAGAAACACAAGAACTACAACCGACTTCAGCCACAGTCTTAGATGAAATCAACTGAAGAGAAAAGAAGACATTAAATCTGTGAAGATCTCAGCAGAGGAGGATTAAACAACTCCACAAACAGCATTACCAGCTTCACTTATTACTAACCAGATTGACTTTATTTCTGTCAGATGTCTACAGAAGCTCTTATTGAGAATTATTAGAGGTTTAAATTTTGATGTTTTAACACGTTGAACACCAACAATTTAGAACATGTATCAAGCTCATCAAACTGCTAATGTCACATGATTTCAGAAAATGAGCCTTTGTTACATGTCATGTTTCAAAATGATTCAAGATTTCAATGGTTCGTCAGGGGCGATCTCATGAACCAGTGTCTATATATGATTTTTACCTGACCTCGGATCAATTTTATAATTTGTACACAATTAATGACACATTTGTATAAAAAGGATGAGTTGAAATGAAAAGCCTTTCTTGGTCTGATTAACCAAACTCTCCATAAAATGAACAAAACAAATTTTAAATATCACATATTATAAAGACACTTAAAATGTAATGGAATTAAAGGATTTGTTAATTAGTCAGTTGAACTGTTGAACTGGGCTACAATCATGTGTCAAAATGTTTCTTAAGACGATTGGCACAGCCTGTTAAACCATATTTCACATTCTCATGCTATGAGCTACAAGTGTTACATAATTGATACTCTTCAAAATATGTGAATAGCGCAGAACACAACCAAGCAACAGCGAGAGAGAGGAGTGTGTTTTTTATTAAAATCTTTTGCAGAATGCAAGATTTACTTTTCTTACTGTAAACCTTTGTCATAATAGCTATTAAAGTGACATAACTGCACTAGTCGACAGACGAGCAAAGAGCGCTGAATACGTACCGCAGATAGGCCTTTAGCAAAGTTACTCATAAGAGTGAGGCCAAAATGACAATTCTAGAGAGTGTTGTAAATATAAACGCTGTAAAACTTGCTGTACTGGATTTTGTACCTTCCTGCAGTGGATATGAATGTTAGGCTAAAATGTTCGGCGAGTGTGTGCTACAATCAACATCAGGACGTCTTTAGTGTCATTATGTTAAACATCATACATGGATTATATAAACACCGAGCAGTGTTAATTTAACACTGGGGATTTTGCCTTGTACACTGTAACAGTTGTTCTAACTATCACTTTTTAGTAACTTTACTTAATGGCTTAACTTAACTAGAAAAATGGCTTAACTTAACTAGTAAAATCTAGTAATCTGTGCTAATCACATACAGTATAAAAATATAAATGATCAATACGTTACGACAAAATATGTTTTTACATTGTTTTAACTCATCAAAATAAGTAAAGCAATTTCTTCCTTTTTATGTTATACAAGATTCAACTCATTTTTAAAGTCAGTTTAATGTAATTTAAATTGAAAAGATTTAAACATCCAAGTTGATTTTACTTAAAGGGGAACTTGGCAACTCTAGCCATTTCTTTGCTGATTTTCACTTTTGTAGTCGCATGTTTACTCACCGAGCTCCCCCTACAGCTGTGGGACGTATATTTCACAACACTGTCGTAAAAGAAACTCACTTGTGGCACCCTCCTCCCCTCCGGCCGAGAACCGGCTCTTTGGTCTTTTCGCTGGAACAACTGAAGAATGATCCCTCTTCACTTGTTTTTATAGCTAGCCGGCATGGGTAACCGGTATTGAGGGGGGCTTGTGTGGTTCTGTCGAATTGCCATAAAGCAGTTTGTGTTTCTCGAATCCCGGAAAAAGTCTGTTGGTGCCTCAGTGACTATTTCACTCAGAGAAGAAGGGGTTCTGACCTATACTGGGACCAACCACCTAGGGGCGATTGAGACAACTTGGCTTCACTTTTTAGGACTTGTGCGGCACGCTTGGTTTGCATTCACTGATTTCCCAAAGTCATCTTGAATGTTGAATTGTCCGTACAACTGAAAAATTTGAGAGAACTTCAAATAAGCTGACTTCATAAATTGATGTTGATTTTCCTAAAATGTTTTTGTTTGAACTCACCATTATGGTGATCAGTGTTCCTTAGTTTGGTCACTTGGACCTGCATTAATATTATTGTAATTCTCTTCCTGTCGAGTCAGCTGTGCAGCTACAAATCGCAGATATTTTTTTTTGAAGGAAATAATAAATGGGTTGCTTCAAAAAGGTAATCTGACTTCTGACTAAATCATTAACTAAACTGCTTTTCATGTCAAATAATGATATTTTAACATTTTATTGCAAACACTTGTCATAAACACCATGTGAATCTTATAATTAGGTTGATGCAATCCCTCTATATTTGTGACAATATGTTGCAGTTGATCATGCATTTACTTAAATCACATTCAGACTTCAACATTCAGCATGCAAAACATAACAATGATAACAATAAGTCAAGAGTAAATCTAAAGTAAATTATCAAGTACTCTCTAAAGTTCTTTTTAAGTTACTAGAACTCTGGTATAAGTGAACTATACTAACTAAGCACGTGTCAGTACAACATACTATTAATATTTCACTTTGCTGTTTTTTTTTTTTTTTTTAAGGCAATCGGTTTGCATGTTTTTTTTTTTTTTAAGTAAGTCTAACTAATACGATTTTACAGTGTAGGAGGAGGGCATTCTAACAAGGTCTATAGTGCGCCTCAAGGTCAGAGAGGTGAGGTTTATTGCACAACGCAACCAGCTGACCTCAGTTACACTAACACCAACCACCCATCACTAAATAGATTCAGTACTAACACAGGTATTGGTGGTATATTGATGTAATGAACTCTCCAGTGCACCATCCTGATCTTACAACTATGGTGTACAAGGATTCTTGAAAAGCCTGATATACTGATACATTAATCACAAAGCATAGCGACGAAACAGTTTGGCAGGTGCTATTCATGCTTTTGACCAGCAGATGGCCACAGCATACACCATGTCGAAATGCTTCCAGCAAAGAAGTGACAGTCAAGAGCTTGAATCAATAATAGAAACAGGACAATGCATTTCAAATGGTCAACAATGTGAGTTTGATAATGTGAGCGTTAAAAAAAGAATATGTGAAATAGATACACAGTGGCAGCCCTTACAGAAATAAAATATAGTAAAAGAATAACTTTGGAGGAAGAAGCTACACGTAAAAGTTTAGTTTAGATTGTAACTGTGGCACGGCAAAATGTAAATATAAGTTAAATTTGAGTTGATGGGTTACAGATTACAAATTACAACAATTGCTCACACTCAAGGTGCCTTGGCCAAAAACACACTTCTGCATAAATGTCAAGTCTCGTTGCGCCACTGCCCTGTGTGTGTCTAAATATATAAAACTATGCAGGCCAGAGTGAGGGAATCAGCGGTTTCAGTTTCAATGGCTCTGCAGTAAGGAGAGATAGAGAGAGATTACACCGCTAGTTTATTGCAGTTTATGAGAGTTATCAGTACGCTAGAATCTGCCTGAACAAACACCGTGACGGGCAATATTTGCTCTTTAACAGGTTCATCAGGTAAACAACACAGAAAAGTGACACGAGAACGCACTCTCACTCCAGAACCAGAAGCATTCGGGTGGAAAAGAGAGACACAAGAGTCCTGTTGGAAAAGCAACAGATATGGCAGATCAGTGTCTTCTCGGTGTAATTGAGGCGACTGGAGCTTTAAGTGCCATTGGATTTCCACTGCTTTTACTGGGTGTCAGTGCTGGATTGGCTTACGGTGCACATGGGGAAAGAGGACTTGCACTAGTATGGAGTGGGCTTCAGTCTGTGGGCGTCTTCAGAGGCATTTTGGCTGTGATGGCATTATCTGCTGTCGGGTGTGTGGCAGCGGTTGCAGTGGTGAGGATCTCCGGTGTGAAGTGTGTCTCTGCGGTCGCTGTAGCAGGAGTAACTGGAGCAACTGTGTCAGCCATCATATCAGCGGTCGTAGCAGCAGAAACGGCCCGAAGTATAAGAGCCAAAAAGGAGGCAGAAGCCGAAAGCCTCATCTATACAGTGGGCTGTGGGGTTTTGTTGGGGATGGGAATGTCATTTATTTTGGGGTAAATATATTATGGAGGAGGAACAAACAGAAGTAGTGAGGATGAGGAGGAGGAGGATGAAGACCGTGAGATGAATGCTGAGGACAAACACAAGAGGAGAAAGAGAAGGAATAAAATAAAAAAAAAAAAATCTGTGACTGATTTGAAGAACATCTTTTAGAGATCATAAACAATAATATAAATTGTGTGTTTAGTGCTTATCAGGATGTTAAATTGAGGTCAAAAGCCTAGATGATCGGCTATGTTTCTCTAGCAATTTATGTTTCTATGTTCATATTTTATGTGTGAAAACTAAATATGTTGTTTAGAAATGGTGTTACACCACACTATGACAATCATTTAAATTGTGTTTTGTCAAATCCTGACTCCGTAAACTTGCTGTCCAGTTTAATATGTGAACTACAGTGCTTTAAAATACATTTAAGTATTGTGGATATCTCATGTACACAGCAAAAACTCCAGTGTTAAATTAACACTCCTGGGAGTGTATATGAGTCCACACTCAAGAGTGTAAAGTGTTAAAATATGAGTGTTAAATTAACACCCAAGAGTGTTAAAGTTAATGAGCTAATTAAGTGATTAGTTTAGTGATGATTGATCATTATTGAAGACACCTGATGTTAACAAGCAGAATCACTGAAGGAGAAAATCACAAATTGTAAGTTACCATTATGGTGATCAGTGTTTGCTTTAGTCGGGCTCTTGACCCTTATATGTTTACTTAAAATTTTGTTTGGCTGTTGTATCTTATAACTGCCAGTTGAACAAAGAAAAAAAAGTGATCTGATGGTGTTGGTTATATTATGACAATCATCATTTGAAAATGATCACTGAACTCATTAAGATCCTTATTTAGACTTAGATTTATGTTGTTGATTACAGCATAACTTTGAAATCTGCATAAATATCCAGAATTTTAGATATAATACAAAGGATTTCTTAAAAGTTGTTTTGAAAAAAAAAATCTTTCTTTTAGGCACACACATATGCCAAGATTCAGTCTATGCATCTCAACAATGGTGACGAGCAGAATATTCAATTAGGACAATTTAGATCATAATTTATTCATACCGTAATGCATGATGGGAGCCATTAATGAGTTGTGATTGGTGGCAGACACTGCAACATGCTTTATTATTGTCACCATTGTTGAGATTCACAGGCTGATTATTGATGTCTGTGTTTCTAAGAAAATTCATTTGAAAGTCTTTTGATCAGAACAATGATTAAAAAATATTTTTGGATTATATGAAAAATACTGAAAAGCGTGTGCTGTAGAATCACAGAGCTGCTGTAATTAACAAGGTAAGCCATCTCAATAAGTTGTGTCTTACGGATCACAACATGATTATGTCAAAACATAACCAACACCATCAGATCACATTGTCTCTTTGTTCATCTGACTGTTATAAATCAATAACAGCAGACAAGCAAAATTAAAAGTAAACATATAAGTGTCAAGAGTCCAACTAAAGCAAACACTGATCACCATAATGGTAACTTACAATTTGTGATTTCCTCCTTCAGTGATTCTGCTTGTTAACATCAGGTGTCTTCAATAATGCTCAATCATCACTAAACTAGTCACTTAATTATCTCATTAACTTTAACACTCTTGAGTGTTAATTTAACACTCATATTTTAACACTTTACACTTTTGAGTGTGGACTCATATACACTCCCAGGAGTGTTAATTTAACACTGGAGTTTTTGCTGTGTAGGCTACAGTTTCATCAAACAAGGTAAATATTCACAAAATAATTAACAACCATCCAATCAGACAGTTCATTGAGCAAACTGGTTCAATTTCAGTGCTGCGATTATTTTAGCTAAAACATTAATACGAACAAATCCTTACATCAAACCAAAATATGTTTTTCAATGTTCTGCATAGGGTGACCACCTGTCCCGCTTTACGTTGTACCGCATAGCATTTTCACCCCTTGTCCCGCACGTCACATTTTGAGAAAATGTGCAGCATTTTCATCAGTCTATTGGTTTTTAATTATCATATTAAGAAAACATGCATGCGTTCTTTTGCCTTTTTAAGAAAGCATTTTATTTATTCTTTTTTGTGGCGTAGTTTTTCTCCTATATTTAACAGCGCTTCGCCAGAAGTACAAATACAACCATACACATAATAAATACACAGACGCCCTATTGGCCGCTGGATCGTACGTCAACGGCGCTGCAATATTGCGGAGGGCAACTTCCCATACCTCTCATAAGCTCATTGAGAAAAATGTCTGCTTGGGGCTGTACAAATCGCCACACAATTGAAAACAGGTCTCGGGGAATTACCTTTCACAAACAAGACTGAACAATTTTTTTCTGGTTGTATTTGGTCATGATAAAATTAGTAGTAGTAACCTTAGTTGGCCACCGAAGTCAGTCAGACTTAAATAGCTAGCGATGTTGCTTAGCTGTGAAAGTTGAAACATGAGTTGACATGATTTGTATTATAGTTTTAGCTTACATTATATTTTATATTAAAGTATATTTCCTGAAATCTAAATATTCATATTTTCTTAAAACCGACTTTTATGACAAGTACTCGTTCCGGGTAGGCACTACACTGAAAAAAATGTGGAGTGACATTTACTTAAAAAAAGCTAGGCAACTTATTCCACACAGAAAGTGCTTGTAATCTTTACTCGGGCTATTTCAATTAGTAATTAATTGTAAAAGTAATTAAATTGAATAAATTATAATTGAGTAATAATTAATCAAATTAATTCCTTAAAAGTTAACCATTTAAAATGAGTACAATTTACAAAATATCTTTTATTGCCAACATTGAAGACACCTGGTGTTAACAAGCAGAATCACTGAAGGAGAAAACCATAATTAAAGTCACCATTGTGGAGATCAGTGTGTGTTTTAGTTGGGCTCCTGACCCTTAAATTATTAACATTAAGTTTTGTTTGGCTGCTGTATATGTGTTATAACAGCCAGATGAACAAATAGAAAAGATGAATCTGATGGTGTTGGTTGTGTTTTAACATAATCATTATTTCACAATCATTTGAACTGAATCACTGAACCTCATTTCAAACTGCTGCTTGACTCAGACACACACAGACATCAACAATCAGCACATGAATCTCAACAATGGTGACAATCAAAAGTTTCATGTCGCAATGCATGCTGGATTCCAGGATAATTTAAAACTCCCAGCATGCATTGCTGCATGAATAATAATAAAATATATATATATATATTGCCACCATTGTTGAGATTCATGTGCTAAATTGTGATATCTCTGTGTTTCTTAAAGACTGTGAAGTTCTGTTTTTTTTTTTTTTTTGGTTTATGCATTATGTGTTAAAAAAATGAGTCATTGTATTTTTTACTGTTGTTTCACAGTGGTTGTTATGTAACACTTCTGATTGAGGATTAAACTCTGAATGAGCAGGAATGAATTCCTTAGTGAATGAACAGGCTTTATGACAATTTTGTCATCATAATCATTATAACCGCAATCTTTCATAAACTGTGTGTGCACAAGTGTGCTTTGCAAAAACAGCTCAAGCAGCAAAATAAACACTAATGTTTTAGCATCAGCATCCCAACTAAAGCAAGCACTGATCTCTATAATGGTAACTTCAAACCAAACATTTTCAATTAAACATCTCAATAACAACTTCTGTAGATGTATGACAGATATAAAGTCATACTGGTTAATAATAAGTGTAATAATGTGTAATGGCTGGAAGTCAGTTGTAGTTCTTGTGTTTCTCTATTTTCTGTTCTAACAGCAGGTGTTCATCACTAATGCTCAACAATCACTTACATATTCCCTTAATTATCTCACTGCAACACTGTCTCAATGTTACTTTTACTCATTGTAGTGTGGATTTCCCTGTGGGGTTGAAAGGGTTAACAGTGTAAAATAAAAAGTCACACCCACAAAATGTATTTTAACAGTAATAAACTGTAAGTTATAAAACAGGTTTATACTGGCAACACTGTTGCCAGTAGTTTACTGTAAAATCTTGTTTTTTGGGTCACCATTGTGCAGAAGAGTAGAGCCTGTGCTTCAGTCCTGGAGAAGATCTACAAACATTGATGATTTGCTGCATGTTGCTTTATTTAGCAGGCGGTGACTGTGTAGTTGCTGGTCCAGTGGAAATCTCTTTAAGTTTTTTTGTTGTTTCAAAAAAAATAAGTTCACAGTAATACATTGCTCACATTGTTAATGCTTTATACATTTTAGTTAATACATTTAAATGACAGTTGGTCAATTTAAGGCAGTCGGTTTCTGCAAGTGAAATTAGTTAACTCGAGTTTTAATGCATTTTACAGTAACATACTGTAGATTACAGTAAATAACTGTACAATTAACAGTAAATTACTGGCAACAGTGTTGCCAGTATTTTACTGTAAAAAAACCTGGTAAGGTCTAACAGTGCAGTAAAGGTTAAAATGGGCTAATTTAAACTCGAACAGTAGTTCTCACATGTATACTGTATTTCTGCAAACCAATATAACACACAAATGGCCATTAACCAACAATAAATTCATACTGTTTAATTGAAAGTCACTTACGCAAATGTATACAAACACCAGCACCAAATAAAAGTTTACAGGAGTTGATCAGCATCTGTCCACCACCAAATCCACTAGAAGTGTCTCTCATTGTTATCCTGGAAAGCTCAAAATTATAATAATTATCAACTACAGAATTCTGCTCATCAATGATAACACACACCATAGGTAATCTAACATTTGACTAACTAAACAATAAAAAAATATCTGTGTCAAATGAAACATCCACCAAAAGGAGAGAAAGAAGAAGACACTGACTTCTCACTACAGCTAAAGAATGGTTTCAGACTCGTTTTCATGTGAAATTCTATAATTCCTTGTGAACTATTTGCTTTGGAAATTCTGGCCTTCAGAGCATTTTTAGTTCCTCTCACACTCTCTCTAGAGTTATATTCAGACATTACTGTAAGAGATCATCTTTTCATTGATTTGTTATTTAGTTTATTTTGATGTTTTTGTTAGGACTGTGTTTGTATGTATGGATAACATTGTCTTTATGATGTTTAACACTCATAATGACACTAAAGCCGTCCTGATGTTGACTGTAGTTTGTAGTTCTGTTGTCTTTGTGTTGATGATGTTCTGGATCTGAAACTCGTCCTGAACACCGTGGCGTCTCCACAAATCCATTCACTCCGGACAGATTAAACACTTCTGGAAAAAAAAAAACATTGATTGACATTAAATATTGTTGTTTTATTTCCCAAGTAAAAATATCTACACATCCTTACTCACTTCTTGCAACCTTTCACAAAGTTAGTTTACTTCTAAAACAATTTTTTAGAGAATATATCAATGTAATTATGTTTGGTTTTCTTTCTTCAGATTTTTTTATCTGTCAAAGTTAAGTTTTATCTTAAGTCAAAACTGTAACACAACATAATAATATTAATAACAATGGGATGAGAAAAATATAACTAATTCAAGATATTTCCTCCGGAAACAAATCAATGGTCCTCCTTAAGGATGCAAGTAATTTCTAAAGATGTTTAGATATTTCTGCTGAAAAATTAAATATATTAAGCACATTTTTTTCTGCAGTGTACATCTGTTTCCCCTGTTAGTTTGATTCTTGTCTATTTATATGGACAGTAGAAAGTGTTAGTACAGTAAGTTTTATTAGATGTTTTGTGACTAGACCACATGTAAGCATGTTTGACACAGTTTGCTTGTGTTACAATAAACATTGATTAAAGTTTCATCTGCAGAACAAATAAGAAAATCCACATTTTAGGAAGCAAATATTTCTCAATCAAACACGCGTTTCTCACCTGTCTGAAGACGTTCTACAAACTAGGGCTGGGCGATTTAAATCGCGATATTGTTATGCGCATCTCGTCAGTAAAGCCGGTTCCTTGATTAGTAGTAAATCACCATCACCTGCTTTCAGATGGAGCGGCATTTAGGGCTGAGGAGATAATTAAGTGATTAATTTAGTGATGATTGAGCATTATTGAAGACACCTGATGTTAACAAGCAGAATCACTGAAGAAGAAAACCACAAATTGTAAGTTACCATTAAGGTGATGGGTGTTTGCTTTAGTTGGGCTCAAGACCGTTATATATTTACTCTAATACTTACTGTTGTTTGTCTGCTGTTATTGATTTATAACAGTTAAATGAACAAAGTAAAATGTTAACTTATAGTGTTGGTTATGATGTGACATAATCATGCTGTGATCTGAAGAAGGAAACTTATTGAGATAGTTTGGTTTAACTTGCTGCAGTTTAGTGATTCTTCAGCCTATAATTATCAGTACATTACTTATAATTCAAAATATTTAAAAAACATTGTTCTGATCAAAAGACATTGAGATAAAATCATTTAAAACACAGATATCAATAATCAGCCTGTGAATCTCAACAATGGTGACAATAATAAAGCATGTTGCAGTGGCTGCCACCAATCACAACTCATTAATGGCTCCCATCATGCATTGCGGTATGAATAAATTATGATCTGAATTGTCTATGTAATTTACTTTTCCTAATTGAATATTCTGCTCCTCACCATTGTTGAGATGCATAGACTGAATCTTGACATCTGTGTGTGGCTAAAAGAACATTTTTTTTTAAACAACTTTTAAGAAATCCTCTATATTATATGAAAAATTCTGGGCATTTATGCAGATTCACTAACCAGCAACATAAGTTGCTGAAAGAAGTCAGAAAGAAGGATTTTAATGAGTTCAATGATCAAGTTCAAACGATGATTGTCATAACATAACCAACACCATCAGATCACTTTTTTCTTTGTTCAACTGGTGATTATAATTCAGAAACAACAGACTAAATCTAAAGTTAATAATATATGGGTCAAGAGTCCAACTAAAGCAACCATTGATCGTCATAATGGTAACTTACAATTTGTGATTTTCTCCTTCAGTGATTCTGCTTGTTAACATCAGGTGTCTTCAATAATGCTCAATCATCACTAAATTAATCACTTAATTATCTCATTAACTTAAACACTCTTGAGTGTGGACTCATACACTCCCAGGAGTGTTAATTTAACACTGGAGTTTTTGCTGTGTACAAAGAGCCGTAGTTAACTGACAAGCTGAGCCATATCGCATTAATTATCGCTGGCGATACGTCCGCGATATTAATGTGATATGGCTCAGCTTGTCAGTTAACTACGGTTCTTTGTAGTAAATGCCGCTCCATCTGAAAGCAGGTGATGGCGATTTACTACTAATCAAGGAACCGGCTTTACTGACGAGATGCGCATAACAATATCGCGATTTAAATCGCCCAGCCCTACTTTTAACAGGTTTTAGTGTTGACGGTTCGTTGAATGTTTCATATAAAGTCACCAGAATCATGATTAGTGTCAGCTTTATTTGGGCTCTTGACCCTTGACTCTTTAACATTAGTTTTCTCTGATTGCTGTAAATGTGTATTTATTTTAACACATCTGAAACAACAGAAATGATCATGAGAAAAATATGCTCAGGAGATAACATATTTGAAAGATGAGTGTAATGTATAACAGATGATTTAAAAAAAAAATTGCATACCACAATTAATACATTTTTAAATAAAATTATTTAAAATAAATTAATAATTGAACAGAATCTTACAGCCTATGGTATCAAACAGACATCAAGAATCAGCGTATGAATCTCAACAATGGTGACAAACATAAAGCTTCATGCCGCAATGCATGCTGGGTGCCACCATAGTACAAATCTCAGCCATGACTCCCAGCATGCATTGCGGAATGAAGCTTTTCGTTTGTTACCATTGTTGAGATTCATAGGCTGATTCTTGAGGTCTGTGTTTGACTAGTTTCTGCTGCAGATTAAAATATTCAGAAAATATAAATGTTTTATTCTGCTCTGCTGGACAGTGTGATGTAGTGTCACAAGATTATTATAACTAACAGCACATAAATAAATAGCAAACCATCCATATACTCATAAACTTGATCAGATCAGCACTTGCTGTTTATGACAGTATCAAGAAAAATCTGATCATATTTTCTCTCATTAGCCGCGTTTCCACTGTCGGGCCAGGGCCGGGCCAGGGCTTTAAACGGGCCGTGCCGGGCTAATAGCCTCGGGCCAATAGCACCGGGCATGCGTTTCCACTGTCGGGCCAGAAGCTCCACAGCGCTTCACTAAAACACGCCCGTAACACGCCTCTCTGAGACAACGTCACACTAACCCATCATTTCACCAACAAATGGAAGTTTTATAAGAAAACTAATCAGAAATCACTGGAAACAGCGTTGGAAACAAACACGATAAAAGCGGCCGTTTGCTAGCTTTTTTGTTTGTTTGTTTGTTTAGCAGCTACTTGAATATTTAAAACCCAAGCATCGATGTTTTACCACAGGTTTACAATAAAAAGTGATACATTGATCATAATGAATTAATTTATGTAAAAATGGCACATTAGTCACTCAGAAATAAATTACCGTTAGGTCTATTTCACAAAAGAAAGAGGACACACTTACTTTTTCAGTCGCGTCTGTTTCTTTATCTGGTAACTTAGTTACAGGACATATTTATATCACATTTAGAAAAAATGATAATTTCTACAAATATATGCCATACGACCGAGGAGCTTTAGCACTCTCTCGACTCCCATACAGATATTTTCAATCAGAGAAACAGAGGAAGCTCCCGAAAAAAAAAGTTACTTTATTTTTTGATAGTCCGGTTTAAAGAGACGAGACGTAGGCTATGACAGATAAAATAAAAACATGACTGTGATAGCCTTTAAGATTGGTCTGATTTCTTCAAGCGTTCGCTATGTTTTTTTTTTTACTATGCGTATCTTCAAGCGTTTACTATGTTTACTATGGTAACGGCTAGCGCGCATAGTCTTTTGCATCACAAACAGAAGGCATTCAAACATGAACGCGATTTAAATTATTTTATTTTTAAGTCTTAAATGCTGACAGAATCATCCGGCGCTGCCGTCTCCCAACGGTAAACTCCTCCTCTGTTGGTAACCACTCCTCTAGCCCGAGCTGGCCCGCTTTGGCCCAAGGTATTCGACGGGCCAGAAATCCTGGCCGTTGGCCCCGAGTAAGCCCCGATCAAGCCCCGGAAGTGACAGTGGAAACGCGACTGGCCCTGGCACGCACTAGCACGGCCCGGCCCTGGCCCGACAGTGGAAACGCGGCTATTGTAACAAGTGTATTTTATTAAAATACAGTTAAAGCAGCCAGAGAAAAACTAAAAGAAGTGTAAAGGGTCAAGAGCTCAAATAAAGGAGCCATTAATCACGATTCTGGTGACTTCAAATAAAACATTCAGTGAAACATCAACATCTAAACCTCTGTTAATTCTCAATAAGAGCTTGTCTATGTAGATTCATGATGTCTAAACCATCCAAATGTTCAAACAAACTCTTTATTAAACGTCACTGGACTCCATAAACACAAGTTAACAATAGTTTCAGTGTTCATCCAAACACTCAGTTGTAAAAACACAGGAAGTAACTCTGGCAAATACACACAGACTACAGTCACATGTGACACATATCTGACACAAGTTGTGTAACTATAACACATTAGTGTGTAAAAGGTTTCAACACACTTCTGTGTAAGAGGAATAACACATTAGTTGTGTTAAAGGTAATACAAAATGTGTAGTCCTTATAAACACAGAGATGTGTTAAGAATCGACACAGGTTGTGTGTTAAATTTGACACAACATGTATTGTCCCTGAACACACACACTACATGTGTTAAAATCTACACAACGTGTTAAAATCGACACAACATGTGTTGTCCCTGAGCACACACACTACATGTGTTAAAATCTACACAACATGTGTCATTTTTAACATCTCTTTTTACAGGTTGTGTTGTTTTCAACTCATCATTTTGAGTGCCGACACTCACCATCACTGTGAATGGTATGCAGTGTTTGCTATGTTCTTAAACAAACAGGCCAGTGTAAATACAAGTTATTTATATACAATATTTTGTCAGTTGCTACATTGTAATTAAATTCAAAGTGCAAACTCTGTTAACTGTTATCTCTTCATGAACTTTCTCAAAAGCAGCATTATCAATTAGGAGTTGAAGTGTGAATAACTGAATAATGTCCAATACAGAGAGTCTGTCCAGTCATTGAGCTTGAGACATTGTGTTGTACTTTGTGTGCACATGCATTCTGTTCTCGACTATTGATTAAATGGTTCATATTTTTGCATCTGGCCCTTTCGCTTTATTTTTTAAAATGACACAATTTGTGTGTTAAAATTACTTACACATTTATTGTGTTAAATTCGACACAACATGTGTTGTCCCTGAACACACTCACTACATGTGTTACAACTGACACAACATGTGTCATTTTTAACACATCTCTTTTTAGAGTGTACATTAAAGTAGTTTAAACAGCTGTTTTTTTCAGTAGTTTCCCTTCTGACTTAAATAATTACTATGTTGAAGCATTAATGATTAAAAAAAAAATGCCATTATTATTGTAATGATTTAATCAACACTCATAAAAACCTCAACAATGGTGACAATCGACAAAATAATTCAGCTGCATTCATTTATTATGTGCCGCAATGCATGCTGGGAGCCATGAAGGTGTTTTGTAAGCTGGTACCCATCATGCACTGCAGTGTGTGTGTGTCACTTGATAAGAAACAACTTTACACCAGTCCTGAGATCGGCTGCACTGCAAAAACTCACATCATTTGATGAAAAAAACTAGACTTAATATCTTAAGTCACTTTGCTTCTCAAGTAAATGTGTCTTGATTTAAGAATGTTTAGATATTTTTACTAGAAAACTAGACAAAATACAGAGTGTAGACATGGCTGCAAAATATGTATTCATTACTAAAGTCTAGGGGAAAACATTACAAAATGAAAAGCAAAGAAAACCCATCGCCCATCCAGAACATGTGTTCACAATATCACAAACACAGGCGGACAGTGACAGTGGATAACAGACAGAAAGAAAAGCAAAACCTAAAGAAAATAACACGACCGTGACAACACTTCATCAGGGAAACATCCAGACAAAAGTCAAAGACATTTGTTAAAACCCTCAAAGGTCAAGAATGTTGTGTGACTTCATTTCATAAAACCTACAGAAATGAATGAAAGCCACACCCACACACACACACTCTCTCTCTCTCTCTCTAAAGAACTGAAAGAATTAAATATTTTTATTCTGTTTGTTATTTATTTAGTTTTTAGTCTTTTTGGCTTTATGACATTAAACAATCATTTCATATTGAAGATGCATTGATGTTTGCAAAATTTCGGTTTTAAAATAATTTGTTATTTCGTTATTTTTGAGTATTTGGCTGCAACTTTATTTGCATAACATAACACACACAAAAAAAAAAAAAAAAAAAAAAAAAAACAAGAGATACACGGAGAGTACAGAACATGTAATTAAAAACAGTTGGTCAGTATCAGTGAAGATGATGAAGGATGAGCCATTAAATGGATCCCTTTAGTTGGACTCTTGTTAATTGAAATAGTATTTCTAAGTTACATTATTACATTGAGATGAATATCATTAAGTGGTTATGAATGCTGGCCCTCATGTTGTTCTGAAGCTAGACAAAAACACTGCTTCACGTACAGTATGTGCTCAGTATGTTTTCTGCACTATGAGAGGCATTTCCTCATATTTCGTGTGTAACACTTTCAGTTACTCTTATTCAGGTCATACATTCAGACAAATGCGGAGAGACTCAGAGTGACTGCAAAAGACACGACAACATCAAGACATACAGGTCAGTGTAAACTAAATAAGCTTATATGACACTCACATAGTATAGTTAATACTGAATACCCATGCAGATTTTTTTGTAGTTGTAGTTTTTTTGCCCTAGTCACGTTCTCAGCTACAAGTTTTATTTTTTGAGTTCCCAGTATGTTTTCCTAAAAGGTACACAGCAAAATCCCCAGTGTTAAATCAACACTGCTCAGAGCACATATGGTCCCACTCTACAGAGTGTTAAAGTAAGAGAAAGAGTCAAAATGTTGAAGTCACCATGATTGAGATCAGTGTTTGCTTTAGTTGGGTTCTTGGCATTTCAATTCATAATAATAAATTGCATCTGGCTTTAGTATGCTGGCACAGAGTAAATGTCTTCAGGTGGTGTGTTTTAGTAGCTGATATCATTCTAATACCTATCTCTGATTATGTGATATGTTTGTTTAACATTATTGATTACAGCTGCCCTGTGATGTCACAGCATGAGATTCTGCTCTAAAACTGTTTGAACTACTTTATTTTTTAGATACACACACACAGACACTTTATTTTTTAGATACACACACACAGACACATAGCATTGAGTGCGGGTGCAAAAGTGATGTTGATTCAGTGTGGATACACTTGGACATTGTTTAAATTTGAAATCAACCCAAACAAACCCACCCGTCTCTTCAATGCTCCGCCTCCAAAACTCACAGTCCAATCCTAACGCAGTCTCGAACGCGACTCTCACTAACTGGCCTCCGTTACACACACAATCCGAGAGTAGATGTCTGTTTATCACAGCAGAAGCGCAACAAAAATAATGTTTCACGAAAAATAAAGCACACATGATGAACGAATGACAAGGAAACACACAAAAAAAAAATAAACACACAGTACACAATAGTAATTACAAACAAGAGTTGGTTGTAAGTTGCCAACAGCACAGAAGCTCCAGACACACAATGACTCAAACCCAGTGTTACTCAGTGTTACTCACATGTGGAGCGAATCAAAGCAACATCTGCGTCTGTTTTCAGGCCTTCCCACTTAACTCTCTCTAGAAAGCTTTTCTAATATTAACTCGGGTCCTAAAGCTCTTGCCCAGTCATTGAGGGGCTTACTCAGCAAAATCCCCAGTGTTAAATTAAAACTGCTCGGTGTCTACTGGGGTCCACTTTACAGAGCGTTAAAACTGACTTCAGTGTTGAAGTTAATTAAATAAAATAAGTCATTAATTAAGTGATGATTTGAGGTGTGTATTGAGGTGTGAGGTTATTTTATGTCGTTTTCTTGTTGGTGACATCACTGTGAGATCAACGTGTTGACTGGAATGTACATACATGTTGCTCACATATTATGGTTGCCTAGATCGTGCTGAATCTGTGCAATGATTATGACACTTCTTCCATTTAATATGTTTATCAGCAACTGAAAAAAGCACAAATGTCAGGGCATGACAAAACATCTCAAGGGCCCCAAAACACCCTCAGACCCGAGAGGGTTAAACCAGTGTCAATCCAAAGTTAAGTTGAATAAAAAAAATAAAAAAACAAGTGAAATGGACTAACACTTTATGAACTGATCATTTTCATTTGATTTTTTGACTGTGTGAATTTTATATTTATAGAATCAAAAGAGGAAATGTCGGACACTGATGGAGATGATTATGGTGATGAAGAAGAAGAAGAAGATGAAGATGATGAAGAAGATGAAGATGAAGAAGAAGACGATGGTGATGATGAAGATGATGATGAAGATGAAGATGATGACGATGATGAAGATGAGGATGAAGATGATGACGATGATGAAGATGACGACGATGATGAATATGATGATGATGATGATGATGATGATGATGACGATGAATATGATGATGACGATGAGGAAGATGATGATGATGAAGATGATGACGATGATGATGAGGAAGATGATGATGATGAGGAAGATGATGATGATGAGGAAGATGAGGATGATGATGATGATGATGATGAGGAAGACGATGATGATTATGATGGTGAAGATTGTGATTTCGATTACGATGATGAAGATGATGATGATGGTACGTGGATACATGAATGCAAATTATTAAAGGTGCTCTAAGCGATGTCATGCGTTTTTTAGGCCAAAACATTTTTTGTCACATCCAGCAAACATCTCCTCACTATCCGCTAGCTGCCTGTCCCCTGAACACACTGTAAAAAAACGCGGTCTCTGTAGACACCCCAGGCTCCACAAACGGCAACAAAAACAAACAATCCCCGTAGTGAACGCGCCTATTAATGCACTTCATGGATTACATAGCCTAATCAGAGAGTAGCAGCCTATTTCTTTTCGTTTTAAATTGTTAAAAATACATTTCAAGATTTCTTAAGATATATTTCATGTCTGTGAGGAATACACTGAGTTTCGGTTCAATTGATGATGAGATGCTCTCCAGTTAACGAGCAATGCAAGTTATCGCACGGGCGCATCCATGATTGTCTGCTATATTTGCTTCTTATTTATTAAATCCAGGCAATTGGTTAAAAAAAAATTGAATTAAGATACAATTTATACAAAACGAAATTCACTTCAAAGAAAAGCTTTCTACAAAACAAAACTTAATGAAGTTGTCAAAATCATGTCGGACCCACTCTATGTCTCTCGATATATTGCGCATCCTATCTTACTCATGCTGTTCACTTTTCATAATCAACATAGATAAAAAAAAAAAAAAAAATTGCAGTAAACGTAAACAAGCAGTCAACTAATCCCTACGTAATGACGTAGCCACATCTGATTGGCTAATAAGAACACATTACGTATACTAGTAAAAAAACCGTAACGAACAATGTATTTACTGAACTAACACTGTAACACCACCCCCCCTTTTTTTTAGCTCTCCAGAGTCCCTTCTGTACCACTGAGGATGAACAGTTAACTTTTTGTTGTCTTCTATTTTCTTCTTTAGTCCATATAACGACTTGGGGCTCGAACAAGTCGCCCCCTTTTTGTCTTCGTCCCCACTTTTCCACAGGGAATAGGGTCACAGTTAGAGTCCGTTCCAAGCAGGGTCAGAGGTTCTTCCGACACAGAGTTGTCAGAGGACGATGGATTTGGTGCTTCTGCCCCTGTGACAACAGGTACCTGAGCAGTGATTGGAACCAGGGAGCCTTCCTCGGTGCAGGTGTATTTGTGTCGCAGACGCTGCATCCAGGCAGGTATGTGGTCACTTAGATAGGGTTGTAAGCGATCATGATGCAGTACCTTCTCACTTCGTCTGTCCCTGACTCGGTAGAGCACTGGTCCAAGGCATGCTGTGACGACCAATGGCCCTTGCCATGGGGGTTGGAGTTTTGGACTGTAGCCCTTTCTCCTGCTACTGACCCTCACTGACACAAGATCACCTACTTGGTAGGACTTCTCTCTGGCTCGTAAGTCATAGACCTTTTTCTGGCGAGTCTGAGCGGAGCGTAAGTTCTGGCGCGCTACTTGATGAGCCTGCTGGAGGTTAGCTTGCAGTTCCTGAACAAACTCAGGTGTACCTTTAGCTTCTCTGGTAACCTCGTCCATCCTTAGCCAGATGTCATGTGGCTGGAAAACTTCTCGCCCCAGCATCAGCTGATTTGGTGTGAAACCTGTCGCTGAATGTACAGTGCTCCTGTACGCTGCAGTGAGTAAGGGAAGATGCTCATCCCAATTCCGCTGACTTTGGTCCACATAACACCGTATCATCTGCAAGAGCGTTCTATTGAATCTTTCCACTTGCCCGTTCGAAGCCGGATGATATGGTGTGGTCCGGGTCTTGGTTACTTGTAACAGACGACAAACCTCTGTAAAGAGCAAACTCTCGAAGTTCCGTCCTTGGTCTGTGTGAATCTCAAGGGGAGCCCCAAAGCGTGAGATGAAGTCAAACACCAACCTCTTTGCTGTTGTCTCAGCTCCTTGTTCGGGGACAGGGAATGCCTCTACCCAGCGAGTAAACTGGTCAATTATAACGAGGATGTACCTGTTGCCTGTCTTGGACTCTGGAAATGGTCCTAGGACATCAAGGTGTAGTCTGTCCATTGGCGCTCCAGCCTGGTAGTTCTGAAGCTTGGCCCTCCCCATTGGACTGGTTGTTTTACAGGAACTACACTGTGGGCACTTCTTGACGAAAAGGCGTACATCGTTCCCCATATTGTACCATAGGTAACACCTGCGGAGGCGCATAAGCGTCTTTTCCTCCCCTGCATGACCCGCTTGTGCTGGATTGTGACAAGATTGGAGAACCTCAGTCTTCAGGGAAACAGGAAGAAGTAAGCGCAGAGATGACATACCTCCATTGACATCATCCCACCGGTAATAGAGGACCCCATCTCGCATCTCTACTTGAGACCAACACAGCCAGTACTTGCGAACCGCAGGGCTCTGCATCATGACCTCTTCCTTAGCAGGCAAAGAACCATCAGACATCCATTTATGGAGAACTGAAAGGTCTGGGTCAGCTAACTGTTCTTCCCTGAGACTTTCGGGACTCAGCGGTTGCAGCCAGTTTGAGGAAGGACTTGGGTTGTCATCACCTACTTCATTAACATCACTGGGAGTGTTAGTGCAACTACCCTCATTCTGACGGTCAAGGGAGTGTGTGCGTCTTACCGCCAAGGGGATGACATCATCGACATCTTCCTCGAATCTGGCCCACTGATGGTGGAGCTTTCGGCAGAAGCGACAGCCCTTGCATGGCAAGCTATCTAGCTCTCTTCCTGCTTGATAACAGTCACAAGGTTCTTCATTCAGAGTCTTTCGGGACAGAGCGTCAGCGTTGGAATGGTGTGTACCTGGCCTATGCTCGATGACAAAATTGTACTGACTGAGTTCTTCAAGCCACCTAGCCAGTTGTCCTTCTGGTCTCTTAAACCGGTATAGCCACGTTAGACTGCTGTGATCCGTCCTGAGTAAGAAGTTAGACCCCAGCAAATAGTGGCGGAACTGTCTTGTGAACCTGACAACTGCTAAGAGTTCTTTACGTGTGACACAGTACCTCTGGTGAGCTGGTGTGAGGAGACAGCTGGCAAATGAGATAACTTTCTCTTCCCCCCACTGTAACTGTGAGAGCACTGCTCCGATGCTCTGGTTGGACGCATCAGTGTCCAGGACAAACTGTCCAGATGTAATTGGGAACACCAAGATGGGTGCAGTTGTGAGGCTCCTTTTAAGAAGTTCAAAGGCCTTGTTCTGCTCCTCTTCCCAGGAGAAGGGACTCCCTTTCTTGAGTAGCATTGTCAAGGGTGTAGTGATTTCAGCAAACTTGGCAACAAACCTCCTGTAATAGTTGCACAGACCCAGGAAAGACTGGAGTTCCTGGACACTGGTTGGGATCTTCCAGTTCCTAACGTCACTAATGAGGGCTGGATTGGTCTTAATTCCTTCGCTGCTCACAACGTGACCAAGAAACAGAACTTCGTCTCTTAGCAGCTGACATTTTGAGGGCTTCAGCTTTAGTCCATATTCCTGCAACCTCTGAAAAACCTCTGCTAGGCGCTCCATACACTGTTCCACATCTTCACCAAAGATGATTATATCATCCAGGTATATTAGTAAAGTGTCCCACTGCAGCCCTCGTAGAACCAGCTCCATGGCCCTCTGAAATGTGCTGGGTGCGTTACATAGACCAAATGGCATTCTGGTGTACTCATATAGTCCATACCTCGTCACAAAAGCAGTCTTGGATCTGTCTTTTTTATTCACTTCAATCTGCCAATATCCTGACTGAAGGTCAAGTGTTGAAAATGTCTTTGCACCACCCAGCACGTCCAGGCATTCCTCTATTTTTGGTAGGGGATATGCGTCCTTGATGGTAAGATCATTAAGCTGGCGATAATCTACGCACCAGCGGACCCCCCCATCCTTTTTCCTTACAAGGACAATAGGGGAAGCCCATTCTGAGCTTGAGGGGACAACAATACCTGAATCAAGCATTTTCTTGAGATGCGTTTCCTCCTCATTCCAGAACCCTAAAGGGGTACGTCGTACTGGCTGTCGAACAGGCTTAGACATTCCTGTGTCTATGCTGTGCTGCAAAGCAGAAAACTTCCCATGATCATCATCAGTTGCTGCAAAAACTGCTTGATATTTACTCAGCAGAGCTACTAACATCTCTTGTTGCTGTTCAGTGAGCGTTTCGCTTGCAGAAGTAAACAACTGTCTGAGGTGCTCTGGAAGGTCAAGAGCGTTTGGTGACGACACCCTTCTTATGTCATGTTCATCAGGAGGCTCATTGTCAGGATCTTGTGGCACTGAGTTCCCACTTTTTGCATACAATGGAGCATCGCCTGGAACTAAATAGGCTCTATCTCCCTCCTCTTGAGCATCAGGATATGCTTCGATGAGCACACCCAAACAGACTCCTCGTAATAAGGGTCTACTGGAAGCTGTGACATTGCATAGCCTGACTGGGATCCTCTGTTCCATGTTAATCATGATGCTGCCTGAAGACACTCCATCAGCCAGGCTAACAGGCTCTAGAACAGCCGGGAGTTCTGGTTTTGGGTCGTCTACCACACCCCAAACTAAACATTCACACTCTGGCGGCACAGTGACATCACTTTCTAACATCACTCTCGAAATGGCATAGTCTGGGCCCTTGCCTTCAGATATATAGGCTGGCATGAGTTCAGAGCCCATAAACACTTTACCAGAGGCATGTATGGTGAAATCAGCAGCTTTTAAGAAATCTAAGCCCAAGAGCAGGGCATCACGAATTGGTGCAATGCAAACTGTCCACTCCAACACCTTTGTGCCAATTCTGAATTCCACTTTCACTCCGCCTGTTGCTGACATCTCCCTTCCAGTTTCTGCATTTCGGAGACACACATTTTTCAGTCCTGAAGGTGATTTAGCGGGTAATTTGCTGTACGTCTCTTCAGACATTATTGTAGCCTCAGCACCCGTGTCTATAACTGCATTAACTGGTACGCCATCAACAGTCAGCAAAATCATTAAACTGGGTCCTCGACTCTCAGCTCTGCTCACATGTACAATAGACGGACTCTGCTCTGCGTGTTCGGAGTGATTTTGATTTGAGGGCTCCATTCTGACCACAGTATTTGCAGGGGGACTTGTAGATGGACTGGGGGACCGTGAGCAGTTTCGTTTGAAATGTCCCTCCTCTCCACACTGGAAACATGGCCCGCTAGAAGCTCTGGTGGGGCTGGTATTTTGCTGTCTGTATCTGCTTGACTTGAAAGAGGTCTGAGCTGCACGTCCTCTTTCTGACTGAACTGCCATACTGGAATTTATTTGTTGGGTGGGTCTTATGGAAGAAGGAAGAGCAACAGAAGAGGAAGTAGGCAGGCAGGCTATGGCTAGTTGGAGCTTATCAACTTTATCAATGAGTGTTTGCAACTGGTGCTGTGTAACATAACCCGGCTGTGACTGCACTCTACCTGACTCTAAGGCCGGTGGCTCATCATCAGAGTCCATGTCTTGATCAGCCCAGGATACTCTACGTGTCCTCCCCTTCAGATCAAAGTCTCGTCCGAGTGTGGCTTTGAAATTGTGTTCATAAGATGATACTAGCCGTTGTGCCTCATCCAGTGATACAGGGTCACGGTTCATAACCTCGTATGCCACTTTCTGGTTGCGCAGCCCTTTGAGAAAAGCATCAGCAGCAATTTGCTCCCTGAGCTCAGTGTCAACTCCAGGATAAGCTAAAATGACCAGCCTGTGAACCTCCTCTGCGAACTCCGAAACAGTTTCTTTAGACTGGCGCAGTTCTCCAAGTCTCCTCCGTGCTGTGGTTGGAGGTTCTTTCTGGCCAAATCGGAAAGCCAGCTGTTCTTTCAGCAGAAAGTAATCTTCACGTATGTGTTCAGGTAATGAGCACAGATATCTGACAGCAGCTCCTCGTAGACATTCATGGAGTTTATCCACTCTCTCTACTGTACTCCATCTGTAAATGACAGCTCTGCGCTCAAAAGGAATGATGAAGG
Source organism: Rutilus rutilus (assembly GCA_021464565.1). Lineage (NCBI taxonomy): Eukaryota > Metazoa > Chordata > Actinopteri > Cypriniformes > Leuciscidae > Rutilus > Rutilus rutilus. The sequence continues at coordinate 17,382,332 of JAJAQA010000002.1, read as the reverse complement.
AGTCCCAGTCATCCTTACCATCGTAAGTGTCAAGTTTAGCTTTAGGTCCATCTGAAGCTCTACCACGAGGGGTTGTGAGGTGATGGGTGGGCGCTGCAGCAGTTGAAGGTGTGTGCATGTTTGGGCCCAAGTTGAAAGAGCCATTATAACGGCTGGGTCCCTGTGCACGGCTTCTAGGTCTTACATCGGGGCCAGGTGTGGAGGAAGTTGGACTAATTGGGCTCCGTACGTGTCTATCAATGACCGCGAGCTCAGCCGCAAAAAGCTGTTCAGCATCTGAAGGCCCTGTAGCATCTCCATCTGTCATAAGAGTTCTATCAGGGGCAGCTGCAAGTGTGGTAGAGTCGTCATGTTGGTGGGGACCACGTGTTACTTTACTGGCATGACACTGCTGCGTGAGGGCAGACAAATTAGCCTCCGTCGCTTCCAATCTTTGGAGCAGAGGTGAAATGGCATGTTGAAGTTGCTTATTTTGTTGTGCTAGCACAGCCTGTAGCCACTGTGGGGGGTCTGGAGCAGCTGACGCTCCAAGTTGGACTTCTGACTCACTCACATCCATGTTATATTACAATTTAGCTGGAAATATTTTTTTTTTTTTTTTTTTTTTTTTTTTTGTTTTTTTTGTGTATATATATTATACTGAAATATATTCTGGTTTGTGAGCTTCGATGTAGATTTGCAGGGCTGTTTAGTAGTGTCTGTGAAAGTTGGCTGTTTGTAGTGTCTGTGAAAGTTGGCAAGCAGCCAACAGCAGCGCTATCTTTGGCAGACTGCCAGCGCCACGCCTCTCCGATGGGGGAAGGGAGACTCCGTGCAGCTCTTATTTTCGTGAGTTTATGATGGTCAATGCGACGACCAAACGTGATCAATCAGTCTTTAATACTACTTCACAACAGCGTTTGCAGTGATTATGATGTCCATCGATTAACAAAAGATGTCCCAGCAGTTCACAACACTCACGATTCTCTGATAACTGTCAATCACGCTCAGCTTCTGACACCACTTGTTGTGCTTTCTCGTGTTGGTTTCTCAGTGTCCGTGGAGGCGTGAAGAGAAGCACACAACAAAGAGAGTACGTTCAGGAACTTTACTTTACTTATTAAGTCACAACTTACATCAACGGGGGTTTTATGCTCTTGCCCAGCGCTGATGGGTTTATCTACAACCATCCGCACCGGAGCCTACGAGCATCTCATGCTAAACGTAAACAAGCAGTCAACTAATCCCTACGTAATGACGTAGCCACATCTGATTGGCTAATAAGAACACATTACGTATACTAGTAAAAAAACCGTAACGAACAATGTATTTACTGAACTAACACTGTAACAATACTTTAAAGATGTATTTCATTACAGAATACAGAATACATGCCCCAAAATGTAATTTGTAACGTATTCCATTACGTTACTCAATCTGAGGAATGTATTCTGAATACTTGGATTACTTCCACATTGAATTGCATTTTATAAGTGTAGGAATGCGGTGCGGTGATGCGGTGATGCGGTGATGACGCGTTCATGTAACATGTAAGGGTGGCGCTGCCAATAAAGCACTTAAAAGAACCGGCAAAAGTAATGATTATGAATATGTCAAATATAGCAAGGAGATATTTTAATTGTTTATTAATAAACAAGTATTTTATGTGTCAGTGTCGGCTGCAAAGATGAAGTTGCACAATGCTGACTCGCGATCTTCGCAGTAGTGAACGCGCAGGAGAGAAATGTGCATTTCATACGGATTACATAAGCAGAGAGCAGTCTGTTTTCTTTCGTTTTGAATTGTTCTGTTTAAAAGCGGACATGTCTGTGAGGCAAGTATAACCTTATACGCTAAGATTCGGTTCATTTGTGAGATTAGCTCCAGTTCACGCGCTGGCGCCTCCGTGTCGTGATTATATTGTCTGCTATATTTAGGATACTTCTTATTTATTAAATTTTGGCAATTGGTCGATGAAACATTTTTTTTTATTAAGATACAATTAATACAAAACAAAATTAACTTTAAAGAAAAGGCTTTGTGCTTTCTGTTTGAGGTCTCTGTGAAGGTTTTAAAGCAGTCTTTTAGTGTCGCTTTCAGAGCCTTAAAATTTTTTCCTCATAAATGCGAACACGAAAAATTTAATAAAATGAATATTTTGTGTTCAGTGGAGAGCCAACCCTTCTTCATCCGGTCGGTAGTATTACTTTTGGTTTGCGCAGTGTAAAAAATATTTTGCCACCTACACTGAAAAAAATTATTCGTTGAATTTAATAAAAAATATATATGGTAAGCGGTTGCACACAATTGATTTTAGCTACATTTAATCAAATGCATTAAGTTGAACTTAATCAATTTTAGTTGAACTTAATGCATTTGTTTAAATGTAGCTAAAATCAATTGTGTGCAACCACTTACCATAAAAAAATATTTTTTTGGTAAGTAAAATTTTTTTTTTTTTATTAAATTCAACAAAAAAAAATTTTCAGTGTAAAAGTTAAAGATTTTTTGTGTCACGCATGTTTATTTCCCTCATATTTAATAGAAAACGCATGTGTAGACAGATATTTTTCTAATGTCTGGATTTCTATATTAAAGGGGTATGGGTATATAAAAAGACGTTTCAATATTATTGGTATTAAATTCATTTTCTGAGAATTTCTATTTCAAGTTTTGACTGCAAATGCCAGTCCATAACGCTGGAATTGCCCCATTTTAAAGTATTTATTTTGTGGTAGGTCTACTTATTTTATAATGTTAACTTAAAATAATACTAATAGTAATTTAAAGACGTGGTAGTAGCATTGGATTTTCTTTTAGTGTAAAGTGTTAAATCGGACCGGCACATAGTCGCTGTCAGTCTCTTCAGCACAAACATGTTTCCTTTATATATAAATTAAGCTCGCTATAGATTGAGTCTTATTCACAAAACTTTCTGCTATCATGCTTTTATCACCCACATGTGAAGAAGAGGAGTATGAGGGCGAGGAAGATCGGAGACGGCGATTGGAAAAGAAGAAGACAAGACGGAAGAAGAATCTGAAGAAGGCTGCATTGAAAGCCGAGGAAAAAGAGCGGAAACGGCAATTGACAGGGGAGGAAAAGAAGAGGATGAAAAAGAAAGAGAGGAAGAAAAAATGTAAGAAGATCCTGAAGCAGGTTGCAAAGGGAACCGGTGTTGCATTGGGAGTCACTGCATTAGCAGCTGTGGGTTTAGTCGCCACTGTTCATGGAGTCCCTGCAGTCGGGAGACTGACTATGGGTGCAAGTAAGACGTTAGTTGACCATGCATACAAGAAGACGTTGGCAAAAAACAAGAAGAGAAGAAGGAGAGTAAAAATGATAGGTTCAATAGCTGAAGAAATAATGACATGAGAGCATATTATTTTAACACACTTATCATTTGTCATGCTAACCTGATAAGCGTCATCCTTCAGTACAAATGATTTTGAGATGACAGAGAGAGTATAGAGGGACACCATATGTCACTTTTGAGTGATTTATGACCCTCTAAGCCCCGCCCCCTCTTAACCGTGGGAATATTCCCACGCTAGCTCCTCCCACTTTTGGGCTCTACAGTACAGCGTGGGAAAATCGGACTTACGCCCTGCCTCCTTATGGGTTGAACATCTAAAGCGTGGGAAAATTTCCCACGTTCAGCAGTTTTAAACGGTGTATATTACAACTTTTTAAAAAATGTATAATAAAGACATAGTCAGAGTGTGAGATCAGTGTTTTTTATTTATTAAAGAAGACATTCATTACATATTAAACATTAAAACAACAGTGAAATAAGTTAAAATTACATTTTCTCTAAAAAGAGTTATTAAAAAATGAGTTATTGTTATTTTAAGATGTTAAAACATTAAAAATTCAATGGTCAGTCATATACAGAAAAGTAAAAAACAACTTAAGATACTTTTACATAAAAGTTTTACATAAAAAACTTTTACATAAAACACAAACTATTTTTAAAAGCCTTGGGTTTTTACATACCATTTGTTAAAGGACTCTGAGTTTAAAAGATATGTGTTTCCTTGTGCTGGAGCAGTGTAAAAGAATGTCCACTCACTCCAGAGGTCTGACAGGACTGACACTCTGTGAGGCCTGTACAGAGAACCACGCAAACCACGCCCCTACCCCCTCCCACAACAGATGTTCCGTGGTGTTGTATTACATATTTATTAAATGTTTAATTTAGTTTTTCCACTGCAATAGTATATAAACTGATAAAGTTTATAGACTGATTTATTGAGTCTCCAGCAAGAGTATCCTTTCCTGCCATACCTGTTTTCTCTATTGTGTTTTAAATGAGTCAGATCACTTGATTCTCACCTTTCGGAGCCCAGACGTTGAATCGTTAGATTGATTGACTTTCACCTTTTGGTTTTATTGGCTCTGGGATGGCTCTTGGAATTGGAGTTCCTGGCCAGTATCAGCATGTGAATAGTTATGCTGATTCAATTGGACTCAGAGTAGGGTGTGTTCCTACTTCATTTGCATGCTTTGTTCAGAGTCTCCACCTCTATGTAATCCCTCCCCCTTGGAATGTATATAACTACAATGCATACTGTATTAGAGTTAGATTATGTTGGAAGTACTACAGCAACGTACGGCGGAGTTCTCAATAAAGAATAACTTCCGTTGAATGCGATCCCAACTGTCTCCTGGTCTGCTTTGAAGAAAGAAAAACTTTACAACAGTGGGAAAACCCCCCCTACCCCTTCGAACTCAGCTTCAGCCCCCAGATAGAAAAACACGACCGGTCAGTTCGCTGTCCGAACTTAAATGACCACTGAAACAGTGTGTAATGGGTCAAAGAGACCACACCCCCTAACACACCCCTCTCAAAGCTGAGAGGTCAATTTCAATTTAAGGGAGTCCCTAAAAATGACATCACTGTCCCTAAAAATGAATCCCCCTCCCTCCCACAGTAACAGGTAGTGTTTAAAAAGGAGCGCAAAACGTTAAATAATTCTCGTGATTTTTTTTGTACAATCTTTTTTGTAAAGCACTTTGAACATTCATATGAAATGTGTTAAAAAGTCTTGCTTTTTCCATTGTCTAAATGTCACAAAGTTATCCTATATTTTAAAGTTTAGACCATAGGGTTTTTTAAGGTTATACAGCACACACAAACGTTTGGCTCCATAAGGTCTGCAGTTGTGCGGACATCATGTTGTTTTATTACAGGTTGTATCTTGGAAAGACTATCCGTCAACAAAACACACATGTTTTTCTAGGTGTAGGCTAGAAACCACGGCACTGATTTCACGTCGTGATATTGTGCTTTTCTTTTTTCTTTTTTTAAATAAGCGGGAAAGATGTGTTTTTTAAATCTCTCGAACAATCTTTAAAAGGAAGCAAACTAAACCAATCATTCGCTCACCAAACCATTGAAGGACATCAGAACGTCGAATCGCGAATCCTGTCTATTATGTCTGCAAATCATCATGGAGCAGAAGAAGCAGCTTTACCTGACCAATTTTTTTATGCTGAATTAGAGGCAATTTTGAACGAGATATGTAAGTTTTTTTTTCATTATAAATTTAAATTATACAAAATTGAAAATGTATTTCAATAAACGCTTTTATTCGCAGATGATGTATTATTTCCAGAAGGGGTATCGCCAGATGATTTTTTACAAGGTACGGAATATATTTTGTTATGTCTTCTAATTATTTAATATTTTTAAAGAAAAAACCAACTCATATGTGTATATTTCAACAGAAATCACTGGGGACGTGCCGACTCATAGCACCGCCCATCAGACGGTGCCAGCAACACAATCATTGGTTGTTGTTTCAAGTCCGTCCATCCAGATGTACGAAGACGTCACTCCACACTCTACACCTCGACCTCAAGCCCCCAGAGAGGCAGAGAGCATCGAACGGCAAGCTTCACCAGCAGCTTCACCGGCAACCGAAGAGAATTATCCTGCCCATTTGATCAACAGAGGAGCTGCTAACATCATTGGTGGTTCGCGTGGGGTAAAACGTCTAAGGGAAATTTATGGAGAAGAATTAATCTATCCGGAAAACGGTAAGCGAAAAACTATTTTTTGTCTATATCATAATATTTTTATTCAATGATTTTTTTAAAATAACATAATATTGTTTTTAGAAGAAAACACTGAAAGTCCATCTGTTTCTTCAACAACTTGTGGCAAAAAGCGATTTGAGAAATATCCCCATGAGAGTTCGACTTCTTCGCAAGAAGACGGTAAGATATATTTCTTGTTTCATTATATTTTATATATATTAAATAAGTCATATAATTTTTTTTTTTTTTTTTTGAAAAAACTAACCTTAAAAATGAAACGGGTCAAGAGCCCAACTAAAGCAAACACTGACCACCATAATGGTGACTTGAAAAGAAAAATTCCATAAAACATTACCATCTAAACTTCTGTTGAATCTCAAGAACTTTTGTCGATGTATGACAGAAATAAAGTCAAACTGGTAATAATAAGTGCAACAATGTGTAATGACTCGACGTCAATTGTAGTTCTTGTGTTTCTCTTTTTTCTGTTATTCTTTTTTCTCTTTCCGTCAATGATTCTGCTTATTAACATCAGGTGTCACCACTAATGGCCAATCATCACTTAATTAATCACTTAATTATCTCATTAACTTCAACACTGCTTCGGTGTTAATTTTAACATTCTGTAGAGTGGGACCATATGTGCTCTCAGCAGTGTTGATTTAACACATGGAATTTTGACCTATAGGTGTGTGTGTGTGTGTGTGTGTGTGTGTGTGTGTGATTTTGTTTTATGATGTATACCCATTAGCACCATTGTGGTGATACGCTTCTGTTTCACACAATTTTAAAAATAAAAAAAACATCAAAATGCATTCAAAAAGAGCACATCCCGATTCTGTAAATGAAAATGTAACTCGCACAAGAGCAAGACTTATGATTAAATAATATCTTAGTTGAACAGCGAGCCTGGTTAGATCCGTTCGTGGATGATGGAGATGAGACCATACAGACAGGTGGTGATGGATCAGCTCAAACGAATATGGGTCGTGCGGAACTAAGTCAGGAGGAAATAGACAGATTAATGACCGAAGGTGGGCGTGTGCGTGGTTTTACAATAACACCGCGACCCCGTTTCAATGGTGTGCAATTACACAGACCACTAGATCTCTGTGGAATAGAGACTAGTGATTTTGCAGAGTATAATGTGCCTTTGCATAATATCTTGAACAAGGTTGTAGAATTTTCTCAACAGTTGGCCGGGCGAGCAGGATATATGAACGTATCTTTAGCTGGAGATTCGCTAGCAACTTCTGTAAATGCTGTTTTAACACCGGATAATAATTATGATCCATCAGTTTTCATAAGCCAGATAGAACAAGCCGCTCAAAGTAACCAGGACGTATCGACTGATTCGACTTTGACATTACAAATTTAAATTGTGAGAGATAAAACAGCCGGAACACGTAGGAAAATCACAGACATAGCAATCAGGGAGAGTATTAGCCGGAATAAAATGCACTTATTTAGTCCAGTAAACATCGGTAATGAAATGTGTTTGAGCTACTGTCTGGCACATTTTCTCAATGCAAAATTCACCGATCAGGAGCTACAAATGTCAGCGACGCAGATCCACACACAATGTGGCTTTACACCGTATGATAAAATAGGATTTCATGATCTGAACATTTTTGAAAGAGAATTAGGAGTAAAAATTGTTAGTTTTTCACAGAGACTGTTCAGGGAAACTGCAGTTGTACAAAAACACAGACGAAATTCACCCAAAGACAGTACATCTATTTAATCACGAAGGACATTTTCATCTAATACATTTTTTTTAAGGGTTTTCTTGGAGCTCCTTACGCCTGTCCATATTGTTTTAAGGGATATAGGGATAGAAGAACACACAAATCCAAGTTTGTTTGCAAAATATGCATGACATCCGAATGTCGCACACTTCCAACCAAAAGCAGACAGTGTCCAGACTGTCTCAGATACTGCAGAAACACCTTCTGCTACGAAACACATAAACAAGAGCGCATATCTAATGAAAAATCGCAATGTGACACGATCAAATTTTGCTCCAAATGTCACACCATTTATAGATCGTCAGGTGAAAACCCCACAAGTGCAAAGCTAGCAGGTGCATGCACTGCGATGAAATTTTGACAATTGAAGGTAGCCATGAGTGCTACATCCAGCCTCTAAAACCTGAACTATGTGACGAGAAATACATCTATTATGATTTTGAGACGATGTATCAGAATGATAAACATGTGGCTAATTTTGCTTGTGCCATGACGCAGGGAGGAGAGACGTTTGAAACCGGAGGAACAGATTGTGTGGCACGTCTGGTTAATAGGCGACCAAAATATACAGGATACACATTTATAGGGCATAATGCATCAGGTTTTGATAATTATCTGATTCTTGAACACCTCACCGACGAAGGTTTAACTCCTAAAGTTGTTCTGCAGGGGTGTCGAATTCTATATATGTACGATAGGGTATTTAAACAGCGACTCTTGGCAATTTATCCCGTTTAAACTCGCAAAGATACCATCAGCCTTAAATCTGAGCGTCAGTGAAAAGGTGAAAAGGGTTTCTTTCCACATCGTTTCAATAAACCAGAAAATGTGGGATATATCGGTCCATATCCTGCAAAAGAGTTTTACGGATATGATTCGATGCGTACAGAGGAGCGAGCACAGTTTGATGAGTGGTACGTACGTAGGTGCAGCGGGTGACGTATTTGACTTAAAAAAGGAGCTCGCATTTTACTGTCAGAATGATGTTGTTATTCTACGAGAAGCATGCATACGTTACAGAACCGAATTCCAAGCCATTACTAACATTGATCCTTTTAAATCAATAACGCTGGCAGGAACATGCATGAAAACGTTCAAAACCAATTTTCTTCCTCGCGACACGCTGGCTCTAACACACAGCCACGCCTACATAAATCAGTATAAAACGTTCTCAAACGTGTCCATTCAATGGTTGGAGTATATCAAAACGAGTCAAAACATCGATATAGAACATGCATTAAATCACGGAGAGCGTGCCATTGGATCGTTCCATCTTGATGGATTTCATGAATCTGAAGTGGGTGTAAAAACTGCATATGAATACTTGGGTTGCTTTTTCCACGGACATGATTGCCGTTTTAAACAGGATGAAATTAATCCTTTATTAAGAGTGTCTTTTGGCACTCTTAGGAGGCAAACGGATGCAAAACTAGAATCACTCCGTAAAGTGTATGGCTTACGTGTTATCTCTATTTGGGATTGTGAGTGGGAGGGGTTAAAACAAGCAGATCCTGACATCATACAGTTTATGGAGTCTTACGACGCGCCAGAGAGACTACGTCCTCGTGATTCTATTTACGGAGGAAGAACAAATGCGTATAAATTGTCTTGGCTCTTTGATGAATAGCAGCTATTGAGTAAAGTAAGGTTAGAGAAGGCTATGATGATGATGATATCTAACAATGCACGTATTTAAAAAAAATATAATGAGTAAAGAAGGCATTACTACTAATTACCATAGTTCATGTTTTTCACAGTCAGTAATTCATACTGTAACATTCTTTTTTTCGTTGTTTCAAGTTTCAGTTTGTTTTAAATAACAAACCTGTTCACCCGAAGAAAAACTCGAAGTGCTATTATAAGACATCCTATAGCTTTTTGGTACACTGTTAGACCTTACCGGGTTTTTTTACAGTAAAATACTGGCAACACTGTTGCCAGTAAAATACTGTTAATTGTACAGTTCTTTACTGTAGTCTAGTTTGTTTCTGTAAAGATGCACTAAATTCTAATTCAAGTTAACTAATTACACTTGCAGAAACCGACTGCCTTAAATTGACCAGCTGTCATTTAAATGTATTAACTAAAATGTATAATGCATTAATAATGTGAGCAAAGTAAAACTGTGAACTTCTTTCATTTGAGACCACTAAAAAACTATTGTACATAAAAAGATTTCCACTGGACCAGCAACTACACAGTCACCGCCTGTTAAATAAAGCAACATGCAGCATATCATCAATGTTTGTAGATCTTCTCCTGGACTGAAGCACAGGCTCTACTCTTCTGCACAATGGTGACCCAAAAAAATTATTTTACAGTAAACTACTGGCAACAGTGTTGCCAGTATAAACCTGTTTTATAACTTACAGTTTATTACTGTTAAAATACATTTTGTGGGTGTGTCTTTTTATCTTACACTGTTAACCCTTTCAACCCCACAGGGAAATCCACACTACAAAGAGTAAAAGTAACATTGAGACAGTGCAGTGAGATAATTAAGGGAATATGTAAGTGATTGTTGAGCATTAGTGATGAACACCTGCTGTTAGAACAGAAAATAGAGAAACACAATAACTACGACTGACTTCTAGCCATTACACATTATTACACTTATTATTAACCAGTATGACTTTATTTATGTCATACATCTACAGAAGTTGTTATTGAGATGTTTAATTGAAAATGTTTGTTTGAAGTTACCATTATAGAGATCAGTGCTTGCTTTAGGTGGGATGCTGATGTTAAAACATTAATTTTTCCGTTGCTGCTTGAGCTGTGTTTTTGCAAGTCACACTTGTGCGCACACAGTTTATGAATGATTGCGGTTGTAATGCTTATGATGACAAAATCATCATATTGCCTGTTCATTCACTTAGGAATTAATTCTTATTCATTCAGAGTTTTATCCTTGATCAAAAGTGTTACATTAGCACCACTGTGAAACTACAGCAACAAATTACTTTTTTTTTTTTAACACATCATGCATAAACCAAAAAAAAAAACAGAGCTACACTGTCTTTTAGAAACACAAAGATATCACAATTTAGCACATTAATCTCAACAATGGTGGCAATATTTCTTTTTTTTATTATTCATGCAGCAGTGCATGCTGGGAGTTTTATATTATCCTGGTACCCAGCATGCATTGCGACATGAAACTTTTCACCATTGTTGAGATTCATGTGCTAATTGTGGATATCTGTGTGTGTCTGAGCCAAGCAGGAGTGAAATAAAATTGAATGCATTATATGATTATGATATTTTTCAGATGACCTGATTACAGAAATATTGATTTAATTTTGTAGATACACAGATTTATGCCAAATATGACATATCCATGATTTCTATGAATAGATACAGTAAAAATCTGAAAATCAGACATGTCCAAGATGATTGTGACATCATCACAAAAGAATAAAAACACCTTATAAACTTCCTCTTTGCTCTTTCTTGCCATAACAAATGTGTTTTATAAACTCACTGTTACAGCAGTCAGAGAGAGATGAATAGTAAGAAGTCAAGGGACAAGAGACCAACTAAAGCAAATACTGATCTCCATCATGGTGACAACACATTTTATTATTAACTATATCTCTGTTAATTCTCAACAAGAACTTTTGTACATGTATGAAAGAAATAACTGTAAACTGGTTTGTAAACTGGTTTCACACTCAGTGTTGCTGGAAGTCAATTGTAGTTTTTGTGTTTCTCTTTTTTCTGTTCTTGTTTCTCTGTCCTTCAGTGATTCTGCTTATCAGGTGTTCATCAGTGTCTCAATTCACTCACTTCGTTTCATTCAAGTGGACTTTATTAGTGAACTAATGTAGGGAATAGTGAATGAGGGTATAGGGTGTGATTGGGAAAACAACCTCTTATTGTCGACTTTGAGCACTGTTAATTCACAGTATATTCCTGTAGGCTAGTTTTGTTTTCTACGGTATATTACTGTTTTAATGGAATATGGTATTATATTGTCCGAATTTGGCCTTTTTTTTACAGCAAGGGCTAACAGTGTACATAACGGCTACCGTAGTTGCAACGCGCATTTGAAAAAGTGAGGCGCTGGAGAGCACTATTCGTTTGAATGCAAAATACAATTTCCACCACTAGATGGGAGAAATTCCTACACACAGTCCCTTTAAAGCCAGAAAACAAATGTTTTTATTAAGTTAGATAGACATTATATAACAGTTTCAGGTTATGTTTTAGTGTTGGTAACGTCCCACATTGTCCCACAAAAACTTATAATCGTCCCACATTTGGTTTGTTTGATGGTGGTCACCCTAATTCACTGGAAGTATATATTATAACATATATACAATATAATATTCTTGTATTGACTATAAATCTCAAGTGTTAAATTAACTCCACCCAGTGTTCATATGTGTGCACACTATAGTGTTAAAATAACGCTTAAGCAGTGTTAAAGTTATTGAGATAATTAAGTGAATATGTAAGTGATGATTGAGCATTATTGATGAACACCTGCTGTTAACAAGCAGAATCACTGAAGGAAAGAGAAACAACATTCATAATTACATTATGAAACACTTAAATCCTTGTTTTGTGTACACATGTTTGTTATGTCATGCAACAGAAATGAGGCATATAAGCCTTAATACTATTTTATGTTACCAACAAACAGTGAGAATAAATTTGATCTTTTAAAACCCAGAAGGTCACACTGAGTTTAATTGTCTTGTAATTCCTCTTATAACCATTTTATCATTTTGCCATTACACAATATGAGCCATCCTCATATTGTGGAGATCTATCATAATAAATTAAGCAACTATCCTCAGTTTGAAAATGAATGAAAGAACAGAGCATCTCAGTTATACGTCCTGCGAGAGTCAAGGTGGACGCAACAAAAATAAAGCCACAGCTCCACAAACAAACAAATGATCTTTATTAGTGAAAATTACATCAGATACCTAAAGTTAAAAATTAATTTGTTTTATTTGTGTTCATCTTGTTGCTATAGGCCAATTATGTACATTAATGGACTATTTTTTTTTTTCTTAGTGGAATGTCAAGGTACACTATAATATAGCTTAAAATTGGCTAATTTAAACTCATACAGTAGTTCTCACATGTATACTGTATTTCTGCAAACCAATATAACACACAAATGGCCATTAACCAACAATAAATTATTCTTGTCTATTTATATGGACAGTAGAAAGTGTTAGTACAGTAAGTTTTCTTAAAAAAATTTGTGACTAGACCACATGTAAGCATGTTTGACAATTTGCTTTTTTTACAATAAACATTGATTAAAATTTAATCTGCAGAACAAATAAGAAAATCCACATTTTAGGAAGCAAATGTTTCTCAATCAAACACACGTTTCTCACCTGTCTGAAGACGTCCTACAAATTCTCACAGAATACAGCAGTCTAAAATATCTCCTAAACAGCCACAATCACTATTGTCAGAGCCTGACGTGTCATAGTGTGTGTCGACTCTCACTCTTGGTCTGGGTGTATTTTGACTTCTATGACAAGTGCATCTGCATTAGTAATTGCAGCGCTGAAAGCAACTCCTACAGGAAACTCTGCCTCTATTAGAGTCCATCGCTTGTTGATTCGTTTCAGCCGGTGCGATGATCTGGAGACATCATATCTTCACCAGTCTTTATCTTGTGTGATCAGACTGTGATTTACATATGTACGGCCCTACAGGAGCGCTCTGAGCTCATGCAGCCAATCCACTGCTCTCACACAACAAAAATTAGCATAAAATACATCTGCCCAAAACTGTGTATATGAAACATGATGGTTTCTTTCAGAAGGATCATCTTCTCTGCAGCCACACAGACATGTACACTGGAAAAAAAAAATGGTAACCTAATAAATGGAAACATCTAAACTAAATCATATTATTCAAGTCAAAAATATTATGTAATGTCACTGAATCAACCTAAATACTTAATTTTGTACCAGGGGAAACTACATTATAAGGGTTAAATCAGGTAGAAAAACCTTGTTAAAGTAACAATTGCAGGTTAACACTAGTTGCAGTGGATTATTTTCCAAATTGTCTGATGAATGAATGTGATGTCAAAATGCCATCATCGTATATCTCTGTCGGGAGCTGAAGATTTGTTTGAGCATTCAATGGATGAAAGTATCTTTGAACGATTGAAACAAGAATAATGAAATATTGAAGCTCATTAATGTTACCATGAACTGCAGAGGAACAAAAAATGCTTTTGGACATCATGTTCTGGTGCTTAAAGAACCAGTATCTATTTAATTATTTTTATCAGTTCATGAGCACATTTACTGAAAATAATGCAGTTCGATTCATTTGGATCTCCAGTTCATTCCTATGGGATGTTCTGTACGGCTTGTCTAAATTAGCAACTGTAGCTAAAGGGCGGAGCTTAGGGTCAATTGATCAATAATATTTATGTATTTACATATCTGCATATTGAACAATCATATAGGTGCATGTAAGAATATGTAAACTTACAAGAAATGAGGAAAATGCAAACAATTTTAAGAAAAGTAAAACTTCCTAAGAAGTTCTTGGTAAGACCGAACAGGTCGAACCGCATGTTGAACACATCGCTGCAGGACAGAAAGTGTTTTTTTGCTCTGACAAGGACGTCTTATATTCAAATAAAAATATTCAAATACTTTCGACATGAAAATCTTTGTAGAACTTGATGAGTCATGATGCTGACTGAAATGTACACTGTAAAAAGAGATGTGTCAAAAAACAACACGTGACAGTGTAGAAAGCATTTTGACACATGTTGTGTATATTTTTAACACACAATGTGCACATGCATTCTGTACTCGACTATTGATTAAACGGTTAATATTTTTGCATCTGCCCCTTTCGCTTTATTTTTTAAAATGACACAATTTGTGTGTTAAAATGACTTACACATTTATTGTGTTAAATTTGACACAAACATGTGTTGTCCCTGAGCACACTCACTACATGTGTTACAACTGACACAACATGTGTCGTTTTTAACACATCTCTTTTTAGAGTGTATATTGTCAGGGATGTATTTAAAAACCCAGCTAACAATTGTTTGTTCTAGAACGTTTTCCAAACTTTCTGTGTTGGTTATCAAAATGTTTCCGCTTTCTTAATGTCAGTGGAATAATTTTTGAAGGTTATGTTCCTGAAGCTTTCTTTTCACCAAATTTTATAAACAACTCAACATTCTACACAATAAAGTCCTCCAAATAAAAAAATAAAATAAAAAAATAAAAAAAATAAATCTTTACAGATTAATAGAATGGAACATTTTACAACCCTGAAGACATTTAATGATTAAAGTTTGATTTTATTTATGTCAGACGTCTACTAAAGTTCTTATTGACTTTAACAGAAGTTGAAATTGTTTGAATTAACAGAAGTTTAGATGTTAATGATTAATTGAATGTTTCATTCCATGTCACCATGATGGTGATCAGTGTTTGCTTTAGTTGACCTTTGTAAGTTTACTTTATTTCAGCAATTCAATGCAGATGCTTTCTTCAATGACAATTAAATGGCTACATTTAAGTAGTTTAAACAGCTGTAGTTTCTTTCTACTACTGATTTAAATAGTTACTATGTTGAAGCATTAACAATTGAAAAAATAATTATTGTAATGATTTAATCAACACTCATAAAAAACTCAAAAAGGGTGACAATCGACAAAACAATTCAGCTGCATTCATTTATTATGTGGACTGCAATGCATGCTGGGAGCCATGAAGGAGTTTTGTAAGCTGGTACCCATCATGCACTGCAGTGTGTGTGTGTCACTTGATAAGAAACAACTTTACACCAGTCCTGAGATCGGCTGCACTGCAAAAACTCACACCATTTGATTCATTTGTTCAGAAAGACTAGACTTAATATCTTAGGTCACTTTGCTTCTCAAGTAAATGTGTCTTGATTTAAGAATGTTTAGATATTTTTACTAGAAAACTAGACAAAATACAGAGTGTAGACATGTTTGCAAAATATGTATTTATTACTAAAGTCTAGGGGAAAACATTACGAAATGAAAAGCAAAGAAAACCCATCGCCCATCCTGACCAGGTGTTCACAATATCACAAACACAGGCGGACAGTGACAGTGGATAACAGACAGAAAGAAAAGCAAAACCAAAAGAAAATAACACAGTAAGACCGTGACAACACTTCATCAAATAAAACATCCCGACAAAAGTCAAAGACATGTTGAAACCCTCAAAGCTCAAGAATGTTGTGAGACTGCATTTCCTAAAACCTACAGAAATGAATGAAAGGCATTTTCAGTTCATCTCTCTCTCTCTCTCTCTCTCTCTCTCACACACACACACACACACACACTAAAGAACTGAAAGAATAAATCTTTTTATTCTATTTGTTATTTAGTTTGTTTTCAGTCTTTTTGGCTTTATGACATTAAACAATCATTTAATATTGAAGACGCATTGATGTTTGCAGAATTTCAGTTTTAAAAGAATTTGTAATTTCGTTATGTTTTAGTATTTGGCTGCAACTTTATTTGCATAACATAACACAAAACAAGAGGTAAGTGTTAAGAGGTAACGGAGAGTACAGAACTTGTAATTATAAACAAACAGTTGATCAGTATCAGTGAGGATGATGAAGGATGAATTATTAAATTGATCCCTTTAATTGGACTCTTGTTTAATAGTAATAGTATTTCTAAGTTACATTATTACATTGAGATGAATATCATTAAGTGGTTATGAATGCTGGCCCTCATGTTGTTCTGAAGCTGAAGCTGAAGCTAAACTCTGGTGAACTCTTGGCATACTCTTGTTGTTATAGACAAAAACACTGCTTCATATATGTGTTCAGTATGTGTTCTGCACTATGAGAAGCATTTCCTCATATTTCGTGTGTGACACTTTCAGTTACTCTTATTCAGTTCATACATTCAGACAAATGCTGAGAGACTCAGGGTGACTGCAAAAGACACGACGACATCAAGACATACAGGTCAGTGTAAACTAAATAAGCTTATATGACACTCACATAGTATATCTAGTTAATACTGAATACCCCAGCAGATATTTTTGTTGCTCTAGTCACGTTCTCAGCTACAGGGTTTGTTTTGTGTTCCCAGTACGTTTTTCCATTGTTAAATCAACACTGCTCAGAGCACATATGGTCCCACTATACAGAGTGTTAAAGTAAGAGAACGAGTCAAAATGTTGAAGTCACCATGATGGAGATCAGTGTTTGCTTTAGTTGGGTTCTTGGCATTTCATTGTATAATATTAGATTAAATCTAGCTTTAGTAACTGTGTGTTTATAAAACAGTTGTTTTGGTATGCAGAAAAAAAAAGAAAAAAAACTTAATAAATGTGTTCAGGGGTTATGTTTTAGTAGCTGATATCATTCTAATACCTATCTCTGATTATGTGATATGTTCATTTTACATTATTGATTACAGCTGCCCTGTGATGTCACAGCATGAGATTCTGCTCTAAAGCTGTTTGAACTACTCTATTTTTTAGATACACACACACAGACACTTTATTTTTTAGATACACACACACAGACACACAGCATTGAGTGCGGGTGCAAAAGTGATGTTGATTCAGTGTGGATACACTTGGACATTGTTGAAATTGAAATCAACCCAAACAAACCCACCCGTCTCTTCAATGCTTCGCCTCCAAAACTCACTGTCCAATCCTAACGCAGTCTTGAATGCGACTCTCACTGACTGGCCTCCGTTACACACACAATCCAAGAGTAGATGTCTGTTTATCACAGCAGAAGCGCAACAAAATAATGTTTCATGAAAAATAAAGCACACATGATGAACGAATGACAAGGAAACACAAATAAATAAACACACAGTACACAATAGTAATTACAAACAAGAGTTGGTTGTCAGTTGCCAACAGCACAGAAGCTCCAGACACACAATGACTCAAACCCAGTGTTACTCACGTGTGGAGCGAATCAAAGCAACATCTGCGTCTGTTTTCAGGCCTTCCCACTTCGAGTGCTGGAAAAGCTTTTCTAATATTAACTCGGGTCCTAAAGCTCTAGCCCAGTCATTGGGGGGCTTACTCTGCAAAATCCCCAGTGTTAAATTAAAACTGCTCGGTGTCTCCTGGGGTCCACTCTAAATGGCGTTAAAACTGACACTGAAGCAGTGTTGAAGTTAATTAAATAAAATAAGTAATTAATTAAGTGATGATTTGAGGTGTGTATTGAAATGTGAGGTTGTTTTATGTCGTTTCCTTGTTGGTGACATCACTGAGAGATCAATGTGTTGACTGGGATGTACATACATGTTGCTCACATATTATGGTTGCCTAGATCGTGCTGAATCTGTGCAATGACACTTCTTCCATTAATGTTTATTAGCAACTGAAAAAAGCACAAATGTCAGGGCATGACAAAACAACTCAAGCGCCCCAAAACACCCTCAGACCCGAGAGGAATTAAGTTGAATGAAATAAAAAAACAGAAGTGAAATGGACAAACACTTTATGAATTGACCATTTTCATTTGATTTTTTGACTGTGTGAATTTTATATTTATAGAATCAAAAGAGGAAATGTCGGACAGTGATGGAGATGATTATGGTGATGAAGAAGAAGAAGAAGAAGAAGATGAAGAAGAAGTAGAAGAAGAAGAAGAAGAAGAAGATGAAGAAGAAGATGATGATGATGATGACGATGATGAAGATGATGATGAAGACGATGATGAAGATGATGATGAAGATGATGAAGATGATGATGATGAAGATGATGATGATGATGATGATGAGGAAGATGATGAAGATGATGACGATGAGGAAGATGATGATGATGAAGATGACGACGATGATGATGAGGAAGATGATGACGATGATGATGAAGATGATGATGATGATGAAGATGATGATGATGATGGTGAAGATTATGATGAAGATGACGAAGATGATGAAGAAGATGATGATGGTTTGTGGATACATGAATGCAAATGATTAAAGGTGCTCTAAGCGATGTCACGCATTTTTTAGGTCAAAACATTTTTTTGTCACATCCAGCAAACATCTCCTCACTATCCGCTAGCTGCCTGTCCCCTGAACACACTGTCAAAAAACGCGGTCTCTGTAGACAGCCCAGGCTCCACAAACGGCAACAAAAACAAACTGGCCCAGCCTGGACCACGAAACATAACAAACAGTGTTCCAGCCAATAACCGACAACAATGATTTGGGGTGGGGGTTGGGGGGGTTAGTGTTCGTGCACATGAAGGGGGGTGTGGGGAGTGGAGGAGAGAGAAGCATGAAGAGGGAGGTTAGCTAGAGGAGAGATGTCCTAGACAACGACTAACTGTAGAATTACAGCGGTGGAAATAAGTATTGAACACGTCATCATTTTTCTCAGTAAATATATTTCCAAAGGTGCTATTGACATGAAATTTTCACCAGATGTTGGTAACAACCCAAGTAAGCCATACATACAAAGAAACAAACAAAAATAAGTTCAGAAATTAAGTTATGTGTAATAATGTGAAATGACACAGGGAAAAAGTATTGAACACATGAAGAAAGGGAGGCGCAAAAAGGCATGGAAAGCCAAGACAACTGCTGAAAACTTACAGTAATTAAAAAGCAATCCAACAGTCAGTTGAAATTAATAACAGCTGGTTCAGTCCCAAATGATGGCCTACAAAAAGGTCTCATTGCCAAGGTGTCACACACATCTCATGATGGGTAAAAGCGAAGAGCTGTCTCAAGACCTTCGCAAACTAATTGTTGCAAAACATAATGATGGCATTGGTTATAGGCGCCATTCTAAGCTTCTGAATGGTCCAGTGAGCACTTTTGAGACCTTAATACGGAAGTGGAAAGACAATCATTTCACCATAAATTTGCCTCGACCAGTGCTCCTCGCAAGATTTCTGACAGAGGAGTGAAAAGAATAATCAGAAGAGTTGTCCAAGAGCCAAGGATCACTTGTGGAGAGCTTCAAAAAGACCTGCAGATAGCAGGTACTGTTGAAATACTGTATATAGCTAGTGAAATACTGGGAGAATATAGTGTGGTCACATGAGAGCAAAATTGAACTGTTTGGATGCCATAATACACACCATATTTGGAGGAGAAATGGCAGTGCACATTACCCTAAAAACACCATACAACTTAGTGTTGGCTCTTGGACAACTCTTCTGATTATTCTTTTCACTCCTCTATCAGAAATCTTGCGAGGAGCACTGGTCGAGGCAAATTTATGGTGAAATTATTGTCTTTCCACTTCCGTATTATGGCCCCAAAAGTGCTCACTGGACCATTCAGAAGCTTAGAATGGCGCCTATAACCAGTGCCATCATTATGTTTTGCAACAATTAGGTTGCGAAGGTCATGAGACAGCTCTTTGCTTTTACCCATCATGAGATGTGTCTTGTGTGACACCTTGGCAATGAGACCTTTTTGTAGGCCATCATTTGGGACTGAACCAGCTGTTATTAATTTCCACTGACAGGGGGCTGGATTGCTTTTTAATTACTGTAAGTTTTCAGCAGTTGTCTTGGCTTTCCATGCTTTTTTGCGCCTCCCTTTCTTCATGTGTTCAATACTTTTTCCCTGTGTCATTTCACATTATTACACATAACTTAATTTCTGAACTTATTTTTGTTTGTTTCTTTGTATGTATGGCTTACTTGGGTTGTTACCAACATCTGGTGAACATGTCATGTCAATAGCACCTTTGGAAATATATTTACTGAGAAAAATGATGACGTGTTCAATACTTATTTCCCCCGCTGTATATTCTCTTGAATTTTGATATGGCCGACACACGACCAAAGAGATGACGTTCTGATGAACAAATAGCAAAGAAGAGGGAAAAGGAGAAGGAACGCGCGAAGACCCGAATTTACATCGGAAAAGCCTGTTTCAGGAAACACGGAAGGGAGGAGGAGGGGACGGGATGAGGAGGAGGGAGGGTCGAGCTAGCCTCCGTTTTGTTTGACAACGACTTCGAACGTCAACAAGAAGTGACGTCACCCAACATCGCTTAGAGCACCTTTAAACGTGTAACTATCTTCCTTTTTAATTACTGCCTCAGTTCTACATCTGAATGTGCTCATATTTCCAATATGTTCTCAAACAGGTACTCACTGTAAAAAAAAAAAAAAAAAATTCTAAGCTTCATATAAAACAACGAGAATTTGTTTCATTATTAGATTCTTTTTTAATATTATTTTGTTTTTCACCTTTTTTCAGTTTTTTTTTATCTCAACATTTTATGTTTGATTGAATGTGTTGCTTGCTTGCTCTTTCTTTGTAATTGTTTGCAAAATTTACAAGCAATTTCTGAGTGAAAATTGTTTCTAAATTTTCTTTTAGTGTAAAGTGTTAAATCGGACCGGCACATAGTCGTTGTCAGTCTCTTCAGCACAAACATGCTTCCTTTATATATAAATTAAGCTCGTTATAGATTGAGTCTTATTCACAAAACTTTCTGCTATCATGCTTTTATCACCCACATGTGAAGAAGAGGAGAATGAGGGTGAGAAAGAGCGGAAACGGCGATTGGAAAAGAAGAAGACAAGACGGAAGAAGAATCTGAAGAAGGCTGCATTGAAAGCCGAGGAAAAAGAGCGGAGACGGCAATTGACAGGGGAGGAAAAGAAGAGGATGAAAAAGAAGGAGAGGAAGAAAAAATGTAAGAAGATCCTGAAGAAGGTTGCAAAGGGAACCGGTGTTGCATTGGGAGTCACTGCATTAGCAGCTGTGGGTGTAGTTGGCACTGTTCATGGAGTCCCTGGAGCCGGGAAACTGACTACTATGGCAAGTAAAGGGTTAATTAACAAAGCATACAAGAAGACGTTGGCAAAAAACAAGAAGAAAAGAAGGAGAGTAAGAGAATTAGGTACAATAGCTGAAGGAATAATTGACATGACAGGATAATTTTACCACACTTATCATTTGTCATGCTAACCTGATAAGTGTCATTCTTCTGTACAAATGCTTTTGATACAACATTATTGCCCTGAATGGTCACTAGTCAGAGTGTGTTGTGTTGTCTTTTATTCAACACAGCCTCATATCTGTTTGTAACAATTTATTTAAACAACAAAATTAAATGAATTCTATCAGATGACTTCACTATCAGAAATACTGTTGTCATTAAATAAGAGCCAGACTAAAGGGATCAATATAATGGTTCAACACAAATAGTCTTCACTAGGAAGAGAGGAATATCGTTCATCATTTTCACTGATACTCACATAATCTCGCTGTTGATTTCTGAGCAACATCTAATACAGAGAAAGCCTTGAATGACTGTCCACCTGCTCTCAGCGTGACTCCTTCCACAGCATCAGTCACATATTAACACTATTTATGTAATAGTGTGATATTCAGACTTCTAGCAGATACTGTCACCAATAATGTGGCATGAAACCTCAACTAACAGTTATTGTTGAAAACTGATTAATCTGTTGATTATGTCTTCAATTAATTGGATAAAAAAACAAAAAAAAACATGTTATGTATTTTATATGCATTTCAGCATATCACTATTGTTGAGGTTGATATGCTTATTAGTATTATGTATGTGTTTTGATCCATGATTTTAATGTTTTTAAAGTTCGTTTTAATGCAATTGATGCATCATTCAGACATACACAGAATAATCAGCATATGAATCTCAACAGTGGTGACATGCGTCTGGGAGACACCTAGTATAAAACTCATGGATCCCAGCTCGGTGTTTATATGGGAACTACCAGCAGGGTGTTCAAAGTAACACTGAAGCAATGTTAGAGTTAATTACACAAGAACTACAACTGACTTCAGACACAGCCTTAGATGAAATCAACTGAAGAGAAAAGAAGACATTAAATCTGTGAAGATCTCAGCAGAGGAGGATTAAACAACTCCACAAACAGCATTACCAGCTTCACTTATTACTAACCAGACTGACTTTATTTCTGGCAGACGTCTACTAAAGTTTTTATTGAGAATTAACAAAGGTTTAGTTGTTTGGTCGCCATTATGGTGATCAGTATTGCCATTAGTTGGGCAGTTTCACTCTTGGCTTTGTATCTGAGTTTGGGACAGGGTTTACCAAAGCACATAATTTGATGCAAAGTAAACCATGAACAAAGATGATAATAAAGTTTAAGTCAACTTAAAGAACATTTTGAGTGGTTAATTAATTTCATTAATGATCAAAAAAGATGTATTAGTTGTTAGTAGTTGTATTGTAGAGTTGTTTAATCCTCCTCTGCTGAGATCTTCTGAGATTTAATGACTTCTTTTGTCTTCAATTGATTTCATCTAAGGCTGTGGCTGAAGTCAGTTGTAGTTCTTGTGTTTCTCTTTCCTTTTTTAACATTAACACAGCCTTTGTGTGACTTTTAACACCCCGTTGGTGATCCTCAGATAAACATCGGGGAATTTACAGTGTACAAAGATTTTCATGTCAAAAGTTTTAGAATATTTCTGAGAAAACACAAAAAACATGCTGCCCTGAAGCGATGTGTTCAACGTGCGGTTCAACCTGTTCGGTCTCAACAAGGACTTCTTTGGAAGTTTTGGTTTTCTTAAAAACAGCTGCATTTTTATATATTTTTTCATTTCTTGTAAGATTACATATTCTCTCACATATGGAAAACTACATGATTATTCAATATACAAGTTCATATATATATATTGATCAACTGACCCTTTGCCAAGCCACGCGTCTTAGTTTCTGTCATTTGTGTGGCTAATTATTTGCTATATGATATTTACTTATTACATATATATTTACATTATGTTTTTTTTTTTTTTTTGCAGTTCATGGTAATATTAATGATCTTCAGTATTTCAGATTATTGTTTCACTTATATTTGTTCAATAAACAGTGTGTTTGGTCACCAGTCCTGAAGAAACCTAATGACAAACACTGATCTCCTGTTTTCTTATGTCTCAACTCGACTCTAAGTTCTTATTTGATGATTTATTAAACACTCATTCAAAGTTACTTTCATCCATTGAATGAACAAACAAATCTCCCAGCTCCTGACAGAGGTAAATGGTGATGGTATTTTGACATCACATTCATTCTTCCATCACAATCCTTACAAAATACAACAGACAATTTTAGAGAATAATCTACAGCAAAAAGTGGCAAACTTACTTTAGAGATTTAATGATATATAGACCCTTATAATGTAGTTTTCAGGTATAAATCAATGTATTGAGGTTGATTAAGTGACATTACATCAAATCATTGAATTTAGATGTTACCATTTTTACAGTGTACATGTCTGTGTGGCTGCAGTTTTGGGCAGATGTATTTTATGCTAATTTTAGTTGTGTGAGAGCAGTGGATTGGCTGCATGAGCTCAGAGCGCTCCTGTAGGGCCGTACATATGCAAATCACAGTCTGATCACACAAGATAAAGACTGGTGAAGATCTGATGTCTCCAGATCATCTCACCGGCTGAAACGAATCAACAAACTAGACAAGCCATGGATTCTAACAAACACAAGCATGCCTGTGGGAAATGCAAGGCTCACTGCAATTCCAAATGCAAATGCTCTTGTCATAAAAGTGACACAGCATCTGAAGGAACAGTGGAAGTGGACTCTGAAACAGCCTGTGATATTCTTGTATGCTGTACTGATTTGATTGACTGCAGTATTATGTGAAAATTTGCAGGACGTTCTTCAGACAGGTGAGAAACCTTTGTTTGTTTGAAAAACATTTGCAACCTAAAATATGGACATTTTCTTAATTGCAGATAAACCTTTAATCCATGTTCATTGAAATGAAAGCAAATTGTGTTGTAAATGCTTACATGTTGTCTAGTCACAAGCAGTGTTCAGGGTGTCATCCGTCATTGATGATACATGTTTGGCACGCTTTACTGCCATGCATTTCACAATTTTTCTTTGCTGTTCGTTCCAACCAAAAGTTGACGTCTGTCCAACATTGGAGCTGGGACCTGAATATCATTTTCAACCCAAAACCAACTTCTGACAGATGCTGGAGTCTACATGCAGAAAAATCTTTCTAAATCCTTAGAAATTACTTACATCTTTAAAAAGAATTGACATGTGTCCGGAGAAAATATCTTGATTTTATTGTATTCTCATTCCATTGGCTTAAACATTGTGTTTTGTTATAGTTTTGATTTAAAGGTGCTCTAAGCGATGTCACACTTTTTTTTTTTTGTCACATCCAGCAAACATCTCCTCACTATCCGCTAGCTGCCTGTCCCCTGAACACACTGTCAAAAAACGCGGTCTCTGTAGACAGCCCAGGCTCCACGAACGGCAACAAAAACAAACTGGGCTAACCCGCACCACGAAACATAACAAACTGTTCCAGCCAATAACCGACAAGAAGGATTTGGGGGTGGGGTTTGGTGCGTGGATGAGGAGGGAGGGAGGGTCGAGCTAGCCTCCGTTTTGTTTAACAATACTTTGAACGTCAACAAGAAGTGATGTCACCCAACATCACTTAGAGCACCTTTAAAACAAGAAAAAAAAGCTGATGAAGTAAGAAAACCAAACGTAATCTTACGGATATATTCTCTGAAAAAAAAAAAAATGTTTTAGAAGTAAACTAACTTTGTGAAAGGATGCAAGATTTGAGAAAGGATGTTTAAATCTTTTTACTTTTAAATCAACAATATTTAATGTCAATCAATGTTTTTTCCTGAAGTGTTTAATCTGTCCGGAGTGAATGGATTTGTGGAGACGCCGCGGCGTTCAGGACGAGTTTCAGATCCAGAACATCATCAACACAAAGACAACAGAACTACAAACTACAATCAACATCAGGACGGCTTTAGTGTCATTATGAGTGTTATACACAAATACAGTTCCAGCAAAAACAAAATAAACTAATCAATGAAAAGATGAAAATCTCTTACAGTAATGTCTGATTATAACAGCGTGAGAGAAACTAGAAATGCTTTGAGATAAACTGGTATTACGCAATAATTTTCATAGAAAATAGTTTGAATTTCACATGAAAACGAGTCTGAAAACATTCTTTAGCTGTAGTGAGAAATCAATGTCTTCTTCTTTCTCTCCTTTTGGTGGCTGTTTCATTTGACACAGATTTGTTTTTCTTGTTTAGTTAGTCATATTTTAGAGCATGTGGTCGGTGTGTTGAAAACTTGAATTCAACAGTTGAATTCTGTAGTTGATAATTAGTATAATTTTGAGTTTTCCAGGACAACAATGATATTAAGAGACACAATGATTTGGTGTTGGTCAAATATTGGATAGATGCTGTACAAACACTTATTTGGTGCCGATGTCTGTTTACATTTGCATTAGTGACTTTCATTAAAACCCCTTACCATACAGACCCAATATTGGCAAGTGATGCATACATGACATATACCCAAAATAAAAAGGTTGCTGCTCATAAGTCATTCTGAATAGACACATAACCAACATTTATTTAGAAAGCCAACCCTTGAGAGTTTACAGTTCAAGACTCAAAATTATTCAGACTGTTATTAATATTGAGATATATAAGCTCAAACATAAAAACAAAACAAAAAATATTAAGAATATATTTATTAAATGTATAAAAAAATATTATATGAATGTAGTATATCAACTTATAACCACAACTAACGGTTGTTAAATGCTTCATTTCAAATCTGAGGATGATATCTCTAAAATTATCCATGCTATGAAGATGTAAGTAAGAGTATGTCAGCGACGTTTTTATTTTATTTGTATTTTTTTAGAAAAAGCTGATAAGATCAAATATTTGATTGTCTTTTGACTAATCTTTTGACTAATGTCTGGCAAGGAGAACTGGTCCAAATTGACCTTTCACACCTCTTGCCGGTATGAGACTTAATCTTCATTATTCTTTCATCCTTATTCTTTTGTTTGAATTCACCCATTATAGCCTTTATTCTGGCATTATGGCTTGGCCATCTACACCTCTAAAAAAAATATATATATATATATATATATATACATTGAAAATGTTTATTCAAATACACTGTTCCAGTGTATTTTGCAGAAAACAAGCCGGTACCACAGCCCGTTTGCCTGCACACAAATGCCTTTTTTACGGCGACCCAGATGAATCTCATAAAGAGTGTAATTTCTGGTATTCCGGACACGGCCGATGGTGTTATGAGTGTAGTAAAATGCCCACGGCCCAGTGTTCATTCCTACACACAAGCACAGCCCGCCACATTCCAGGGCTCGCACACATAAAATCGACTCATGTCGATTGTGCATTAAATGTAGTGAACGTGCCCATGACCCAGTGCCCACGAACACTACACACTGCATGTCTCACGGTTTGTGTAAAAATGAAACCAACGCACATACAGTCAGCTCAAGCCGATGGTGTTTTCAGTGCAGTAAATGTGCCCGCTGTCCCGCGCCCACATTCACTCACAGACATGACAAGCCCCATGGGGCTCACCCCGCTCGCTCTCTCTCAGCAAACCGTCTTAGGAGAGTCGAGCGCAGGCAGGCTGCCCGCTGTGATCAGCACGCCCCCCGCCTTGAACGCTGCAAGCGCGGCGTCTATGTTACAGCATACCGACGCTCTCCGGTTGCCACCATGTCGCGGCCAGAGCCCAGATCTCATTCAACCCCTAGCTATTCATGCAAGTGCATGGGCAAAGCTTCCCGGTGTATCAGAATGGGTGCTGAACATTATAAAGAGAGGCTATTCGCTACAGTTTGCTCGTCGTCCCTGCCGTTACGCGGCGCGAATCGAAACCATGGTAGAAAAGGAAGTAGCACATCTACTTCGAGCTGAAATAGCGAAACTGTTGAGCAAAGGGGCCATAGAGCCTTTATCTCAAGCTCAGAGCGAAGGGGGCCTATACAGCAGATATTTTCTGGTACCAAAAAAAAAAAAGAAAAAAAAAGACCCATTCTAGATCTAAGACAGCTGAACAAAGTGCTTTCAAAACGCCGGTTCAGAATGCTCACAACCAAGAAAATCCTCACGCAAATTCGCCAAGGGGACTGGGGATAGATCTGAAGGATGCGTATTTCCAAATACAAATAGCGTCACGTCACAGGCGATTTTTGAGATTCGCCTTCGAGGGCCAGGCATATCAGTACACAGTCCTGCCGTTCGGCCTGTCCCTAGCACCCCGTACATTTATAATGTGCATGGACGTGGCACTTGCACCCCTGAAACTTCGGGGCATGCGAGTTTTGAACTACTTGGACGATTGGCTGATTCTAGCTCGATCACACTCAGAGCTCATAGAACACAGGACCATATTACTCGAACATCTCGAGAATCTGGGTCTCAAAGTCAATTGGGCGAAGAGTTCACTGTCTCCCAGTCAGAGAATATCTTTTCTGGGCACAGAACTGGACTCGCTGTCTATGACAGCACAACTATCGCCACAGCGCATACTTAATATTCAGCGCATGACGAAATCCTTCCGCTGCGGCACTATAGTCCCGCTCAGAAAGTTTCCGAAAATGCTGGGTCTCATGGCCTCAGCATCATCAGTACTCCAGTTGGGTCTGCTTCACATGCGCCCACTGCAGTTCTGGCTAAAAGCGCGAGTACCGCGTCGAGCGTGGACCTCCAGTCTTTTCACCTCAAGGTCGATCAGAAATGCGTCTCAGCTCTGAAATCTTGGAGAGCGACCGACTGGTGCCGGTCAGGTGTAAGCCTGGGGACTTCCTCGAGTGTGAAGGTGGTGTCTACGGACGCCTCCACCTCGGGATGGGGAGCGCTACTCGAGGGCAGACCGTTCTTCGGCCAGTGGTCAGAACGGGAAAAGCTTCTACACATAAACTGCCTGGAGATGATGGCAGTCGACAACGCGCTGAGGCGCTTCTGTCCCCAGATAAAAGGACACCACGTCTTGGTCCGTTCGGACAACATGTCGGTGGCCCACGTGGTGGCCTATATAAATCGCCAAGGAGGTATCAGGTCCCGAAACCTTTACAGGCTGACGGAGCGCCTCCTGGTCTGGGCCCAGCACAATCTGCGCTCGTTGAGAGCGGCGCACGTGCCAGGCCACCCGAATATGGGACCAGACAGACTGTCCAGAAACAATGTTCCGACAGGAGAATGGTCTCTACACCCGCAGACAGTCCAACTGCTGTGGAAGACATTCGGCAGAGCGAAGGTAGACCTGTTTGCGTCTCAAGAAAACGCTCACTGTCCAGAGTTTTCTCCAAGAGCAGGGATGCGCTGGCCCACGTCTGGCCCCGCTGCCCGCTCCATGCTCCCCCCCCCCCCGTCACGCTCCTGCCTCAGGTATTAGAGCGAATCAAGTAGCTCATTGCTACTTGTGGCTCCGTTCTGGAAGAACCAGGCTTGGTTCCCAGTTCTGATGCAGCTGACAAGCACTGCCCCATGGCCGATACCAGTGAGGAATCCTCCCAGACCCCCCTCAGTCCCCATGTGGGACCTTTCTACGGTTTTGGAAGCCATGAAAGGTGCCCCATTCGAGCCAATCCAATCAATAGATATCAAACACTTGTCTTTCAAGACAGTGTTTCTTCTGGCTCTCGCTTCGGTAAAGCGTATAGGGGACTTGCACGCGCTCTCAGTGAGCACGACGTGTATGGAATTTGGGCCGAATGACTAGAAAGTCATACTCAAACCGAGGCACGGGTACGTTCCTAAATCCCTCAACACACCGTTTAGGGCTCAGGTGATTTCCCTGTCGGCCCTGCCGGTCTATAATGAGGAAAAGGATGCGAGCTTCCTTTGCCTGGTCAGGGCGTTAAGGGCTTATGTGTCTCGCTCGACTGTCTTCAGACAGACGGAGCAGCTCTTTGTTTCGTTCAGCGGACGTTCTAAGGGACTAGCTGCGTCGAAACAGAGTCTATCCAGGTGGAGAGTTGATGCTATAGCGCTGGCTAACACTTCTAAGGGCCTGTAGTGCCCGTTAGGTGTCAGAGCGCACTCCACAAGAGGTATGGCCTCGTCGTGGGCTTGGTCTAGTGGGATTGCCTTGCAGGATATCTGTATGGCGGCAGGCTGGGCCTCCCCGTCTACATTTATAAGGTTTTATAACCTAGAGGTTCCCGCCTTGCAGGCTAAGCTGCTTTCGGTCTAAATCAGTATTGTCTGCCCTGATGCTATCGGCTCAGAATACTGAAACTGCTTGAGCGCCGCTCGCTGATCGATTAAATAACTCTATAGGCAGTGTGTAAGACCCATAATATTCATCAGTCCAGGCCGAGAGTTTCGCCCTGACTGTGTGGAACACTATTGATATAATTGCTCCTTATTGGACGCTACTTTTACGGGAATGATGCTGTTCTAGCCCCTCTTTCCCGGACTCTCTGCGAGTCCCTGGTGATCATGCACTAAATGAGCGTGCAAGCCGTCTTGCCTATGTCTGCATGCTGCCGCAACGCGTTTTACATTATTTCAAAATTAAGGATAATTTTTGGCTTCAATATCTCACGGAAAAGAAATTTTCCCCTAGCGTAAGTTATTACGCAGTACTCGTTCCCTCTTCTAGAGAGAACCGAGGTTACGTTAGTAACCGAGTACGTTTTTTTGATGGCATGCTAATGGGGCGGGTAGCTAGCTAGCTAGTTTGGGCCTGAAATCGCTGATACAACCTTTAAACACTAACAAATCTGTGAAGATCTCAGCAGAGGAGGATTAAACAACTCCACAAACAGCATTACCAGCTTCACTTATTACTAACCAGACTGACTTTATTTCTGTCAGACGTCTACAGAAGCTCTTATTAAGAAATAACAGAGGTTTAGATGTTTATGATTTATTGAAAATAATAGTTACCAATATGGAGATCAATGTTTCATATATTTTTCCTTGAGTTTTTCTATTTATTTGTCTCTGACTGATAGCTGAGTGTTTATGCAACAGTTATTGTAACATAAAAGCTAAGAGAAATATTGGGGACGTTTTGTTGGGATTTTTTTTTTTTATGATGTCTTTGTCATTATTAATTATTGTGGTTCAAAAGTGCATTAAATCATTAAATGTTTTTTTTTTATAGTTTTGTTTTTTTATAATATATTATAAACATTGTGAGAAACATAAGGGAAATGTGGACAACAGAAACATCTCAGTGATCGACAGACCAGGACTCTTTCACACGTCCATCACATGTGATGAAGATCTGAAGGCTGAGATTGAGAAGAGTTTGAGTTTGTCTAAACCTGGTCCTCATGTGTTTCTGCTGGTCATCAGACTCGGGAGATTCACAGATGAGGAGCAAACTGCGGTGAAATGGATTCAGAAGAACTTTGGAGATGAAGCTGAGAGATTCACTATGCTTCTGTTCACTGGAGCTGATCAGTTAGACACACCAATAGAAGAATTCCTACAGGAGAACCAAGAGCTGATGAAGGTAGTGGATGAATGTGAGGGGGGATATCATGCCTTCAATAATGAGAAAATTGAGGATTGAAATCAAGTCTCTGAACTACTGGAGAAGATCAACAACTCAATAGTGCAAACCACATGTGACCATATGGACCCCCAGACGTGAATGAATATTTATGTTCATATAAATATTTACACAAAATACGAAATTTGCTGGGGGAAGAAGCAGTTGAATGTGGGAGAACCTTTCTTTTTTTTTTTTTTTGCTATGCCAACTTCAATGTTTCCATTCATCTATCTGTCTGTTCTTTCAATCAATCCACATACCTTCTGTCAATCATTTTTGTATTGTCAGGTGTGAATATTGTTTTGTTGGGTAAGACTGGATCAGGAAAGATTGTGTCAGGAAACACCATTATAGGTGGAGATAGAAGACCATTTAAAGAAAGCTTTCCTGCTTCATCTGTGGCCAGGGTCTGTACAGCAGCACACACAGAGCTGGACGGGCAAACAGTCACTGTCATCGACACTGTAGGACTCTCTGATACTGGTGATCAAACTGGGTGAGACATTCACACAGGAGAGCAGGAATGTTGAGAAATGGATCCAGAATAATTTGGTGCTCTTAAATCACACAATTGTGCTCATTACTCACGGAGATCTGTTACATGAGACAATAGAGAGATATCTAAGTGAACCAATAAAAGAATGAAAATGCAAAAAGTAAATTATTGTACCCTACTCTTCTAATTAAAAAAAAAAAAAAAAAATCAAACTGAATTATTTGAAAATAAAGTAATTAATAATTGAATAATGAAATTTGTAAATAATAAAATTTGATGCTGTTAAAAAAAAAACCCTGAAACTGCGTGTGTTATTTCCCATTTAAGACATTAAGTAAAGTTAACCAAAAAAAGTGTTAATTAATATTTTTTATTGAAAATAATAGTTTTGTTTTAAATCACCATTATCA
Source organism: Rutilus rutilus (assembly GCA_021464565.1). Lineage (NCBI taxonomy): Eukaryota > Metazoa > Chordata > Actinopteri > Cypriniformes > Leuciscidae > Rutilus > Rutilus rutilus. The sequence goes on along the minus strand of JAJAQA010000002.1, from coordinate 17,350,332 downwards.
GTGTTTACTTTAATTGGCCAGTTTGACCCTTGACTTTTTAAAATAAGATAAAATAAGAGTTAAGATCCCAACTAATGGAAACACTAATCACTATTATGGTGACTTCAAATGAAACGCATTAGAGTTAAACACCTGTTAATTCTCAATAAAAACTTTTGTAGACATCTGACAGAAATAAAGTCAGTCTGGTTAGTAATAAGTGAAGCTGGTAATGCTGTTTGTGGAGTTGTATAATCCTCCTCTGCTGAGATCTTCACAGATTTATTGTCTTCTTTTCTCTTCAGTTGATTTCATCTAAGTTCTGTGGCTGAAGTCAGTTGTAGTTCTTGTGTTTCTGCTCAGTTGAGGAGAAGGTCTGCTAAGGTTGAGATGACTCTGAGATGATTTTGTGGCTCAGATAAGGTCCAGTTCTGGTTTATTTCCTTGCTCTTGGCTGACATGTGTGGAGTTTTCTTTTTCTTTCTGCAACTAACTGAATAAATAATAAACCTAATAAAATCGACAAAGCCGACAAAGTCTCTTCTAGTCAACTAGTGGGCAGGCCTAGTATGGATGTTACAGTTCTTACAAATGCAACATAAACAAAAACTTTGTACGAAATTATACATGATGCTGTGTGGAAAGTCTCTAAAAATAGACTATGCAAAAGACACTGGAAATGTGAGCCATTCGTATGAATACATTTGTATACAAATTAGATTTTGATAAGGAAACAGTGGACTTGAGCTCATATTTCCTAGCAGTCAGTTGTGTCAGTTAAGCATCACTGTATATCATCACATCAGGTAAGATCTTCTTTCTGCTCATAATGATCTTCATCAGTCTCTGTATATTGAACTCATAACTCATCAGTCTCTGCATGTTGATGTGTGATCATGTGTGAAGTTGTAGTTGAGTAATTAGAGTAATGTTCTAACCAGGTCAAGGCTCTTAAACCCTTTTAACACCTTAAGAAATGTACAAATTTTGACTTTTTTTTTTTTAAACCGAAATAGATATATATTTAAACTCAGCAAAAAATCTGTGGAACAAACCTTTGTAAAAAAAAATGCTATATGGATTTATGTAATATTATTTATTTAAATTAACTTAAGTTAATTACATAAGATTAATCCAATGCCGTTTACTTGAATAAGGTTAACAGTCTTAATTTTGTCCAAAACAATTAAGTTAATTAAGTTCAATTATCCTAACATTTATATTTTTACATTCAACCAAAACAAATAATCCAAACTGTAATTTTTCTAACTTTTAAAAAAAGTTTTTGTATCAAAACAACTTTTAAGAAATCCTTTGGATTACGTTGCAAATGCTACAAATATTATGCCATACAAGGCCAATGCCGCTATAATCAATAAAGTAAACCTAAATCAGAGGTTAGGCTCCAAATAAGTTCATCGATTCAGGTCAAATAATGATTAAGTTTAAACATAACTGACACCATCAGATCACATGCTATTATCACTCAATTATAGCAACCTAACAAAATAAAAGCCCAACTAAAACAAACACTGATTACCATAATGGTCATTTAGATTTTTCTCATTTGGTGTTTCTGTTTGTTAACATCAGGTGTCTTCAATAATTGTCACTCAGTTAATCCATTAATTGTCTCATTAACTTCAACACTGCTTCAGTGTTCATTTAACACTCATATTTTAACACTTTAAAACTCTTGATTGTGGAGCCAAATAATCTCCCAGGAGAGTTTATTTAACACTTGAGTTTTTGCTGTGTAGCAATAAACTTACAATCAGTTACAGCCCATAAGATATGTGATTGTAAACGGGACCAACCGAGATAAAAATGGAAATAAGAATGTTAACTAAACATGATGTTTCTTTATATTGAAACCAAAAGTGTTCGTACATTATTGATACGCAAGCTTTGACTTTATGATCACCATCGGGTTGGCAACTCTGTGAACTCCCTGAATACATGTGATAATTATAAATAGGCCTAAAGTTTGGGCATATTTAAGGTTGGTCAGACACACACATGCTCATTGTCCTCCTAAAGGACCTTTTACTTCAGTGACATTCTGATCACTCATATTGAGAATATTTTCCAGATCTGCTCACTGCTTCAAATTGTTAAGTTAAACTTGCAAGTCATGGGTTGTGGGAAAAGCAGAGGAGGATGTGAGAACTGCCAGGACAACTGCGGTAACGGATGCAGTTGTGAATGTCACACCAGGACCTGTGTGGATGGGAAAAAGATATGCAAATGCTGTTTGGAAAATTGTTGCGACTTTTGGACTGAGTTCTTAATTGAAAATCTGGGATCAAGCACTGAATGCTGTTCAGAAATGTGAGTAACATTAGCTTTATAATCACTATATTTATCACTGTTTCCTACGAAAGGAACATTTTCTTAAATTCCATCTAGATTGGGAATTTTAATAAACATTAATAAATGTTTATTAAAAATGAAAGCGCAATCTGCATCTAATCATGAGTGATGCTGACAACTTTAACAGGCCATTTAACAGTTACAATAATAAATAATAATAAAAATCGGAAAAATATATACACAGTTTTCCATTAAAAATAAAATTAAGCTATGAATTGATGTAATTTCAGATTCCAAAAATACATCTTGAATTATGTTAAGTTTTCTAACCCCAAAAAACGTAAAACATTTTTTTTTTATTACATTTATTCTTTAAACAAGGGGGAAAGCTACAATTTGACGATTAAGAAAATAAATAATATATGGGAAACACTTTCTGATATTTTTTAAAGGTAGGTAAAGTTTATTTGATACTTTTAAAGAAGACAAAAAAGTGTGTATGAACATGTTTTTCTATCCCGGTGGGGACTTCAACCAGAATACACACAGACCCATGTCACTGTGGGACCTAAATTGAGGTACACAAGCTTATAATTCATACACAATGACTTTTTTTGAAAATGTAAAATGCATATTTTGTGATGGGCAGGTTTAGGGGAAGGGTTAGTGTAAAGCCCAGTACACACTGTACGGTTTTCAGCTGTCCCAGACGAAAGATTGCCATCGTGAAACAATCGTGGTGATTTCTGTGGTCGTCTCTCCTATCGGTGGTCCCAGCTAACAGACTTTTGTTATAAGAACGTTCTCCAAATATTCAGTGTTGGTTCTGGAAACGTGTCCAGTTTTCTTGACGTTATGTAACGTGTTCTAAAAAAAGGTATAATGTTCCTCAAACGTTCTTTCAACTTAATTTTGCTTTAAAATTCAACATCATAAGAACGCTGATTTCTAACATTCTAAGAACATAAAAATATCCAGTTTCCTTAATGTTACTAGAATGTTATTTAAAGGTTAGTGTGATGTTCCTGAAACATTCTTTCAATCATCTTTCGAAAGGGTAATAAGAACACAAACTACAACTTTATTCAGACACAGCCTTAGATGAACTGAAGATAAAAGACATTAACATCATCGTAATGATATGACGCAGCGCCTGAAAATAGGACTAATAGGTTAGACAAACTTAGTCCCGGTCACGTTGGAAGTTACCGAGCTGGGGACTATTATCAGGCGCTGCGTCATATCATCATTACGCCTGCTGCACTCATGGTACGGCAGCAAAGTTTCTTGATTATTACGCAGGAATGAGAATATAGTTCCTAGCCATATCAGCCTAGAAAATCGCAACTTTACATTTTCCGTCGGTCTTAGTACACGATGTAACTACAGAAGAGTCAAGTTTTAAATAGGAAAAAATATCTAAACTCTTTGGTCATTTTTTTTGAGAGAGATGCTAATGGCCCTGTCAGATTCAATGATCTATGCTAAGCTATGCTAAAAGTGGTACCGCCAGACCCCGGAGATCGGCTGAATGGATTCTAAAATGGTAAAACTCAACTGTTTAACTCTGGGGGAGTTGTAAAATTAGCCTATTTCCAAAAAAAGTGGAGTATCCCTTTAAAGTTAACTCCAGAGTTGATCTATGTTCTTAACACAACGCGGAGACCTCAGACTGAAAATAAGTTATTTGCAAGCATGTACGGGGCAACCCAGATAGCAACATTGTTTCGGCCCAGATCCAGCCCACATCTGGCACTAGTGGAATGCGGATCTGGCCCACATGCAGCGTGGAATGACGGCCCTTGGGCGGCTCACTCCTGTTTGCCAAATCTGGGCCACAAGCAGGCCATAGCAATGCCACATGTCAGCCAAGAGCAAAGAAATAAACCAGAACTGGACCTTATTTGAGCCAAAAAAACCTGTGTATATTAAATATGGAGTCATTTCAGCCTTAATAAGCCTGTTAACAAGCAGAATCACTGAAGAAAAGAAGAGAACAGAAAAAGAGACGAGCAGAAGCACAAGAACTACAACTGACTTCAGCCACAGCCTCAGATGAAATCAACTGAAGAGAAAAGAAGACATTAAATCTGTGAAGATCTCAGCAGAGTGAATGTGGGTCAGATCATCTTTCCACGTGTGCCAGATGTGGGCCGGATCTGGGCCGACACAATGTTGCTATGTGGGAACAACACTCATAATCAATGATTTAACTTCAGCTGAGATCAGTAAACTTCATAACAATTATCAGCAGTAAAAAACAAAACAATAATCATAATCATGCTCAGCAGCATCATCTGATCTCAATAATGTTTGCTTCCTTGATCAAAACAAACAAGCATGTTGCCACAACAGACAAAGGAATTTGAACATTAAAACATAGGAGCAAAGTGCTCAGCCAATCACTAATCACCATAATGCATTAATATTGTTTAAATGGTTGCTTGCTATCTTGAACCACGAACAACAACTGTATCACTCTTCAAAATTAATTTTTCCATTTACAAAAAAAACAAAAAAAAACAAAAACAGACCAGACAAATTCTAACTTGAAGTATGCCATTCCTTCATTTATGTTAATGATAAGCACAAATACCTTTTAGTTAAATAGCATATTTATGTATTCAATTCTATGTCTATATAAAAATAAAATAAAAACATGTACTGTATTAGACAAAACTGGGAATGGTCACAACATTTGCATATTGTTGCCATATATTTAGTTTCATTGCTTCTATTGCTTTGGATAAAAGTGTCTGCTAAATGATTAAATGTAAAATGTGAATGTGTTAAATCTTTATGCAAGTGGTGTTAAAAACACAATAGCTGTCAGTGATGTTAAAACAACATTTTTCTTCAACTAATTAAATAATGAAATTGTCTGTTGTTGCGTTGATCTGGCTATGCAATGTCATGTGATTTCAATGGCAATTTACTTTATAACAATACACCTAAAAAAATCTTTAGTAGATACATGAAGATTTTCATTTTCTATGCATTGAGTTTAATGCCATCAGAATAGTACATATATTTACACTCTAATTAATAGCGCAAATAAAATTGATAAGAAATAAGGAATTCTCCAATTTTATAATTCAGCTTTCTGAAAAGAAAACCTGTTCGTGCGATGTGCTAGACAATAATGTGCCTTCTCACGAATGTCAAATATAAAACCAACTTTTACCACACAGATCACGAACTGGAGGCAGATATGTGCTTGTATATGACTGAAATTATATCACACATGCAATAAATGTAGTTACAGCCCATAAGATATATGATTGTAAACTGTGCAAATTGAGATAAAAATGCCCATAGGAATGATAAACCAAACATGTCCCTTTAAATTGAAACGAAAAATGTTCATTATCTATATAAAGCTTCGACTTTATGGTCACCAATGGGTTGGAAACTCCATGGACATTATAAATAGGCCTAAATAAATAAAAGTTTGGTCAGACACTCCTGTCATTGTCAACCTAAAGGACCTTTTACTTCATTGACATTCTGATCATTCATATATCGACATAGAATATTTTCCACATCTGCTCACTGCTTCAGATTGTGAAGTTAAACTTGCGAGTCATGGGTTGTGGGAAAAGCAGCGAAGGATGTGAGAACTGCCAGGACAACTGCGGTAACGGATGCAGTTGTGAATGTCACGACAGCACCAGTGTGGATGTGCAGGAAAATGTTGCAAGGTGCTGGAAATGTTTGAAGTGTTTGAAAGAACTCTATGAAAATCTGGGATTAGACACTGAATGCTGTGCGGAAATGTGAGTAACATTAGCTTTATAATCACTATATTTATCACTGCTTCCTACAAAATGAACATTTTCTGAAATTCCCTCCAGATTGTGAAACTTTAATAAATGTTTATTAAGAATGAAAGCAATATCTGCTTATAATCATGAGTGACGCTGACACCTTTAACAGGCCATTTTAACAGTTACAATAATAATAATGAGAAAAATATATTCGCTGTTTTCCAGTAAAAAACAAAAACAAATAAACAAACATTAAGAAGCATCACAACAGCAGCATGAATTGAAGTAATTCCATATTTCAAGTATTACATCTTGAATTATGTTTTCTCACCCCATAAACATGATTGCATTTTTTATAATTTAATCTTTAAACAAGGGGAAAAGCTACAATTTGTCGATTAAGAAAATAAATATAGCTATAAAATAATATATGGGAAACACTCTCTGAATTTTTTTTAGGTACATTTTAAAGGTAGGTAAAGTTTATTTTATATTTTTAAAGAAGACGAAAAAAGTGTGTGTGTAAATGTTTTTCTATTCTGGTGGGGACTTCAACCAGAATACACACAGACCCATGTCACTGTGGGACCTAAATTGAGGTACACAAGCTTATAAATCATACACAATGAGTTTTTTTCCTTGAAATTTTCCTTTTTTCAGCTATTTGCTTAATTATTACGATCAAACACCTTCACTGTAAAAAAAATCCCATAAAAAAAAAAAAAACAGTCAAATGACTGTCAGCAATGGCTGCCATACAAAACCCGTAAAATTAATGTAAAATATTCTAATTTAAATAAGTGAAAAATACTTTTACAGAAATCTTCATTAAACTTTTTTAACAGAAACACAGTTATAGACTTTTTTACTGAAAAACATGCAGTTAACTTCATGCATGATTGCTGTGACTATACGTCACTACATCAGCAACTACACAGTCACTGTCTGTTAAATAAAGCAACATGCAGCATTTCATCAGTGTTTCTGTGCTCATCCTGGACTGAAGCTCAGGCTCTACTCTTCAACACAATGGTGACACACGAAACACACCATACAGAAACACTTTAAACCCCAACAGAACATTAAACACTATCAGGATCTCTCAGGATCTCAGCATCTTCACTTATTACAATCCAGACTTTAGTTCTTTCATACTAACATTCTTATTGAGAAATAACAGAGGTTTAGAAGTTGAAGCTTTATTGAAAAGAATAAAGTTTGATGTCACCATGATGGAGATTAGTGTTTGCTTTAGTTGGGCTCTTGACCTTTTAGGTTTGACCTTAGAGTTTTTCTCTGGTTGCTTTAACTGTGTGTCTCTGATGCATATCAGTTATGGTAGACATCCAAGAAAAACTCAGATCAGATAATGATGGTCACTTTGTAGTGATAATAGTCATCATGTAGTGTCCTGCTTCATTTATACCATCGGAAGTGTAATATCTGAATAAATCGTTAAATAATAAGTTGTTAATTTTGCATGATAAAGCTGCTATAGAAGATCCTGCAGTGCTGTGATACTCAGATTTTATGAAGTCATTATACAGAAAATGTTTTGACAGGATCATATAGACTCACTCAGACATCAATAATCAGCGTATGAATCACAACAATGAAAAAAAAATCTGAATTACTATAAAGTCACAAAAAGGCTTTGTTGGTTGTCACCATTGTTGAGGTTCATATGTTGATTCTTGATGTCTCTATACTACTAAAACATTTTTTTATCACTTCAAAACTTTTTCGGTATAATTTATATATATTTTTTTTAAATTCTGATTGTTATAATACTGATGCCACAAAATTTAAAAGGTCATGTGAAAAATTATGTCATTATTAAAGACTTTGTATAAAGCTAAATTCCATCTACATATTATATTCAGAGATTTGGCTGTCATATCAGTGAATCAGATCATCACGATGACTGTAACATCACTGATGAATGACCAAGATCATCTGATATTTTCTCCTACAGTTATTGTAATAACAAATGTGTATCAAATACACAGTTAAAGCAGCCAAAGAAAAACTAAAGTTAAAAACTCACGGGTCATGAGCCCAACTAAAGCAGACACTGATCTCAATCATGGTGACATCAAATTTATTTCATAGTTTTTTACACTTTATTTAATTTAGGATGTTTTACTTTAATTTTATGGTTTTTGTTTGGCAGCCGCAGCTGCCAGTCATTTGACCCTTTTTTTTTACAATTTTTTTACAATGAAGGTTTTTGACCATAATAATGCAGGAAATACCTGTGAAATAACAGTGTTTTTTGGGTTTATTTAAATTAGAATATTTTACTTTAATTTTATGGTTTTTGTTTGGCAGCCGCAGCTGCCAGTCATTTGACCCTTTTTTACGATTTTTTTTTTACAATGAAGGTTTATGATCATAATAATGCAGGAAATACCTGTAAAATAACAGTGTTTTTCAGTTTATTTAATTTAGGATGTTTTACAGTTTTTTGGGGAGCTGACAGTCATTTGACCATTTTATCATTTAACTGTTCTGTTACTGTTTAATTACAGATTATATTTGTAATTTTACATAAATTTTTATGTAATTTAAGAAAACAGAAAAAATACTGTATGAAAAATACAATCAATTTTCTGTATAAAAAATGTGAATTACTGTAATTTGTCATTAATGTCACAATACCTAAAATAACAGCAGAATTTTTATTTTACAGATATTATTTGTAATTTGACAGTGTTTTGAATACAATTTAAAATTAAAGAAAATGATCGTCAAAAAATCACAGTTATTTTCTGTAAAATTTGGATTTTTTTTTACAGTGTACGATAATTTTCGGACAGTGTCAGATATTCAGCATGATCATCTCACAGTGTGTTTGCTGCTACGACCAACATCTACTGACCAGCCAATAAAAATACAACATGAAATAAACGCGATATGGCGCTAAAACTTGTTAACCTCAAGCTCTTTTCCCTTCCTCTTTCGCCGCTTCCTTTTTTTTTCAGCGCACATTAAAACTACATCTGCCAAAGTGTGATTCATCTTGCTCTATTTGTTCACCACTAGCACATACTGATGACGTTTATTCTTCTGTAGAAACTTGTATCGTAGCCTACAAGTCAATAGGAGTCATCATCATATAGTCTACATACATGTCATGCTCAAGTTTATTAGATCCTGTCATACAGTGTGATTTGTAATGATCTTATAATTCCTAAAATTGTACAGTCTGTACCAAGCTTCAGGGGAGAGAATATACAGTGTGTACAGGACAAAAACCATTACCTCTATGTGTGTGTGTGTATGTGTGAGTGTGTGTGTGTGTGTTTGTTGAGGCATAACAAACATTTAATATTGAATCTTTTGTTTTTTCAGTGAAACTGAAGAGTGAGTGGAGTCCTGCGGTGATGCAGCAGTCGGGACGGGTTACGGCACCAATGGGAAACATCATCCGGTTCCTAAAGCTAATGTAATCTGTACAAATACCCTTCCAGCCAGAAACTGAAAATAAACTAAATAACACATCAATTCAAAGCAGAAATTCTTTGAAAATTTAAAAGTATGAATGAATGAGTGAGTGAATGAGACTATATATATAAATTGCTATGCAATACTGTACACCCAAAGTGCTTTACAATCATATCAGGGGATCTCTCCTCAACCACCACCAGTGTCCAACCACTTGCTATATGGAGAGAGAGTAATAGAGCCAATTCAGTTGATGGGGATTATTATTAGGAGGCCATGAGTGATAAAGGCCAATGGAGGGAATGTGGATTACATTCCTACTCTTTACCAGTAGTGTCATGGGATTTTAATGACCACAGTATAGTGTCATCATTACTTTACTGGGACGTTAGGACACACACAGAACACAGGGTGAGCAGCACCCCCTGCTGGCCTCACTAACACCTCTTCCAGCAGCAACCTAGTTTTCCCAGGTCTCTCATCCAGATACTGACAGACTCAGCCCTGCTCAGATTCAGCGGGTGACCAGTCTTGGGCTACAGGGTGAGATGGAAGCGGTACACAGCAAAACTGAAATCCTGCAATTAACACCATTAGTTAAATTAACAATGCCAATGGTTCTCATATAAACCACATTTTAAATGTTTAAATGAACACTTTCTGAGTTGTGTTGTAACCTACCATTCATATATTCACACCACAAACCCTGTATCACTGCTGCATAAGATCCACATCAGATAAGAATATAACAATCAGTTAAAAAAATTTCAACAAATATTAGCAGAAAAATTGTATCTGTAATGACTCGCACATATCACCAATCAACACATGAATCTCAACAATGGTGACAATCATTTTTTTAAATTAAACAGATCAATTCAGAACATCACTGAAAAGCTAATAACTGTCACAACAAAACCAACAGCAAAAAAAGTAACTATTTAGAATTAAACAAAATAATAGGACAATTCAGCTGCATAATTTATTCATTTTTAAGCATTGCAGCAAGGCACTTTTGATTGTCACTTCGTTGAGATTATTGTGCTATTTGTGGATATCTGTGTGTGTCAGCATAGATCAACATTTAGTGCTCATGTCTGGTAAGATCTTCTAACTAGCCTAAATGTTATAATATTGATGGATTTAATGTAGCCCATATATATATTCACACAAGGTCAGTGAATGCTGTTTATGTTTTGATGACGACACAATGTTCATATAGCCTCTTAAACAACTCTCTGATCTCATTCAGCGCTTAATTCTATATCATTGAAACCACGGTGAAACTGCAGCAAGAGCTCCAACAGCAATCAGATTTTGTCATTTACACGACACATACAGATGTAAAAAATCAGCACATGAATCTCAACAATGCTGGCATTCAAAAAAAAAAAAAATGTTGTGTGGAAACACATCAGCTGCATAATGTGTTCATGCAGCAGTGCATGCTGGGAGTTTTATACTATCCTGGAACCCAGCATACACAGCAAAAAGTCCAGTGTTAAATTAACTCTCCTGGGAGTTTATATGGCTCCAGAGTCAGTGTTAAAATATGAGTGTTAAATTAACACTCAAGAGTGTTAAAGTTAATGAGCTCATTAAGTGATTAATTTAGTGATGATTGAGCATTATTGAAGACACCTGATGTTAGCAAGCAGAATCACCAAAGGAGAAAATCTAATTTTTTAAGACACCGTTATGGAGATCAGTGTTTGCTTTAGTTGGGCTCTTGACCCATAAACTGTAAACATTAGATTGTCTTTGGCTGTTGTATCTAAGTTATAACTGCCAGATAAACAAAGAGAAAGTTGATCAGGTTTTGTTGGTTATGTTTTGACATAATCATAGTTTCACCTGAATCACTGATCTCATTTAGAGTCTAATCTCTGACTTAAATGTATATTGTTGATTACAGCATCACTGTGATACTACAGCATACAATCTTTTTTTTCTAACTAGTCTAAAGGATTTCTTAAAAGTTGTTCTGATAAAACAAAATCTTTATTTTAGGCACACACAGACATCAAGAATCAGTGTATGAATCTCAACAATGGTGACAAACAGAATATTCAATTAGGAAAGGAAATTAGTAAGACAATTCAGATCATAATTTATTCATACCGCAATGCATGATGGGAGCCATGAATGAGTTTTGATTGGTGGCACCCAGAATGCACTGCAACATGCTTTATTATTGTCACCATTGTTGAGATTCACAGGCTGATTATTGATGTAAGTATGTCTAGATAAAGTAATTTTCTAAGTATTTTTATAATAACAATTTTTAAGAAATATTTTGGATTATATTGATAATGATAAAAATCATTTGCTGTAGAATCACAGGCTGCTGTAATCAACAAGGTAAATCTGACTCTCTAAATGAGAGTTGATATTCAGGTCAAATTATGATTATCAAATCATAACCAACACCACCTGATCACCTTTTATCTTGTTCATCTGAGAGTTATAACTCAGATACAACAGCCAAACAAAATTTAAAGTTAATGCTTTAAGGGTCAAGAGCCCAACTAAAGCAAACACTGATCACCATAACGGTGTCTTAAAAAATTTGATTTTCTCCTTTGGTGATTCTGCTTGTTAACATCAGGTGTCTTCAATATTGGTAAATTATCACTTAATGAATCACTTAATGAGCTCATTACCTTTAACACTCTTGAGTGTTAATTTAACACTCATATTTTAACACTGACTCTGGAGCCATATAAACTCCCAGGAGAGTTAATTTAACACTGGACTTTTTGCTGTGTACATTGCGACATGAAACTTTTGATTGTCACCATTGTTGAGATTAATATGCTGATTGTTGACGTCTGTGTGTGTCTGAGTCATGTAGTATAATCACAGAGACTCTATGGTATATAAATAATAATGCTAATAAAAACAAAGATTAGTCACAGGATGACAAGTTAGACAAGTCCATGATGATTATAGCATCATGACAAAAGCCAAAATCACTTAACCAACTTCCTCTTGGCTTTTTCTTGCCATAACAAATGTGCTTTATGAACTCAGTGTAATGGCAGTCGGCCAATTTTAAGCAGTGGGTTTCTGTGGATGAAATTAGTTAACTTGAGTCTTAATTTTGTGCATTTTTACAGTAACATACTGTAGATTACAGTAATTTACTAGCAACAGTGTTGCCAGTGTTTTACCATTAATTTGTGGAACAATGTTTTACAGTGGGAGTGGGATGTGAGACAGTGACAAATACCTGAAAACTGGTTAAAAGCAACAGCATGACCTAAAGTCACATGACAACTTTGCATAAGATGCAGTTCAAATAGTTTTTCCAAATGAAAGTGACCCGAGTCTCAAAGGATCTCGTGAACTCAGATGAACTGCCGCTTCTTCACTGATATACGTGCAAGAGCAAAGAGCAAAAGAGTTTTCCCGTTTATCTTGACTGGTTTATGATGTTTCGAAAAATGTTACATAAATTAAAATTACTTAACACTTGGATCAAAGGTACAATATGACATCAATGGCCATTTAAGAAACATAAACAATAAAATAATAAATATGTAATTGTCATGATATGTTTAAAGCCTCATCACAAGGGCTGTGGATATATTCACTGGGTTTAGATTTAGTTAAACTTACTTTCATCAGTTTTCTTTTTTGCATACATCTGTAAAAATGAGTCCAATCAACAAAGTGTAAAAAGAAACACTGAAGCTATGTTAAAGTTAATAAGATAATTAAGTGATTAATTACATAAAGATTATATTGATTTATAATTTGATTATAGATTCCAAGTGAGATCAGTTAATCAGACCAGTAGTGTTGTTACGCCTGTATTGTTTGCACTGTAAAAAAGAATACATTGATTTTATTGATATCTAATCAATAAAATTGAGGCAACAGATTACAAGCAATATTATTAATTAAATTTAACAATTGCAAGTCTCCATGCACTCACAACCCATAATTTGTGTGAAAATGTCAAGACTTTGAAGCAGTGAGCTGATTTGGAAAAAAATTTCAAGTCCTATAAGCCCAATAGTCTTCACATTGAATGAATCAGAATGTGATTTATGTAAAAAGTTATTTCAGGACGTCAATGAGTATGTATTGCAGTATTGGCCAATCTGTCCACTATCTGCCCAAACGTTGCGTATAAATAGTGCCATAGTCACGAGGAATCCAGTAAACTCCAGATTCCATAAACTCAGTTTCCAACCCAACAATGACTGTAAACTCAGCTTGCAAATTGATAATGTACACACATTTTCAGTTTTGTTATGAATGGGTCACTATCCATACCAGCTTGTTTAAAGATTAACTTCTCACAGTAGATAGATACGTTTTTAGTTACTCATACTATTACATCAATTCTCTTTTTCAGATTTGTATGTCTATTTGTTAATCGAATACTGTTGATCCTTACAGAAGTTGAAGAGTCCAAAAAAAATAAAATAATAATAATTAAGTCAGAGAACAGCCTAATATTTGTCACAGTATGTGACATTTCCTAAATACGTTACAATGTTAAGTTGTACTGTCAATCTCCAATTAACTAGCACAATCCATAAACAAGATATTTTGTTTCATTAAAAAAAAGTTTGCAGCAGTCTAGATTTGTTGCTTTCTTTTGTCATTTAGTACATAATTACACAAAAAAAACATAACTTAATCAGAGCAAAAAGTGAATTAATAATCATATTATGTATGATATTATGTATGATTACCAATTAATAATAATTATGTATACACTTATAGTGATGAAAAGCACAATGCATTGTTTAAACGAAGTTTTACAAATGACTGTTTCCCCCTTGACAGTGTGATAAAGTACATTAACAGCGCCACCTACAGGTCACACTCCTACAACAGCTATTGGTATCTTTTAATTTCAAATGTGTTATTTATGTTCATGTTATATTTAAACACTATTTTAGTTAAGTCCTTCTGTATACTGGAATATATAGTCTTGCCAAAAAATACACTCCAGCACAAAATATTGCTGCTGCCAGAGCTGCATCTCCTGCTTCTCCTACTGAAGCTCTTATTGAGAATTAACAGAGGTTTAGTTGTTTGGTCACCGTTATGGTGATCGGTGTTTCCATTAGTTGGGCAGTTGGACTCTTGTCTTTGTATGCGAGTTTGTGACAGTGTTTACCAAAGCACATAATTTGTTGCACAGTAAACCATGAACGAAGATGATAAGGTTTTAATCAACATAAAGAAACATTTGAGGGGTTAATTTATTTCACTAATGATCAAAATAATTATTTGTTGTTTATCAGATACTAATAATATTGTTCTCTAATAATACTTTATTAACAGAGATCAGACATACAGAATCAGCAAATTAATCTCAATAATGCTGACACACTTCACACCGCAATGCATGCTGGGAGCCACAATTTTATAAAACTCATGACTCCCTGCATGCATTGCAGCATTAAGTATGTCACCATTGTTGAGATTCATTTGATGAAAAGGTTAATAATAAATACTATACAATTTTAAACAAGGAAATTTCAAAATTTCTTTATGCCATCAAAACAATATTTGTGTAAAACTATCAATATCAAGTAAATGCTTTTGGGCAGTTATGAGGTTAGTCAATCATTTTTCTTAACACAGATCAAAACCCAAACATCTGATATTCTTTGTTTCTGGCTTACTTTATAACAAATTATGTGTTTTGGAAAACACTATTACAAAATCCACAAACTCACGCATGAAGTCAAGAGGCAAACTGCCGAACTAAAGTGACACTGATCACCATAATGGTGACCAAACATTTTCAATAAAACATCAACATCTAAACCTCTGTTAATTCTCAATAAAAACTTCTGTAGACTTCTGACAGAAATAAAGTCAGTCTGGTTAGTAATAAGTGAAGCTGGTAATGCTGTTTGTGGAGTTGTTTAATCCTCCTCTGCTGAGATCTTCACAGATTTAATGTCTTCTTTTCTCTTCAGTTGATTTCATCTAAGGCTGTGTCTGAAGTCAGTTGTAGTTCTTGTGTTTCTCTTTCCTTCAGTGTTTCTGCTCGTTGTCATCATCTGTCTTCAATAATTGTACAATCATCACTCAGTTAATCACTAAATTATTTCATTAACATTTAACACTGCTTCTGTGTGATTTTTAACACCCCGTTGGTGATCCTCAGATAAACATCAGTTGTTTGTACAAAGATTTTCATGTCAAAAGTTTTAGAATATTTCTGAGAAAACAGAAAAAACATGCTGCCCTGAAGCGATGTGTTCAACGTGCGGTTCAACCTGTTCGGTCTC
Source organism: Rutilus rutilus (assembly GCA_021464565.1). Taxonomy (NCBI): domain Eukaryota; kingdom Metazoa; phylum Chordata; class Actinopteri; order Cypriniformes; family Leuciscidae; genus Rutilus; species Rutilus rutilus. The sequence continues at coordinate 17,334,560 of JAJAQA010000002.1, read as the reverse complement.
AACAAGGACTTCTTTGGAAGTTTCGCTTTTCTTAAAAACAGCTGCATTACTCTCATTTCTTGTAAGTTCACATATTCTCTCACAAATGGAAAACTACATGATTATTCAAAATACAAGTCAATATATAAAACTTATTGACCAATTGACCCTTTGCCTTAGTTTCTATCATTTGTGTGGCTAATTATTGGCTATACGATATTTACTTATTACGCATATATTTACATTATGTTTTGTTTCTCTGCAGTTATGGTAATATTAATGATCTTCAGTATTTCAGATTATTGGTTCACTTAAATTTGTTCAATAAAGAGTGTGTTGGGTCATCAGTCCGGAAGAAACCTAATGACAAACACTGATCGCCTGTTTTCTTATGTCTCGACTCTCAAGTTCTTATTTAATGATTTATTAAACATTCATTCAAAGATACTTTCATCCACTGAATGCACAATCAAATCTTCCAGTTCCTGACAGAGATAAACGATGATGGCATGTTGACATCACATTCATTCTTCCATCACAATCCTCTTAAAAAATATGACAGAGACAATTTTAGAGAATAATCTACAAAAACTTACTTTATAGATGTAACCCTTATAATGTAGTATTCAGGTATAAATCAATGTATTGAGGTTAATTCAGTGACATTACATCATATTTTTGAAATGAACAAAATCATTGGATTTAGATGTTGCCATTTGTAGGTACATTTACATTTTTTTCAGTGTACATGTCTGTGTGGCTGCAGTTTTGGGCAGATGTATTTTATGCTAATTTTAGTTGTGTGAGAGCAGTGGATTGGCTGCATGAGCTCAGAGCGCTCCTGTAGGGCCGTACATATGCAAATCACAGTCTGATCACACAAGATAAAGACTGGTGAAGATCTGATGTCTCCAGATCATCTCACCGGCTGAAACGAATCAACAAACTAGACAAGCCATGGATTCTAACAAACACAAGCATGCCTGTGGGAAATGCAAGGCTCACTGCAATTCCAAATGCAAATGCTCTTGTCATAAAAGTGACACAGCATCTGAAGGAACAGTGGAAGTGGACCCTGAAACGGCCTGTGATATTCTTGTATGCTGTACTGATTTGATTGACTGCAGTATTATGTGACAATTTGCAGGACGTTCTTCAGACAGGTGAGAAACCTGTTTGTTTGAAAAACATTTGCGTCCTAAAATATGGACATTTTCTTAATTGTTCTGCAGATGAACCTTTAATCCATGTTCAATGAAATGAAAGCAAATTGTGTCTAAAATTCTTACATGTTGTCTAGTCACAACACAAGCAGTGTTCAGGGTGTCATCCGTCATTGATGGCACGCTTTACTGCCATGCATTTCACAATTTTTCTTTGCTGTTCTTTCTAACCAAAAGTTGGAGTCTGTCCAATATTGGAGCTGGGACCTGAATATCATTTTCAACCCAAATCCAACTTCTGACAGATGCTGGAGTCTACATGCAGAAAAATCTTTCTAAATCCTTAGAAACATCTTTTAAAAGAATTGACATGTTTCCGGAGAAAATAATCTTGATTTAATTATATTGTTCTCATTCCACTGGCATAAACATTATGTTTTGTTATAGTCTTGATAAAAAAAAAAAAAAGAAGAAAAAAAAAAGCTGATGAAGTAAGAAAACCAAACATAATCTTATTGATATATTCTCTCAAAAAATGTTTTAGAAGTAAACTAACTTTGTGAAAGGATGCAAGAAGTGAGTAAGGATGTTTAAATCTTTTTACTTTTAAAACAACATAATTTAATGTCAATTAAAGTTTTTTTTTTTTTTTTTTTAAGAAGTGTTTAATCTGTCCGGAGTGAATGGATTTGTGGAGACGCCGTGGCGTTCAGGACGAGTTTCAGATCCAGAACATCATCAACACAAAGACAACAGAACTACAAACTACAATCAACATCAGGACGGCTTTAGTGTCATTATGAATGTTAAACTCCATAAAGACAATGTTATCCGTATATACAAACACGGTTCCAACTAAATAAACCAAAAAACAAATTAATGAAAAGATGAAAATGTCTTACAGTAATGTCTGAATATAACTCTAGAGAGGGTGTGAGAGGAACTAGAAATGCTCTGAGATAAACTGGTATTACGCAATAATTTTCATAGAAAATAGTTTAAATTTCACATGAAAACGAGTCTGAAAACATTCTTTAGCTGTAGTGAGAAATCAATGTCTTCTTCTCTCTCTCCTTTTGGTGGATGTTTCATTTGACACAGATTTGTTTTTCTTGTTTAGTCATATTTTAGATCGTGTAGTCTGTGTGTTGAAAACTTTAATTCAAAAGTTGAATTCTGTAGGTGATAATTATTATAATTTTGAGTTTTCCAGGATAACAATGATATTAAGAGACACTTCTAGTGGATTTGGTGGTGGTCAAATGATGGACAGATGCTGATCAACTCCTGTAAACACTTATTTGGTGCTGGTGTTTGTATACATTTGCATACGTGACTTTCCTTAAACAGTTAAGAATTTGCAGTTGGTTATTTGTCATCACTCTTATATTACTTTGTAGAAATGCAGTAAGCATATGAGAAAGTGTAACCCAGGTTAGGAAACTGAGCCTTGAGAGTAATATTTAGGCTTTTAGGGTTAACTTTGGCATAAGGAATGAATTATTATAGAAATCAAGTATACACACAGCAAATCCCCAGTGTTAAATGAACTCAGCTCAGAGAACATCTGGTCCCACTCTACAGATATTAAAGTAACACTGAATCAGTGTTAAAGTTAATGAGGTAATTAAGTGATTACTTAAGTGATGAATTACCATTAGTGGTGACACCTGATGATAATAAGCAGAATCACTGAAGGAAAGAGGAATATCAAGAACAGAAAAAAGAGAAACGCAAGAACTACAATTGACTTCCAGCCACAGCCTCTGCTGAGATCTTGAAAGATTTAATGTCTTCTTTTATCTTCAGTTGATTTCATCAGAGGAGGATTAAACAACTCCACAAACAGCATTACCAGCTGCTTTACTTATTACTAACCAGACTGACTTTATTTCTGTCATTCATCTACAGAAGTTCTTATTGATAATCAACAGAAGTTTAGATGATGGTGATGTGTTGAAAATGTTTGGTCACCATTATGGTGAACAGTATTTGCTTTAGTTGGGCAGTTTGACTCTGGATTTGTTATGTGAGTTTATGGTCTTTATAACAGTTTATACCAAAACACACAATGTGTTGCAAAGAAAGCCAGAAATAAAAATGATTAGGTGATATAGTTTACAGCATCATAATGTAAAATAATTTTGTTTTCTCTGACTAAAAGTGGTTATTTGTTGTTAAAATATTATTTTCACCAACAATACTTTTGTGTCACAGATGACACATTCTTAATTATGATTCTTTTATTTTTTTAATTAAGGGGAAAAAAATCTTTAGACACACACAAACAGACATCAACAATTAGCATACGAATCTCAACAATGATGACATGCTTCATGCCACAATGCATTCTGGTAGCTACCATAGTGTAACACTCAAGGCTCCCAGCATGCATTGCAGCATGAAGCATGTCACCATTGTTGAGATATATATGCTGGTTCCTGATGTCTGTTTGTTTCTAAAAAAAAAAAACAATAATAATTTTAGTAATGTATTACAAAAGTCATAATGTCTGATCTGTGACAAAAAAAAGGGGACCAACATCATCTTTCAATAATAAATTATCACTTTTGGTCAGTGCCAAAAGCAGTGTTGAAGTTAATGAGATAATTGAGTGATGATTGAGCATTATTGAAGACACCTGATGTTAACAAGCAGAATCACTGAAGGAGAAAATAACAAATATTAAGTTTTGGTGATCAGTGTTTGCTTTAGTTGGGCTCTTGACCCTTACATTTTTTACTTTAGATTTTTGGCTACTGTAACTGAGTTATAACAGCCAGATGAACAAAGAGAAAATGTGAACTGATGATGTTGGTTATGTTTTAGCCTAATCATTTATTGACCTGAATCACAACTTATTTAGAGCCTATTTTCTGAGTTAGGTTGACTTTATTGATTATAGCAGGCACTGTCCTTGTACAGAATAATATTTTTAGAATTGTCAATGTAATCCAAAGGATTTCTTAAAAGTTGTTCAGATCCATTACTCACCTGCACCCACTCCACAAACGCATTTGTGGAGATGCGCTATAGAAAGTCTCAGGCATGCTCTTACAGTGATCGGTCTCCTTGCTCTAGCTCTAGCAATGACAGCTGGCAGGTCCATTTCAAAAATTAAAAAAAAATAAAACAAGGGAGGAAAATGCTGCAAAAATCACTTCTATTGGTCCAGTGTTCTGTAACTTTAAATTGTGTGGCTGCGCACAAAGAAAAAAACTCAAAGAATAGACTTAAATTTTTCCAGTATTTTACCGTTAATTTTCAGGACAATTTTTTACTGTGTAGAATATTCTTCTCAAACCAGAGTCAGTCTATTAGGGAGCATTTTTGTGGAATGCAAAAAAATAAATTAATGCAATTAGAGATATTTTGATATTTCATTCAAATAATACAGGAAACCCTGAACAAAAGCAAAATGCAATCTAGTCATTTGTGTTTTAATATACAATTTAAGCCAAATGAAAATACAGATTCATTTTGAATGAGACATTAGCTGTTCATTGAGTTACTTTTATAGTTTATTTAAAAATTTATATCAGAATACCCATAAAACCTGTGGTCCTGCATCCTGAAAATAAATGTGCATTTATATGACATATTTGGTATGAGGTGTATGAATATTTAAAATAATATACTGTAAAGTCCTTACAGAAGAAACAGTCAGCTTTTTGAGATAGACAAACAAAAATATAATTTATAACTCTGGTAAATAACTGATTCCATACGATGTAAATTAATTTGTTATTTCCCTTTACCATGCACACACACATTATTATTATTTTTTTGCCAACATTTACAAATATTTAAGTTCAGCTGTAGTCCTCAGTGTTGTTTGAATCCACAGCAAAGACATCTGAAGAACTTCATGTACTGCTGTCTAACCTGGACAAGAATGACACGAGATGAGCTGAAACTCATGAACCGTAATGGAGTTTGTTTATATTAAACAGGTAAGAAAAGAGACTAGATTTGCATTTTTAGGTGTTTCTTACGGTGACGCATTGCTGCCACATACATATTAGTTTTTCCACTCAATTATGTCGTAATAACTAGATCTTATGTCGTTAAAACAACATATTTTCTCGTAATAACAAGATATTATGTCGTAATAACGAGATGTTATGCCGTTAAAACGACATAATATGTCGTAATAATGAGATCTTATTTCGTTAAAACAACATCTTTTTCTCGTAATAACGGGATGCTATGCATAAATCTTGCCGCAAAGCACCGGCAAAAGTAAGCTAATGATAATAAATGTGTCTGCAAAAATAACGAAGCATTTTAAATGTTTATTAATAAACTAATGTTTTCTAAATCAGTGTCGGCTGCCTGCAAACTTATCTCCATACATCTCCGCTGTAAAGTAGATGCACCTTTCATACGGACAGGATTACATAATCAGATGGTACCGTACGCGTTTGCTTTCGATTGGATTTTTTTCGTTGGTGGACATTTTTTATAAGCTGAAATTTCTCATGTCTGTGAGGCTTGTCTATACGCTGTTTTTCAGTTCATTTTTGAGACGCGCTCCAATTCACAGAGATCATGAAAGGTCGCCCTGTTCGTTTTATTTTACAAAAGCACAACGTTTTCTTGTTGTTGTGAGTTTACACAAATAAAAGTAGGTGTGACTGATGTATTATTCTTTTCTGTATGACCAGAAATGATGGAGTATTTTAAGTTGTTTCCACTGTTGATAGGAAAATGCGAGTGATAGCACCGGCGCGTCCATGTCATGAAGTGCGCGCTCCGCACAAACGCTTGGATATGCGCTTAATAATAGCGAACATTTATCTAGGTTAACGTTAGAGCGAGCGACCATGCCAGACGGATAAGTCCTCTTCATGTTTAACAAATCAAATTCTGTTGCATTTTCTTGCGCCAGTTTGAAAAGGGCAGCTGAAACACTTAGCCTATACAGATAAACGCCCAACGCTGGTGTTTTTCCTCTAAATAAATTAGTTTAGGCTTTAAAATAAATAATGTTTGTGGGCTAATTAATGCCACAATAATTTGTTTATTTCATTGGCTACTTATATTTGTCATTTTTGTTTTGCATTGAATACCATTTAACCCTCTGGGGACCAAAAACGCGCCCACGCGTTTTGCTCGTTTTTTTTTTTTAGCAATGAAAATAAACACTAAATGCTCTGTTAATTTTGATCTTTCATTTTCGTGTAATACATCAATCGATCCTGTTCAGTTTCTATTTTTTTTCTGTATACTCACAATAAAAATAAAGTGTTTTGCTTTTTGGCAAATAAAGAAATATTAACATGATGCGATTTCTGCCTTCTCTCTGTCAGTAAACTCCCATTTGAAACGCGTTCGAAAATGATCTATAACTCCGCGAAAATTCAGTCAAACAGGGAAACAGACCCACGGGCATAAAGCTTGAGATCGCAGCTTTTAAATGAAGTAATTTATATAAAAAACAAATATTCTCAGCTTCTGTAATCTGTATAAAAAGAGAGCAACTCCAGTCGAGCTCATTACGAGCCATTCAAAAGTAATTTGACCACTCCCCGGAGAGCGCGTGCTATTCAAACGCAAATTCTGAGAACCATTTCAGTCTGTGAAACGCCCCCACATCAGCTGTAAACAAAGCGCGTCGCAATCGAGTGAGGCATAATAGCCTACCTTATGGAGAAAAGTTTCCTCAGAACAGTGCTGATATGAGGAGCAATATCTCCTGATATGAGGAGCAGATCCCGCTGAGGAGTGAGGTAGGCTGTTTTCTTTTCTCAAGTGTTGATGTGGATTGTGGAATAACGTTAGTGTAGGCCTATGTAAACCGCAAAAAGATGAATCGCATTTCTATAATATGACTCGCGTTTCTGTGAGATGAATGAACGGTACATATTTGTAAAGACTGTTTAGCCTAAATATGAATCGCGCGTCTGTGTGTGAAAGAATAAACTGCTTTGCTATAGCCTACTGAGATGAGTAAAAATCGACTGGAATATGTTGAAATAAAATGTGACCCGATCTGGCGAAATGAGTCGGAAGTCGCAACGTTCCATTTTAAGATATGGGCCGTTTATGTGGAAAAACAATGAAATAATATTTTTTATTTTATTTATTTTTTTGTGCTAAATTTCAAAGAACAGACATTCAAAAATAATCTCCTAAAGTTTCGTAGTCCAGATAATTGAGTAAAGGTATTTAAATGACTATTAAAGTTTACAAAGTTTTACTAAATTCGCTGGAAATGAATATTGCTTTTCTCAACTCCTCTCGTCACCTCTGAGCATTTCCCGGGTATCCCCTGAAACGTCTCTGCTCTCCAAATATGGTGTTACACGTTGTATAGAACCAATCAAAAAGCTTAGAAATGTACACAAACGCTGATCATTTGTCAATGGGAAGCCCCATTTCGACTGACCGGCACGCGATTGGTCCAGCCATCCTCCTGTCAGACTCGCGGCGCTCTGTGTAAACAAGCTAGCAGATCTCCTCAGAAAGATTAAATATTATTAATTTGAGAAATGTCGCTGTCAAAAGAGAGCAAAGTCGCCAAAAGCGTTGAACTCACTTGAGGCTTCTAACCTAAGCTCTGCTGCTGGTCATCAAGAGTGGCTAAGGCTAGTCAGTGATTGTTTTGGATCTGGAGACTTGTCATCCTCTGATGATTTATCGTGTATGGATGTGAGTGAGTGAGTGCAATTATTCTGTGAGTGTATTTATCTGCAAGGAGAATATATTACAATGTGTTTAACCCAATATTTAACTGTTGGTATATCCGTTATGAATATGTTACACTGTTATTGTCAACTAGCCTACACAAAGATATGATTGCATAGGCTAACATTATTTGTTCTCGGTTTCCTTGTCTCTCTGCCTCTCTCACTTTCTCTCTCTCTCTCTCTCTCTCTCTCACACACACACACACACACACACACACACACACACACACACACACACACACACACACACACACACAGAGAGAGAGAGACACAGACACACAAACACACACACACACACACACACACACACACACACACACACACACACACACACACACACACACACACACACACACACACACACAAACACTCTCTCTCTCAAGCAAAACTGTAGCACCTCTGTTCAATCTTTCTGATTTTAGTAAATGTTTGTAAAAGTGCCTTTTAAATTATTTATTCAAATAAAAACTTTAAAATAATTTGAGCTTCAGCCTGGCATAATAGCATATATTAATGTCTTTGGTCAAATTAAGCTGTACAATAAATAGTTCATCCCTTTAAATGCAATGGATTTTGAAAGATATCAACAAAAAACGGGCAAAAAACTTTAAAAGCGATTTTCTCAGGTTTTCAATTGGAAAAAGAGGGCAGACGACCATAATTCAAATGTGTATATATTTACAACCATTCAAGGTATGACTTTGACTAGGATATCATTTGAAAGCTTATGGTCTCCTCGTTCCAGTAATACCAAAATATCAGTTTTGAAATTTGGGTCACTGTGACTCATTTTGCTGGATCAGGTCACAAATGTATTTGTATAAGCAACGTATTAAACTGCAAATTAGCAGAGGTGGAAGTAACGAATTACAACTACTCACGTTACTGTAATTAAGTAGTTTTTTTGGGTACTTGTACTTTTTTGAGTATATTTTTTAATCTGTAATTTTACTTGTACTCAAGTACATATTAAGCTAAGTAATCTACTTCGCTACTTGTAAAATCACATTTCGTTACTGAGTACAATTTGAATTGATATTCAAATCTTTGAATGGCATTTCGGTAGCCAATAAAAATATTCGATCGTAAACGGACCAATAAAACCCCTGATATTTGGACTGAATGAAAGCCGCCGCAGTCGCAGCAGGTTTTGAACAGCTGATCATGAAGGAGACGAGGAGCTCAGACTCAGAGTGATTAATGGCTGGACTGAAAGTTTGGAACAACAAACTACATAGTAGTATTGTCAAAATATCTATATTTTACCAGCTGCGCGTTCTCATTCTCTCATCTCAACGACAGCGAGTTTGACACACCCGCCTCCTCTCAGCGCGGGATTGCAGGTAGGCCTATTACGCATAATTTTATTAATACCTGCAAGTTTCTATGGCATATTTTAATGGCAAATGTCACGAAAAATATTATAACGCGAGGGCACATTCATGTAATCGCAGAAAACTGGACGCGAGCTCTCAAATATACGAATGAACTGGACTCGGATATTGAGTGTGCTGCGCGCTCTCGGACTGTGTGTCATATCATGTGTAATCGCGAATCTCTCACTGCAGACTCAAATGACGTCCAGCTCCAATCTCTCCATGCTCTTGAATTAAACGGTGTCAAAAGTTATGAAAAATCTAGTCTTTTTGCAAATTAAATTCAGATTGAATTGAAATCAAGCTTCCTTGTGCTGTGTGTGAGCTATTGCAACAGTTCACGTTACCCTTGTAAAGACAAATACACTGAGTGAGTAAATATTAGATTATTGTAATGGTTATTGATCAATGTTTAAATATGTAAACAAAAACCTAAATTTAAATCTCACCTTATAAAGTGGACGTGTTCCAGAAGACTTGAATTAAACTTTTCCATTCAAATAGATTACTGTTACAATGAGTGTTGTGCTTTTCAATGCTTGAAAATAATGATTGCCTTGACAAAATGGATGGACAAAAATGTAGATATTAAAATATTTAGTATGTAGTAGTTTTCTCGATGGTAAAAAATATAGGCTAGGCCTACTGAATATTGACATATTTCAAGGTGTCATATTGAAGTTAGAAATTCCAGTATCCACTAATTAATGTCCTTTGACAATAAGGTAAAAACGTGTTAAAAGTAGCTTTTTTCTACATAAATCTATGATTTTGTTGTATATTTTTATTGGTAATGCATTAACTATCGCCAGCCAAAAAGTAATTAGTAACTAGTACTCTGAGTAGTTTTTGAGAAGAGTAATTTGTACTTTTACTTAATTACTTTTTTGACACCAGTACTTTTACTTGTAATTGAGTATTATTTCAGCAATGTAGCGGTACTTGTACTTGAGTACAAATTTTCAGTACTCTTTCCACCTCTGCAAATTAGCATTTATATGCCCTAATATTTCATAAAAACAACGTTACAGTCAGTCACTTGTTGACTAGATTTGGGTACAGTTTTTAGGCTACTGTAGAATATACTGCCACATCAAATAAGCTTTTGTTTAGCAATTTCTGCTCATATCTAACGTTATATATATATATATATATATATATATATATATATATATATATATAAAACTATATTATTTATATATATTATATATATATATATTTGCTATATTCAAACTAATAAATACATATGATAAAATGTAGGCCTATAATCTTTTTTCTTTTTTTTTTTACAAAGAAAGAGTACACTTGAAATATTGTTGAAATTGTAATTATTGTTGTAATTGTAACATTTTTAATAAAATAGCAAAACATATTTACAAGATAGATGTAAGCGAAATCTTAAATGGTCAATATAAGTCTTCTTCTAAATACATCTTTTGTCCTTGCATTGTGGCTCAGTCAGTGTCACACCTGAATGAATGGCTAATTATGCAGAGTCATTATGCAGAGTGGGTGGGACATTGTAATCTAAGGTGTAAACTACTCCTCCCCCTCGCATATTGGCTTTCCAAGCAAAACCTGTTTTACACCATTTAAATCAATGTATTTTTTTTTTTTTTGTGAACGATAAAGCAAGACTATTTTCACATAATTTTGAAGCTAGAACTCAAAGGGACAACATCCATTAGTCAAAAGTCTTGTGGACACATATTTAATATGTGTTTTGTGGTCTTAATTCAGCAACTTTCATTTAAATTTTTTCCAATAACCACGCATAAACATTATTCTCTTAAAAATACAAACATCTACACACACGTTGCTCGCATATTATGGTAGCCCTGTTTGTGCTATATAGAGTGAATTTACACCTTTGCCATTAACATGTTTATATATAACTGAAAAAGCACAAATGTCAGAGCATGTCAGAACATCTCAAGGACCCCAAAAACAGCTTGGTCCTCAGAGGATTAAAGGATTTGCTGTGCACCGCAATGCCATCCTCCCATAGAAAGACACGTTAAGAGCCACCTTTATTTTCTTTATAATAAAGGGTTTCTATGGGAGGAAAACGCTTAATGTGTAATTAAATGCGTTGCGTTCATATTCTGGGCTCATCTGCTTTTCTGTAGGATAGTATGGTTTATTAATAAGGTGTGTACAGCATTTGATCTTTATCACTGAAGTAGCCTATTAAGTCACATTAAGCTTTTTCTTTATTATAAGGGTTTTCTATGGGAGGAAAAGCCTAATGTGCAATTAAACGTAATGTTCGTATTCTGGGCTCATCTGCTAATCTGTAGGCTACACATGCTTTATTAATAAGGTGTGTACAGAATTTGAGCTTTTAACATGAATGTCCATTGGGGCTGCAATTACTTGAGCTTTTTGAACGTATGATAAAGACATGATAGGCTATACATTTTAGGTGGATAAAGGCATATTTTGTACATGACTATACATGTCCTTATAAGGCCAAGAACATTTGTCGTTTTAACGGCATAACATCTCGTTATTACGAGAAAAAGATGTCGCTTTAACGACATAACATCTCGTTATTACGAGAAAAAGATGTCGTTTTAACGACATAACATCTCGTTATTACGAGAAAATATGTTGTTTTAACGACATAACATCTCGTTATTACGACATAATTGAGTGGAAAAATAATGTATGTATAATGTAAACAATATATGTGGCAGCAATGCGTCACCGTAGTTTCTTCCTTATACTGTCTCTTGAGACACTGAAATGGTTTACTTAGTAGGATTTAAAATGTCTGACCTTATTATTGAGGACACAATAGATCAGGAAGATGAAGGTTCCCTGCTGGGAGTTCAAGATAACGAAGAGGATCTCCAGCTCCTTACTGCCATTAGTGAAGAAACCCAGAATCCAGGAGCATCCAAGAACCACAAACTGAGCCAGTGTTTTAAATACCATAATCCTGCAGAGAAACAGAAAAAAGAGACTTAATGTTTCTTACTTGACTAAATGTTCTTTTTTAAATAAAGCAATTCAATCATGTTTGTTACTTGGTTTGTTTCATCTGTGAAACTTCAGCGTTCAGATTTTTGAGAGTTGAGTTCACATTGATGATGATCATGATGAAAAGAATTATGTTTGACTGCAAAGTAAAAAAAATATATATATATTAATCCAATTGTTTTCCATTTAATACAAAGTCATGAGCAAAATTAAACGAGAAATGTGTTTACTGATAGAATCATGCAAACCGGTCCCAGAAAACTCCAGATAAAACCTTCATCGATTTTAATCCAGCACCTGTTCGGTGGAAGATATAGTCAAATAATCAATGAACAAACATGGATGAAGATTTTGAGCAATGAGTTACTCAATTAACTCACTCTTCACTTCCGTAGCCTTTAGGATTCACCACAACAGACATGCCCACCACAACCAGAGGAACCGTATATCCAATCACACAGAGGAATTCTCTGCTAAGCACCTCCCTATTAATGGAGCTGATCTGTGATAGGTTCTTCACACAGATGAAGAGCAGCACAGCTTCAATGAACATCCACACAAAGCCGGAGAGAAAGAGGAAGTGCAGCACACCTGATATCACGGCACACAACACCTGGAGATCATGAGAGACGGTTATGATGATTCTCAGTGAGACTGTGCTGAGCTGTAGGGCTCCTTCATCATTCTCACCTGATGAGGGCGTATGAGGCTCAGGAACAGTTGTGTGAGCAGGAACAGAAGGTGAGCCAACAGCAGACTCACACAGATGTTGATTCGAGCCACATTATTCACTCCAGGACTCCACTGACAAAGGGTAAAGGTCAACAGGGCCAAACTGAAGAACACCAGCCCCACGATCACACACACCAAATCTAACAGGTCCAGCAGCTCCAGCATTGAGTCGCTCTGAGAAAACATGTCAGAGTAGGCTACATGAGTGCCAAATCTGTGCTGTTCCTCAATGCTCACTATAAATGTTCTCGTACCTCTGATGGGCGGCTGGTTTGCATGATGAGAGCGAATGTGGACAGATGAACACAGGAACACACAGTGTAGCTGCTGTTGGTCTCTAAAACAGAACAACCATCTACAATCCACTCGCTGATATTCCAGTACACACAGGACAGAGAACCGTTGGGCTCAAACTCCTGCAGAAAGAAGAAAGAACATGAAGAAAATATTACAACACTGAATATTAGATGTTTTCAGATGTTCATCAGTTCTCAGGCTGGACAAAAACACATGTCAGTCTCTCACTCTGATGTGTTTGAGGGTAAAGTTGACCGGTTTGGTGAGTTTAGTGTTGGTGGTTTTGGGAAGAGTAGCTGAGATCACAGTGGACATCATGGTTTTAATCGTGTCATTTGATGTGTTGAAGAAGTCTGGCTTCAGTAGATTCTCCATTGTGTTATAACTCATGAAAGCCACAGCAGCTGATCCTGTGTGACAGAAACAGAAGCTTACATGCAATAAAGCAAATCAACTTTCTTTTTTTATTGTCGTTAGTGATGTCTCTTTCTAGGTTTTTTGTTCAATTAGTCAAACTAAAACCTGTCACATACTGTCATCGTTGTTCTTGGCAATCCCAATGAGATCAATGTCCACAGAAGAATTTGTCGTGTTAAGTCGAGGGATTTTATCTAAGGTTGCATTTGGTCCAACGATGAAGACTTGTACCTCTGATTAAAAAATACAGTTATGCAAATTAATCCGTATTAACAATTAGGCCATCTAAAAAAGTCAAAAGGTCCTCTAGACTTGAGCACATTAAGTCAGTAATTTCACAGTATATTCATAGTTTGGTTTTCACTTACCCACAGTGTCAAGAGAAAAGCTGACATTGGCATATGTGTCTGTCGGCTTCACCAGCATGGACACCAGCTTCTCACTGGCTTTTAACACACGGTTTCCATCTGACACCAGTTTATTTGGGTCAGCAGATGACACTAATACCTTCTCTGATGCGTTGAGGACCATATTAAAAATTGTTTTCACATCCTATTTGAGTAATCATAGGATTATTTGTAAACGTTGAAACAAAAGAAAGCATTGCTACAGGATAATTTATGTAAGTGACAAATAATGATTATTTTGTCATTTTTGTCTTACGGTCAAAGGGAGCACTTCATCTGTAATGTTCTCGATCCGGTCAAGAAGACTTTCTACACATCGCCCTATGGTCTGACTCTGAAATCACAATTGAGCTTTAAAATAAACTGAAAACTGAACATGTGTGCACTGTGGAGTATTTGAAGTCAAATAAAAGTTAATTGCTCTAATATTCTCCTACATATTATATACAACACTGACAATAATACAAAACAGTACACATTATTTTGCATTATTGAGCTGTTGTTACAAAAATTTACCCTGCAACAACTTACATTGCATTTGTCCAGCAGTGAGACAATCAGACCTGGAATGAGAAAAGTCTTATGAAATCATTTTAAATTTCTTTCAGAATAAAATTCCTTTTAAATTCCTTCCCTTTCATTTGAGTGGGACTGGGTGATGTTGTGGTATTCTCCGTGAAGACAATTGTTAGGAGGAGCTGCTTTTGAGAGCTACATTTCAGTCCAGCAACATGCTCACCTGCAGTAGTGGGACTGATAGATGTTTTGGAAGGCATTTTCAGCAAATGACCTGTAAAATTTACAAGATGGGAAGAGATGCCAAGTCCTATTTTAAGGAACTTCTTTGTTCTTCATGAAGACATTAATTATGGAGCGTTGCATTTTAATATCAGTCCAGTACAACATCCTCACCTGTAGAAGTAGAACTAGTAGATGTTGTGGAAGTGACCGGCTGTAAAGACACTGAAAGAAAAACATATGGAAACAGATGCTAAATCAGACTCAAATGCTGCATTTCAGTGTTCTTTATGAAGATAATTATTAAGAAGGGCTTCTGTTGAGAGCTACATTTCAGTCCGGCAACATGCTCACCTGCAGTAGTGGCACTGACAGATGTTGTGGAAGACATTTTCAGCAAATGACCTGGAAAGTTTATGAGATGGAAAGAGATGCCAAATCAGAAATTAAATTTTGTGTTCTTCATGAAGACATTAATTATGTAGGGTTGCATTTCATTATCAGTCCAGTAAAACATCATCCTCACCTGTAGAAGTAGTAGATGTTGTGGAAGTGATGGGCTGTAAAGCAACTGAAACAATAACAGATGGAATCAATGTTAGATGCTGAATTATTTTGTTCTTCATGAAGACAATTATTAAGAGAATCTTTCTTGAAAGCCACATCTTAGTCCAGCAACACATTAACCTGAAGTAATGGAACTGGTCGATCCTGTGGAAGTGACAGGCAGTAAAGAAACTGAAATCATAACAGATGGAAACATGTTAAATTATACTCAGATGATGAAATATTCGTTCACCAAGAAGAAAATAATTTCTTTCTTTTTTTCCTTTTTTTTGAAGGTCACATTTAGTCTAGAATCATCCTCACCTGTAGAAGTAGAACTACACAGTAAAATCCCTGGTGTTAAATTTAACACCGCTCTGTGTTTATATGGGAACCACCAGCAGGGTGTTAAAAGTAACACTGAAGCAGTGTTAGAGTTAATGAGATAATTAAGTGATTAACTGAGCGATGATTGAGCATCGAAGACACCTAATGATAACAAGCAGAATCATTGATGAAAAGAGACACACAAGAACTACAACTGACTTCCGGAGAATAAATCAACTGAAGATAAAATACATCATTAAATCTCTCAAGATCTCAGCAGAGGAGGATTAAACAACTCCACAAACAGCATTACCAGCTTCACTTATTACCAATTACAATTAATAGAGGTGTAGATGTTGATGGTTTATTGGAAATAATATATTTTGTAAAGTCACCATTATGATGATCAGTGTTTCATTTAGTTGGTCGGTTTGACACTTGATGGTTTTATGCAAGTTTATGGTCTTTGTAACAGTGTTTTCCAAAACACATAATTTGTTGCAAAGGAAGTCAGAAACAAAGATGGTCAGGTGATATAGTTTGAACCATCATGAAATAGAATGATTTACTTATCTCATCACTGACCAAATTTTTTCTTGGTTATTAATAAATTATTTTCACCAATAATAATTTCTTGCCATCGATCAGACATTCTGAATTGTAATTTTAAAACCACATTGTGGAGAAAATCATTTTAGACACACAAACACATCAAGAATTAGCATATGAATCTCAACAATGGTGAAATGCTTTATGCAGCAATGCATGTTGGGAGCCACCATATTATAAAACTAATGGCTCCCAGCATGCATTACTGTATGAAGCATGTCACCATTGTTGAGATTATAAAGAAAATATAAAGAGTCAAACTGCTAAACTAAAGGAAACACTGATACCATAATGGTGACCAAACATTTGCAATAAAACATCAACATCTAAAAATTGATTCTCAAAAATATATTCTGTAGACGATTGACATAAATAAGGTCAAACTGGTTTGTAATAATAGAGATTTCATGTATTTTCAGTTGATTTCATCTAAGCTGTGTCTGGAAGTCAGTTGTAGTTCTTTTGTTTCTCTTTTCTTCAGTGATTCTGCTTGTTATCATCAGGTGTCTTCAATAATCCAACAATCATCACTCAATTAATATCTCAATTATCTCATTAACTCTAACACTGCTTCAGTGTTACTTTTAACATCCTGCTGGTGTTCCCATATAAACACCGATCAGTGTTAATTTAAAATAGTAAGAATAAAGGAAATTAACAAGAAAATTAACCTCATTATTTATTCATGCAGCAATGCATGATGGGAGCCATGAATGAGTTTTGATTGGTGGTACCCAGAATGCACTGCAGCATGCTTTATAATTGTCACCATTGTTGAGATTCACAGGCTGATTATTGATGTCTATGTGTCTAAATAAAAATCATATAGAAAAATGTGCGTTATCCAAGCATTAATCCCAAGGATTGCCCCTTATACTGGAAGCGGAATGTATGAGGTTTTTCTGTAAGGTCACACACGATTTCAAAGAAGATTTGCATTTGCATTATTAATTTGCGCAATTTCAAGGGTAATGGAAACGCAGCTACTGTGAACCGGTATTGAGAATCGAACCCGCGGAGCTGATCATGTGCTGATTGTGTGAATTACGCTCTTATCTTTGCACAGCGCAAACACACATTCTTTTGATAAGGACACAAAGTATTTTCCTGCTTCCGATTTTAGTTTAACAGCAATGGCACAAAACTAACATTAAATACTTTTTATAATTTAAATCTATTATCGGGTCACCACAGTCTACTTAATGAATGGGAGGTACTGAAATCTATTTGTGGTGGTCAATGTTGATATTGTGGAAGGCCACCACAAATAAATCAATGTATGGAAACACTGTATTAAATCAAACTCAGA
The DNA here is from genome assembly GCA_021464565.1 of Rutilus rutilus. Lineage (NCBI taxonomy): Eukaryota > Metazoa > Chordata > Actinopteri > Cypriniformes > Leuciscidae > Rutilus > Rutilus rutilus. Next base: position 17,316,983 of record JAJAQA010000002.1, on the reverse strand, counting down.
TGATGAACTAGAGTCAGTCTAGAGTCATCCTCACCTGTAGATGTAGAACTAGTAGATATTGTGGAAGTGACTGGCTGTAAAGTAACTGAAACAATAGCAGATAGAAATAGATGCTAAATCAGACTCAGATGCTGAATCACTGTGTTCTCCGTGAATACAATTGTTAGGAGGAGCTGCTTTTGAGAGCTACATTTCAGTCCGGCAACATGCTCACCTGCAGTAGTGGGACTGATAGATGTTGTGGAAGACATTGTCAGCAAATGACCTGCAAAATTTACAAGATGGAAAGAGATGCCAAGTCAGAAATTAAATTCTGTGTTCTTCATGAAGACATTAATTATCTAGGGTTGCATTTCAATATCAGTAGAGTAAAACATCATCCTCACCTGTAGAAGTAGTAGAGGTTGTGGAAGTGACGGGCTGTAAAGCAACTGAAACAATAACAGATGGAAACCGATGTTAGATGCTGAATTATTTTGTTCTTCATGAAGACAATTATTAAGAGAATCTTTTTTGAAAGCCACATCTTAGTCCAGCAACACATTAACCTGAAGTAGTGGAACTGGTCGATCCTGTGGAAGTGACAGGCAGTAAAGAAACTGAAAACATAACAGATGAAAACATGTTAAATTATACTCAGATGATGAAATACTTGTTCTTCATGAAGAAAATCATTTCTTTCTTTTTTCTTTTTTTTAAAGGTCACATTTAGTCTAGAATCATCCTCACCTGTAGATGTAGAACTAGTAGATGTTGTGGAAGTGACGGGCTGTAAAGCAACTGAAACAACAGATGTTAAATCAGACTCAGATGTTGAATTGCTGTGTTCTTCATGAAGCCACATATTAGTCCAGCAACACATTCACCTGAAGTAGTGGAACTGGTAGATGTGGTGCAAGTGACAGGCAGTAAAGAAACTGAAAACATAACAGATGAAAACAGATGTTAAATCAAACTCAGATGATGAACTAGTGAGGGGTTTATTTTATAACTCCACATTCAGTCTAGAATTATCCTCACCTGTAGATGTAGAACTAGTAGATGTTGTGGAAGTGACAGGCTGTAAAGAAACTGAAACAATAAAAGATGGAAACAGATGTTAAATCAAACTCAGATGATGAACTAGGTTTACGTAAATCCCAGCCACCGCACTAGCCATTATTTTTAATTGAAGGTTACGTAGGCGCGTTATCCAAGCATTAATGGCAAGGATTGCCCCTTATACTGGGAGCAGAATGTATGAGGTGTTTCTGTGAGGTCATAGAACACGATTTCAAAGAAGAACTGTGGATTCAGAATTTCCGGATGAATAGTTCATAAAGAATAATGCATAGTTTAACGAATAACTTTGTCTCATCTTCTGTCTAAACATACCGCACCTTCTTTTAGAGATGCGCGGTTGGCGGTTACAGCCGCGGCGGATGACGTGACGAAAAATAATATTTTAATTAAATTCGGGCGGGTGGCGGGCGGTTGAACCAATCAAATGAAAAATATATGTATAATTTCATCAAATTTCGGAATGAATAGAGTCGGCGTTTCTTTAATATCGAGGCTCTATAGTTTATTATATGATTGTTAGGCCTGTTGTTGGTATAAAATGAATTGCACTGTGCCTGAAAAAGACGCGCTCTCCGCTCTCTTCCCGTGCATTCGAAATTAACGGGAGTCTTCAGAACAGGCTCGTCCTATAGTCGTCACCCTGACATGACAGTGCGTAGAGTTAATTAGCCTATAATGTAAATTGACTTATTTTATTCGAGCTTTCTATCTATTTGCTAAAAAATAAAGTGAAATAGGCATTCATTAGTAGTAGGCTAAATAGCAGCATGTTGAAATGATGTGCTAAAATGCGTTTTCTAATAGGCTCCAATGAAAATACTGTACAGTAGTCTATCAGATAAGGTCAGGTTTGCTGAAGTGCGTTTAATTTAGGCTATTTATTTATTTTTGTCCCTGTGCGCCGATCGGAGACGGAGTTCACTGCTGATATTCTGAGGTAAGAGCTTTCTAGTCTCGCGGCTGTCATCAGCAGCGCCTTGCATCGCCCAATCAGCGGATGGCGGGCGGGTGCGGTTTTGAAAATTGGTCAAAAACGTTGGTGCGGATGGATGGCGGATGGATGATGAGTTTTGTGATGCGGTTGCGGATGAAATAATAGCCCATCCGCGCATCTCTACCCTCTTTAAAGAATGATCATGTGAAGAATGATGCCAGGTGACCTGTAAATGCGAAAAAAAACTATTTCCATTGCATTTTTGCAAAATAATCCTTTTTCGAATTGCCTGAAAAACCACCTCATGTGAGTGTTAAAACTTTTAATTACGTGTTTCCATTGGGCGTATGTTCAATTTGCATTATTAATTTGCGCAATTTCAAGGGTAATGGAAACGCAGCTACTGTGAACCGGTATTGAGAATCGAACCCGTGGAGCTGATCATGTGCTGATTGTGTGAAGTGCGCACTTATCTTTGCACAGAACAAACAGACATTCTTTTGATAAGGACACAAAGTCTTTTCCTGCTTCTGATTTTAGTTTGTTTAACAGCAATGGCGCAAAACTAACATTAAATACTTTTTATGTTATTTTGAGAAATTTAAATCTATTATCGGGTCACCACAGTCTACTGAATGAATGGGAGGTACTGAAATCTATTTGTGGTGGTCAATGTTGATATTGTGGAAGGCCACCACAAATAAATCAATGTATGGGAAACACTGTATTAAATCAAACTCAGATGATGAACTAGAGTCAGTCTAGAGTCATCCTCACCTGTAGATGTAGAACTAGTAGATATTGTGGAAGTGACTGGCTGTAAAGTAACTGAAACAATAGCAGATAGAAATAGATGCTAAATCAGACTCAGATGCTGAATCACTGTGTTCTCCGTGAATACAATTGTTAGGAGGAGCTGCTTTTGAGAGCTACATTTCAGTCCGGCAACATGCTCACCTGCAGTAGTGGGACTGATAGATGTTGTGGAAGACATTGTCAGCAAATGACCTGCAAAATTTACAAGATGGAAAGAGATGCCAAGTCAGAAATTAAATTCTGTGTTCTTCATGAAGACATTAATTATCTAGGGTTGCATTTCAATATCAGTAGAGTAAAACATCATCCTCACCTGTAGAAGTAGTAGATGTTGTGGAAGTGACGGGCTGTAAAGCAACTGAAACAATAACAGATGGAAACCGATGTTAGATGCTGAATTATTTTGTTCTTCATGAAGACAATTATTAAGAGAATCTTTTTTGAAAGCCACATCTTAGTCCAGCAACACATTAACCTGAAGTAGTGGAACTGGTCGATCCTGTGGAAGTGACAGGCAGTAAAGAAACTGAAAACATAACAGATGAAAACATGTTAAATTATACTCAGATGATGAAATACTTGTTCTTCATGAAGAAAATCATTTCTTTCTTTTTTCTTTTTTTAAAGGTCACATTTAGTCTAGAATCATCCTCACCTGTAGATGTAGAACTAGTAGATGTTGTGGAAGTGACGGGCTGTAAAGCAACTGAAACAACAGATGTTAAATCAGACTCAGATGTTGAATTGCTGTGTTCTTCATGAAGCCACATATTAGTCCAGCAACACATTCACCTGAAGTAGTGGAACTGGTAGATGTGGTGCAAGTGACAGGCAGTAAAGAAACTGAAAACATAACAGATGAAAACAGATGTTAAATCAAACTCAGATGATGAACTAGTGAGGGGTTTATTTTATAACTCCACATTCAGTCTAGAATTATCCTCACCTGTAGATGTAGAACTAGTAGATGTTGTGGAAGTGACAGGCTGTAAAGAAACTGAAACAATAAAAGATGGAAACAGATGTTAAATCAAACTCAGATGATGAACTAGGTTTACGTAAATCCCAGCCACCGCACTAGCCATTATTTTTAATTGAAGGTTACGTAGGCGCGTTATCCAAGCATTAATGGCAAGGATTGCCCCTTATACTGGGAGCAGAATGTATGAGGTGTTTCTGTGAGGTCATAGAACACGATTTCAAAGAAGAACTGTGGATTCAGAATTTCCGGATGAATAGTTCATAAAGAATAATGCATAGTTTAACGAATAACTTTGTCTCATCTTCTGTCTAAACATACCGCACCTTCTTTTAGAGATGCGCGGTTGGCGGTTACAGCCGCGGCGGATGACGTGACGAAAAATAATATTTTAATTAAATTCGGGCGGGTGGCGGGCGGTTGAACCAATCAAATGAAAAATATATGTATAATTTCATCAAATTTCGGAATGAATAGAGTCGGCGTTTCTTTAATATCGAGGCTCTATAGTTTATTATATGATTGTTAGGCCTGTTGTTGGTATAAAATGAATTGCACTGTGCCTGAAAAAGACGCGCTCTCCGCTCTCTTCCCGTGCATTCGAAATTAACGGGAGTCTTCAGAACAGGCTCGTCCTATAGTCGTCACCCTGACATGACAGTGCGTAGAGTTAATTAGCCTATAATGTAAATGGACTTATTTTATTCGAGCTTTCTATCTATTTGCTAAAAAATAAAGTGAAATAGGCATTCATTAGTAGTAGGCTAAATAGCAGCATGTTGAAATGATGTGCTAAAATGCGTTTTCTAATAGGCTCCAATGAAAATACTGTGCAGTAGTCTATCAGATAAGGTCAGGTTTGCTGAAGTGCGTTTAATTTAGGCTATTTATTTATTTTTGTCCCTGTGCGCCGATCGGAGACGGAGTTCACTGCTGATATTCTGAGGTAAGAGCTTTCTAGTCTCGCGGCTGTCATCAGCAGCGCCTTGCATCGCCCAATCAGCGGATGGCGGGCGGGTGCGGTTTTGAAAATTGGTCAAAAACGTTGGTGCGGATGGATGGCGGATGGATGATGAGTTTTGTGATGCGGTTGCGGATGAAATAATAGCCCATCCGCGCATCTCTACCCTCTTTAAAGAATGATCATGTGAAGAATGATGCCAGGTGACCTGTAAATGCGAAAAAAAACTATTTCCATTGCATTTTTGCAAAATAATCCTTTTTCGAATTGCCTGAAAAACCACCTCATGTGAGTGTTAAAACTTTTAATTACGTGTTTCCATTGGGCGTATGTTCAATTTGCATTATTAATTTGCGCAATTTCAAGGGTAATGGAAACGCAGCTACTGTGAACCGGTATTGAGAATCGAACCCGTGGAGCTGATCATGTGCTGATTGTGTGAAGTGCGCACTTATCTTTGCACAGAACAAACAGACATTCTTTTGATAAGGACACAAAGTCTTTTCCTGCTTCTGATTTTAGTTTGTTTAACAGCAATGGCGCAAAACTCAACATTAAATACTTTTTATGTTATTTTGAGAAATTTAAATCTATTATCGGGTCACCACAGTCTACTGAATGAATGGGAGGTACTGAAATCTATTTGTGGTGGTCAATGTTGATATTGTGGAAGGCCACCACAAATAAATCAATGTATGGGAAACACTGTATTAAATCAAACTCAGATGATGAACTAGAGTCAGTCTAGAGTCATCCTCACCTGTAGATGTAGAACTAGTAGATATTGTGGAAGTGACTGGCTGTAAAGTAACTGAAACAATAGCAGATAGAAATAGATGCTAAATCAGACTCAGATGCTGAATCACTGTGTTCTCCGTGAATACAATTGTTAGGAGGAGCTGCTTTTGAGAGCTACATTTCAGTCCGGCAACATGCTCACCTGCAGTAGTGGGACTGATAGATGTTGTGGAAGACATTGTCAGCAAATGACCTGCAAAATGTACGAGATGGAAAGAGATGCCAAGTCAGAAATTAAATTCTGTGTTCTTCATGAAGACATTAATTATCTAGGGTTGCATTTCAATATCAGTCCAGTAAAACATCATCCTCACCTGTAGAAGTAGTAGATGTTGTGGAAGTGACGGGCTGTAAAGCAACTAAAACAATAACAGATGGAAACCAATGTTAGATCAGATTCAGACCCACATAGCAACATTGTGTCGGCCCAGATCCGGCCCACATCTGGCACATGTGGAAAGATGATCTGGCCCACATGCAGCGTGGAATTACGGCACTTGGGTGGGACACTCCTGTTTGCCAAATCTGGGCCACAAGCAAGCCATAGCAATGCCACATGTCAGCCAAGAGCAAAGAAATAAACCAGAACTGGACCTTATCTGAGCCACAAAATCTGTGTATATTAAATATGAAGTCATCTCAGCCTGTTAACAAAAAGAATCACTGAAAGAAAGAAGAGAACAGAAAAAAGAGACGAGCAGAAACACAAGACCTACAACTGACTTCAGCCACAGCCTCAGATGAAATCAACTGAAGAGAAAAGAAGACATAAATCTGTGAAGATCTCAGCAGAGGAGGATTAAACAACTCCACAAACAGCATTACCAGCTTCACTTATTACTAACCAGACTGACTTTATTTCTGTCAGAAGTCTACAGAAGTTTTTATTGAGAATTAACAGAGCTTTAACTCTAATGTGTTTCATTTGAAGTCACCATAACAGTGATTAGTGTTTCCATTAGTTGGGCTCTTAACTCTTATTATATATTTTGTCTTTTTTGGTCGCTGTGACAGTGTTTGTCAAACACATTTGCAGCAGCAAAGAAAGATAAAGTGAAACGAGATCAGGTGAGAATGGTTTCCAGTTGATGGATTTATAATCATCATGAAATAGACTGATTCACTGAGATAATTTGAATCTAACAACTGTGTTGTACCAATAATATATTCTCATCACAAACCCTGTGTTACTGCAGCGTGAGGTCCAACAATATTATAACAATCAGTTTGAAGATTTTAACAAACATGAATGGAAACACTATTCACTGTTATGGTGACTTCAAATGAAACACATTAGAGTTAAAGCTCTGTTAATTCTCAATAAAAACTTCTGTAGACGTCTGACAGAAATAAAGTCAGTCTGGTTAGTAATAAGTGAAGCTGGTAATGCTGTTTGTGGAGTTGTTTAATCCTCCTCTGCTGAGATCTTCACAGATTTATGTCTTCTTTTCTCTTCAGTTGATTTCATCTGAGGCTGTGGCTGAAGTCAGTTGTAGGTCTTGTGTTTCTGCTCGTCTCTTTTTTCTGTTCTCTTCTTTCTTTCAGTGATTCTTTTTGTTAACAGGCTGAGATGACTTCATATTTAATATACACAGATTTTGTGGCTCAGATAAGGTCCAGGGCCCGGTTTCCCAAAGCGTTCTTATCTCTAAGTAGTTCTTAACCTATTCCTTAACCTCTCTCTTAACCTTATGGGACGGTTCTCGAAACGTTTGTACGCTAAGTATATCTTTTGTAAGTCACACTTTCGTAAGGTTGGTCTGGGCCCGGTTTCCCAAAGCGTTCTTATCTCTAAGTAGTTCTTAACCTATTCCTTAACCTCTCTCTTAACCTTATGGGACGGTTCTCGAAACGTTCGTACGCTAAGTATATCTTTTGTAAGTCACACTTTCGTAAGGTTGGTCTGGACCATTCGTAGCTCTCTCTTAGCGTTGTTGCAGGTCTAAATGAATATAATTCTGAAGTTTTAATACACCCAGACAGTATTAAATTAGGCTAATTCAAGTGTTTTCATGCAAAGAATAAAATTGTCATTACACTGATTGTTGTTAAATTTTTAATTATATTATTTTACAATATTATTAATTGAATTAAAACGCTCTTTTAAAGGCCAGTGAAAGCATAGGCTACTGTCAGTTAAGTCCTATTCGGACGCTAATATTGTTTCTCATGGGCTCGTCCGGTATTTTAAACATTTACAGGGGTAAGTCGGTGATTTTAGTGCCGTCCGAATCCATAATATCAGTGTTTTTCTCACCCAATCCGCGTAAAAATCCCTGGCCAAATTAGTACCTTCTGTTTTTTGACAAACAGGTCGTGTGATAATTTAATTGCCGTCTGAATCCACATCTCCGAGTTTACAAGAGATTCAAAATTCACGGTTTAAATCCTTTTTGATCACTGCCGAGCACCGTACATGATGTACACTTTTATTACTGAAATGCTGGAAAGTATTTACAAGAACAATATTTCATCGCAGCTCCACCACAGTCTACTGAATGAATGGGAGGTACTGAAATCTATTTGTGGTGGTCAATGTTGATATTGTGGAAGGCCACCACAAATAAATCAATGTATGGGAAACACTGTATTAAATCAAACTCAGATGATGAACTAGAGTCAGTCTAGAGTCATCCTCACCTGTAGATGTAGAACTAGTAGATATTGTGGAAGTGACTGGCTGTAAAGTAACTGAAACAATAGCAGATAGAAATAGATGCTAAATCAGACTCAGATGCTGAATCACTGTGTTCTCCGTGAATACAATTGTTAGGAGGAGCTGCTTTTGAGAGCTACATTTCAGTCCGGCAACATGCTCACCTGCAGTAGTGGGACTGATAGATGTTGTGGAAGACATTGTCAGCAAATGACCTGCAAAATTTACAAGATGGAAAGAGATGCCAAGTCAGAAATTAAATTCTGTGTTCTTCATGAAGACATTAATTATCTAGGGTTGCATTTCAATATCAGTAGAGTAAAACATCATCCTCACCTGTAGAAGTAGTAGATGTTGTGGAAGTGACGGGCTGTAAAGCAACTGAAACAATAACAGATGGAAACCGATGTTAGATGCTGAATTATTTTGTTCTTCATGAAGACAATTATTAAGAGAATCTTTTTTGAAAGCCACATCTTAGTCCAGCAACACATTAACCTGAAGTAGTGGAACTGGTCGATCCTGTGGAAGTGACAGGCAGTAAAGAAACTGAAAACATAACAGATGAAAACATGTTAAATTATACTCAGGTGATGAAATACTTGTTCTTCATGAAGAAAATCATTTCTTTCTTTTTTCTTTTTTTTAAAGGTCACATTTAGTCTAGAATCATCCTCACCTGTAGATGTAGAACTAGTAGATGTTGTGGAAGTGACGGGCTGTAAAGCAACTGAAACAACAGATGTTAAATCAGACTCAGATGTTGAATTGCTGTGTTCTTCATGAAGCCACATATTAGTCCAGCAACACATTCACCTGAAGTAGTGGAACTGGTAGATGTGGTGCAAGTGACAGGCAGTAAAGAAACTGAAAACATAACAGATGAAAACAGATGTTAAATCAAACTCAGATGATGAACTAGTGAGGGGTTTATTTTATAACTCCACATTCAGTCTAGAATTATCCTCACCTGTAGATGTAGAACTAGTAGATGTTGTGGAAGTGACAGGCTGTAAAGAAACTGAAACAATAAAAGATGGAAACAGATGTTAAATCAAACTCAGATGATGAACTAGGTTTACGTAAATCCCAGCCACCGCACTAGCCATTATTTTTAATTGAAGGTTACGTAGGCGCGTTATCCAAGCATTAATGGCAAGGATTGCCCCTTATACTGGGAGCAGAATGTATGAGGTGTTTCTGTGAGGTCATAGAACACGATTTCAAAGAAGAACTGTGGATTCAGAATTTCCGGATGAATAGTTCATAAAGAATAATGCATAGTTTAACGAATAACTTTGTCTCATCTTCTGTCTAAACATACCGCACCTTCTTTTAGAGATGCGCGGTTGGCGGTTACAGCCGCGGCGGATGACGTGACGAAAAATAATATTTTAATTAAATTCGGGCGGGTGGCGGGCGGTTGAACCAATCAAATGAAAAATATATGTATAATTTCATCAAATTTCGGAATGAATAGAGTCGGCGTTTCTTTAATATCGAGGCTCTATAGTTTATTATATGATTGTTAGGCCTGTTGTTGGTATAAAATGAATTGCACTGTGCCTGAAAAAGACGCGCTCTCCGCTCTCTTCCCGTGCATTCGAAATTAACGGGAGTCTTCAGAACAGGCTCGTCCTATAGTCGTCACCCTGACATGACAGTGCGTAGAGTTAATTAGCCTATAATGTAAATGGACTTATTTTATTCGAGCTTTCTATCTATTTGCTAAAAAATAAAGTGAAATAGGCATTCATTAGTAGTAGGCTAAATAGCAGCATGTTGAAATGATGTGCTAAAATGCGTTTTCTAATAGGCTCCAATGAAAATACGGTACAGTAGTCTATCAGATAAGGTCAGGTTTGCTGAAGTGCGTTTAATTTAGGCTATTTATTTATTTTTGTCCCTGTGCGCCGATCGGAGACGGAGTTCACTGCTGATATTCTGAGGTAAGAGCTTTCTAGTCTCGCGGCTGTCATCAGCAGCGCCTTGCATCGCCCAATCAGCGGATGGCGGGCGGGTGCGGTTTTGAAAATTGGTCAAAAACGTTGGTGCGGATGGATGGCGGATGGATGATGAGTTTTGTGATGCGGTTGCGGATGAAATAATAGCCCATCCGCGCATCTCTACCCTCTTTAAAGAATGATCATGTGAAGAATGATGCCAGGTGACCTGTAAATGCGAAAAAAAACTATTTCCATTGCATTTTTGCAAAATAATCCTTTTTCGAATTGCCTGAAAAACCACCTCATGTGAGTGTTAAAACTTTTAATTACGTGTTTCCATTGGGCGTATGTTCAATTTGCATTATTAATTTGCGCAATTTCAAGGGTAATGGAAACGCAGCTACTGTGAACCGGTATTGAGAATCGAACCCGTGGAGCTGATCATGTGCTGATTGTGTGAAGTGCGCACTTATCTTTGCACAGAACAAACAGACATTCTTTTGATAAGGACACAAAGTCTTTTCCTGCTTCTGATTTTAGTTTGTTTAACAGCAATGGCGCAAAACTCAACATTAAATACTTTTTATGTTATTTTGAGAAATTTAAATCTATTATCGGGTCACCACAGTCTACTGAATGAATGGGAGGTACTGAAATCTATTTGTGGTGGTCAATGTTGATATTGTGGAAGGCCACCACAAATAAATCAATGTATGGGAAACACTGTATTAAATCAAACTCAGATGATGAACTAGAGTCAGTCTAGAGTCATCCTCACCTGTAGATGTAGAACTAGTAGATATTGTGGAAGTGACTGGCTGTAAAGTAACTGAAACAATAGCAGATAGAAATAGATGCTAAATCAGACTCAGATGCTGAATCACTGTGTTCTCCGTGAATACAATTGTTAGGAGGAGCTGCTTTTGAGAGCTACATTTCAGTCCGGCAACATGCTCACCTGCAGTAGTGGGACTGATAGATGTTGTGGAAGACATTGTCAGCAAATGACCTGCAAAATGTACGAGATGGAAAGAGATGCCAAGTCAGAAATTAAATTCTGTGTTCTTCATGAAGACATTAATTATCTAGGGTTGCATTTCAATATCAGTCCAGTAAAACATCATCCTCACCTGCAGAAGTAGTAGATGTTGTGGAAGTGACGGGCTGTAAAGCAACTAAAACAATAACAGATGGAAACCAATGTTAGATCAGATTCAGACCCACATAGCAACATTGTGTCGGCCCAGATCCGGCCCACATCTGGCACATGTGGAAAGATGATCTGGCCCACATGCAGCGTGGAATTACGGCACTTGGGTGGGACACTCCTGTTTGCCAAATCTGGGCCACAAGCAAGCCATAGCAATGCCACATGTCAGCCAAGAGCAAAGAAATAAACCAGAACTGGACCTTATCTGAGCCACAAAATCTGTGTATATTAAATATGAAGTCATCTCAGCCTGTTAACAAAAAGAATCACTGAAAGAAAGAAGAGAACAGAAAAAAGAGACGAGCAGAAACACAAGAACTACAACTGACTTCAGCCACAGCCTCAGATGAAATCAACTGAAGAGAAAAGAAGACATAAATCTGTGAAGATCTCAGCAGAGGAGGATTAAACAACTCCACAAACAGCATTACCAGCTTCACTTATTACTAACCAGACTGACTTTATTTCTGTCAGAGGTCTACAGAAGTTTTTATTGAGAATTAACAGAGCTTTAACTCTAATGTGTTTCATTTGAAGTCACCATAACAGTGATTAGTGTTTCCATTAGTTGGGCTCTTAACTCTTATTATATAGTTAGTCTTTTTTGGCCGCTGTGACAGTGTGTTTGTCAAACACATTTGCAGCAGCAAAGAAAGCTAAAGTGAAACGAGATCAGGTGATGATGGTTTCCTGTTGATGGTTTTATAATCATCATGAAATAGACTGATTCACTGAGATAATTTGAATCTAACAACTGTGTTGTACCAATAATATATTCTCATCACAAACCCTGTGTTACTGCAGCGTGAGGTCCAACAATATTATAACAATCAGTTTGAAGATTTTAACAAACATGAATGGAAACACTATTCACTGTTATGGTGACTTCAAATGAAACACATTAGAGTTAAAGCTCTGTTAATTCTCAATAAAAACTTCTGTAGACGTCTGACAGAAATAAAGTCAGTCTGGTTAGTAATAAGTGAAGCTGGTAATGCTGTTTGTGGAGTTGTTTAATCCTCCTCTGCTGAGATCTTCACAGATTTATGTCTTCTTTTCTCTTCAGTTGATTTCATCTGAGGCTGTGGCTGAAGTCAGTTGTAGGTCTTGTGTTTCTGCTCGTCTCTTTTTTCTGTTCTCTTCTTTCTTTCAGTGATTCTTTTTGTTAACAGGCTGAGATGACTTCATATTTAATATACACAGATTTTGTGGCTCAGATAAGGTCCAGTTCTGGTTTATTTCTTTGCTCTTGGCTGACATGTGGCATTGCTATGGCTTGCTTGTGGCTCAGATTTGGCAAACAGGAGTGTCCCACCCAAGTGCCGTAATTCCACGCTGCATGTGGGCCAGATCATCTTTCCACGTGTGCCAGATGTGGGCCGGATCTGGGCCGACACAATGTTGCTATGTGGGGATGCTGTTCTTCATGAAGACAATTATTAAGAGAATCTTTTTTGAAAGCCACATCTTAGTCCAGCAACACATTAACCTGAAGTAGTGGAACTAGTCGATCCTGTGGAAGTGACAGGCAGCAAAGAAACTGAAAACATAACAGATGGAAACATGTTAAATTATACTCAGATGATGAAATACTTGTTCTTCATGAAGAAAATCATTTCTTTCTTTTTTTCTTTTTTTTAAAGGTCACATTTAGTTTAGAATTATCCTCACCTGTAGATGTAGAACTAGTAGATGTTGTGGAAGTGACGGGCTGTAAAGCAACTGAAACAACAGATGTTAAATCAGACTCAGATGTTGAATTGCTGTGTTCTTCATGAAGCCACATATTAGTCCAGCAACACATTCACCTGAAGTAGTGGAACTGGTAGATGTTGTGGAAGTGACAGGCAGTAAAGAAACTAAAAACATAACAGATGGAAACATGTTAAATTAAACTCAGATGATGAACTGTGTTATTCACAAGGGTTTCTTTTAAAAGGCCATATTCAGTCTAGAGTCATCCTCACCTGTAGATGTAGAACTAGTAGATATTGTGGAAGTGACTGGCTGTAAAGTAACTGAAACAATAGCAGATAGAAATAGATGCTAAATCAGACTCAGATGCTGAATCACTGTGTTCTCCGTGAATACAATTGTTAGGAGGAGCTGCTTTTGAGAGCTACATTTCAGTCCGGCAACATGCTCACCTGCAGTAGTGGGACTGATAGATGTTGTGGAAGACATTGTCAGCAAATGACCTGTACAATTTACGAGATGGAAAGAGATGCCAAGTCAGAAATTAAATTCTGTGTTCTTCATGAAGACATTAATTATGTAGGGTTGCATTTCAGTATCAGTCCAGTAAAACATCATCCTCACCTGCAGAAGTAGAACTAGTAGAGGTTGTGGAAGTGACGGGCTGTAAAGCAACTAAAACAATAACAGATGGAAACCAATGTTAGATCAGATTCAGATGCTGTTCTTCATGAAGACAATTATTAAGAGAATCTTTTTTGAAAGCCACATCTTAGTCCAGCAACACATTAACCTGAAGTAGTGGAACTGGTCGATCCTGTGGAAGTGACAGGCAGTAAAGAAACTGAAAACATAACAGATGGAAACATGTTAAATTATACTCAGATGATGAAATACTTGTTCTTCATGAAGAAAATCATTTCTTTCTTTTTTCTTTTTTTTAAAGGTCACATTTAGTCTAGAATCATCCTCACCTGTAGATGTAGAACTAGTAGATGTTGTGGAAGTCATAGGCTGTAAAGCAACTGAAACAACAGATGTTAAATCAGACTCAGATGTTGAATTGCTGTGTTCTTCGTGAAGCCACATATTAGTCCAGCAACACATTCACCTGAAGTAGTGGAACTGGTAGATGTGGTGCAAGTGACAGGCAGTAAAGAAACTGAAATCATAACAGATGAAAACAGATGTTAAATCAAACTCAGATGATGAACTAGTGAGGGGTTTATTTTATAACTCCACATTCAGTCTAGAATTATCCTCACCTGTAGATGTAGAACTAGTAGATGTTGTGGAAGTGACAGGCTGTAAAGAAACTGAAACAATAAAAGATGGAAACATGTTAGATCAGATTCAGATGCTGAATTACTGTGTTCTTCATGAAGACAATTACTAGGAGGAGCTTCTTTTGAAAGCCACATTCCAGTTTGGCAACACATTCACCTGTAGTAGTGGGACTGGTAGATGTTGTGGAAGTGACCATGTGTAAAGGAACTGAAACAATACAAGAAAGAAACTGTCATTTTGTGAAACTGCGGTTGGGTGGACCTCGGTCCCTAGGGTTCTGGGCCATGCAAGAGATACACCTGTGAGCTTTTATTTTGGCGGAAAGCAATTTTACATTACAAATCTAGTGATTTAGATAAATTATGCAAATGTGAAAATAATGCGTAACTGGTGCCCTCTACAGCCTGGAGTTCACTGCATTCATTAGTTGCGTGTCGATTACAGATATGCGCAAACCTTTTGTGATATTTTCAAAAAAATCGATACAAAATATTGTGAAATGACAGCGTTTCCATTAACTGATGTTATACAACTAAAATGTGATTTTCTTCCTCTCGCTATCAGTGATTCCAAAAATCATGGTGACGGATATTGCACAGCAAAATCCCCAGTGTTAAATTAACACTGCTCAGTGTTTATATAATCCACACTCAGAGTGTTATAAGTAACACTGAAGCAGTGTTGAAGATAATGAGATAATTAAGTGATTGATTAAGTGATGATTGAGCATTATTGAAGATACCTGATGTAAACAAGCAGAATCACTGAAGGAGAAAACCACAAATTTTAGTGTTTGCTTCCAAACAACTTCAAGAACAACTTTAAGAAATCCATTGGATTAAATTGAATATGCTAAAATATATATATATATATATATATATATATATATATATATATATATATATAATGCTATGCAATAACAGTGCTGTTATAATCAATAAAATAAATCTAACTCAGATATTTGGCTCAAAATGAGTTCAGTGATTCAGATCAAAAATGATTATGTTAAAACACAACCAACACCATCAGATAACTTTTTCTCTTTTTTTCTTCTGGCTGTTATAACTGAATTACAGCAGCCAAACAAAATCTAAAGCTAAAAATGTACGGGTCAAGAGCCCAACTAAAGCACACATTGATCTCCATAATGGTGACTTAAAAAATTCTCCTTCAGTGATTCTGCTTGTTAACACCAGGGGCCCTATCTTGCACCCAGCGCAATTGACTTTGTACACTGACGCATGTATCATTCCTATTTTGCACCCGCGCAAAGCGGACTTTTCCCTCCACAGAAGCACGTCGGTTAACTAGCAAATACACTTGCGCTCCAATTTGATGCTCTCATCTACACAGAAGCAGCCGTTTTCATTTTTGCAAATCATACATTATTACTAGGAAAAATATTAGGTCTTGTAGGTCTTGATAAGCCTAGGGCTTCTACGTATCCCTTTTCGAACAGTGTGATTATTATGCAAAAAAAAAAAAAAAAGGTTTTGTTTTTCTTGATTTTGTTTTATTTTTATTGATGGATATTTAATGTGTTGCTGTCTTTGGTTTAATTTATTTTTTAATTGTTCGAAATAAAGATTTCATTCATTTATTCATATTAATACACGAGGGAAATCATTGTTGTGTCCATGAAGATGTGAAAATAAAATAGGCATAAATCTAGCTTACACATTTAATCATACGCCCAAATTATCATACGCCTGTTTAACCGAAGCTAATTTGGGTGTGTTTGTTTCTCCATCCCCAATGTCACTTCTCTGTGTTTTACGGCCGTGACGAGGACGTCGGTCTCCTCGGCTGTGAACCGCTCCTGGCGTGCGCCTGGCAAATCCGCCGTTATAATAGGAATCCGCTTTAGAACAAGCGCGCCTGCTCTTAAAGGGAATGTGAGATGTCGCTCTGATTGGTTTATTTCACGTTACGCCCAAACCACACCTATGAATAATGAAGCTACTTCAGACCAACCCCTTTTAGATTTGCGTCGGGCGCAAGAGTCATTTATCCCGCCGGGAAAATAGCAACACCGCCGAGACCCGCCCACAAAGTTACTTGCGCTTTGCGCTTTGACACTTGCGTTTCAGATCGTTAAAATAGGGCCCCAGGTGTCTTCAATAATGCTCAATCATCACTCAATTAATCACTTAATTATCTCATTAACTTTAACACTGCTTCAGTGTTACTTATAACACTCACACACGTGTTCAATTCTAGAGATCCACAATCATTCAGACAAAACACGATTCATCAGAGGAAACATTAGATTACATTACCAGCTGAGGTCGTCTCTGGTGTGACTGTTGTACCGGTGCTGGTGATGGGGTTGTTAGTACCCTCTAAAAAATAATTCTGTGGCTTAGTAAATATTAAAGTAATATTGACTAACCAATTATTTATTTCTAATACACTTAATATATTTGTGAAATTTCAATCAAAATATTTGAGAATGGAGAATTAAACTGATCTGTTTCAAGAAACAAAAATATTACTTAATTCAAATCAATATTATTAATATATAACACACTCTTAAGAAATTGAATAAGTTTACTCAATTAAAACAATGCACCCCTCCCCCACCCTCTGACGTGACACAACTCAACGGTTGAGTGAGCGCGGGCTGTTTGAACTCTCTCCAGTCCAGAACAGTTCTCCTCTTCTCAGCGTCGCAGAATTGGTGCATTTCCTCTGTGAAATTCAGGTTTGTGTATGTTTTATTTCATCTATAAAATCATTACTGTGCTTTATGTTGTTTTGCATTAAATAAAATGATTTAGAGGCGTAATTCGACACCTAAACGAGAGTCACGCCTGTCTTTTTGCATGAAACGCCTTGCAGAAAACACACGACTTTATTCCTAATAGAGTCCACCGATTGTAATCCACCAATTACAATTTTCTAGGCCGATTCTGATTTCCAATTTTTCATTGAGTTTGACCTGCCGATACCGATTTTAGCCGATTCCGGTTTCATTTTTTTCTAACCACTTTACAGCACACACAAATATTTATTTTCTATCTTTTCTTTAATAGAACATTTTACATTTTGCATAGAATCATTTTTTTTAACAGATTTTGCTATAAAATAGAACCATATATATTACTCCTGGTGTGGGAAATACACACACATATACATACATACATACATACATAGCCTATAGCCATGCAGTAAAAAGATATTTATATAATTTCTGGCGTTTACTTTATTTTTTATAATCATATGCTTGCAACCAAAACTGAATAATGAAAACAAGTTTAAATGTGTAAATATTCTACAAATATTTTTGAGTCTTCGTTTTCTTTTCTGACATACTGGAGTTATTGTTAAAACACACTAGACATAGGCCTACTTATTCTGTGCATTTTGAGCACTTTTTGTGTGAAGTCATTTTTAGTTTGTCCATCAAATGTGTGCTTTCACTTTAATTGAGCGTGAGTAGTAGCAAAAATAGACCCGCAACGAAACCCGCGCTTCACTGCTGCTCACGCGACACTGCTTGACGCTCACGCGCTGCTCCTGCTGCCGGTGTGAATGCACTCATTGATTAACATGCATGACGGAAAAAAAACGCGCTGCACACGCGCCGCTGACATTTGCGGTGTGAAACGGCCGTAATTCATGAGGTTTCCAACATGTGCGTTCCGTGTGCATGTGTGATACTGATGTTGCGCGATGCATTTGACTGGCATAAAATCAGCATATAGGCCTATGTCAGACTGACCGGTCGGTCGCCGATCATGGCCGATCAATCGATGCATCTCTAATTCCTAATGATAATGAATATAATTAAAGGGATTACTTCACCTCTGGAAAGATGAATGTGTATTTAAAATGGGTCATTTATGTAGTATAAATGTGAAATGATTTTTGAATTTGGAGTCTTTAGACTGAGAAAAGCCAGAAAATTTATTTTTGGCTCATGTGGATGAAAGACAACAACTCTCAGAATGCACTTGCTCGCTGCCCTACGAGGCCACTCCCAAGCCAAGTCTACTGGTAAGAGCGCGCAGTTAAACAACTAGGCTAGGCTACTAGTTGACTCAAAACTTAAAAGACGCTGTTTTATCGTGAGTGTCCGTGACGAGTCTGTCCGGGATTTCGAGATCGCCCAAAATGTCCGGGATTCGGCTTTTGCGTTCTACAGTAGCCATTCTACAGTAGCCAGGCTATCTCTCACGGAGGAGCGGGAATTTTCTTAGCAATGCTAAAACGCACATCAACCAATCAACATTAGTTAAAACATTAACTAATGTTGAAACTAATAAAACATTAGTTTATTAATAAACAATTAAAATGTCTCCTTGCTATATTTGACACATTCATAATGATTACTTTTGCCGGTTCTTTGTGGCAAGCTTTATGCGTCCGCTAACTATCGAATATCATGACTCATATTTTGTACCAGGCCATTTATGGTTGTTCATATTGTTCAATAAAGTTCTTGGTAAAAAAGAAAAAAAGAAAAGAAAAAAAGAAGCTACTGTGCCTAATATTATTGTTGTATACAATAATATACGCGCAAGGTTTATGCGCATGCTTTAAGTCTTCTTCTCCGTTTTTAGTGTATGTCTGTGGCAGAATTACAGCGCCACATACTGGTCTGGCATGTATACTACATCGTTTTGAGTCGGTTTCAGTGGTTTCGTGTGTACACAGCAGTGTTGGGAGTAACGCGTTACAAAAGTAATTAATTACTGTAATGCATTGCTTTTTGCTGTAACGCGGTAATGTAAGGCATTACAGGGGGGGAAAATGTAATATTTTACTCGGTACAAATGTCAGTAACGCGCGTTACAAGCAGTTAACCTGGAATAAAGTGGTAGTTTTTTTTTCCTTCATGCAAATTCGCCAAAATCACCGCGAGATCAGCAGAGGAGAAACGTCCGCGCAAAATGTTTCACTCCGTTTCCATGGCAACTCTGCGCCGCGGCCGCTCCAGTGTTTGAAAAATAGACAGTATGGGTTTGAAAGCGACATGAATGTTCAAAGTTCACGCGCACGGCCATTGATTAAACCACGTCAAAATCATGCAGCATTTACAAACATCTAGAATTAGAACATTACTTAAATAAAAATCTCATTAATATTACATTATACATTTAAAACTGATTTTGGAGATCTATGACTCGTTCATAGACCAAATGGCCTATGCCCACACTACTGCAGTCACTCACAATAATAATTAAAATAAAATAAAAATATTTGGCTTAGTTATTATTCATTAGTTATTTTTATTTTTGCTAAAGTTTAACCCTAAAGTTTACCCCGGGCTTAAAGTAAAAAGATTTCTGTACCATGCGTCCATGCAAAGTACCATGGTAATATTTGAGGTACCAAGGTTATATCTGAGGAAGTATGTACCATGGTAATATGTACGGCAGAATGTACCATGGTTATATCTGAGGTACTAGGGCATGTACCATGGTAAATCTGAGGTACCATATATGTACCATAGTAACATACTGTACAGTATAGTACTTCAGATATTATCATGGTACCATGATAATATCTGAAGTACTATAAAGTATGTACCATAGTTATATCTGAGGTACTATGGTATGTACCATGGTAGGTACCACGGTAAATCTGAGGTACCATACTATGTACCATAGTAACATCTACAGTACCATGCAATGTACCATGGTACCATAGTACTACTATGGAATACCATGGTACTACTATGGTATACCATGGTATGTACTATAGTACATCATAGTAAAATTTATTATGGGTCCAAGCTCAGTCGGATACCACATCACCTTCTACTGGATGTGTAATGAGCTAATTGAGCATCATAAGCTACATTTAGATTGCCAAATCCATATTTGCAGTTATTTGGGTGAGAGTAACTTAAAAGTAATGCAATAGTAGTGTAATGCCTTACATTTTAAATACAGTAATATTGTAATGTAACGAATTACTTTTAAATGACAGTAATAAGTAATAAATAACGCATTACAGTTTCGAAGTAACTTGCCCAACACTGGTACACAGATATTTCTTGAGACGACGCCGTGTTTACGAAAAAAAAAACATCGGATAGGGAAAGCTCTGGCTTCTTGTGGATGTGGCCTTAATCTTTTAACTTGCATTTACTCAATTCATACAGTATATTTCATTGATTTCATAGCTTTAAAATTTACTCATTTTTTAAAAGTGAAGAGTGTAAAAATGTTTCACCAAAAAAATTATAGTTAAACTTTTTAGAGTACAGAGGAAACATCAGACTACGTTACCAGCTGAGGTCGTCTCTGGTGTGACTGTTGTACCGGTGCTGGTGGGGTTGATAGCACTCTCTAAAAAAATTATTCTGTGGCTTAGTAAATATTACAGTAATATTTAACTTTATTAACTTAATAAAATCTATGAATATTACTTTTTTACTTCAGATCTACTTAATCTTTTTACTTGCATTTACTCGATTCATACAGTATATTTCATTGATCTCACAGCTTTAAAATGTACTCAATTGTTTTGAGTGTAAACATGTTTCACCAAAAAATCATAGTTAAACTTTTTAGCTGAAAAAAATAATGGCTGATGAATACTAATGAATTAAACACACAATAAAAAGAGCTCATGGAGATATAAGCACTCTGTCCACCTCTGATCATCTGTTATCTAGATCAGTGGTTCTCAACCCTGCCCCTGAAGGACCCCCAACACTGCACATTTTATTTGTCTCCCTAATCAAACACACCTGATTCAACTCATCAGCTCATTAACCCATGTGATAATGAGCTGATGAGCTGAATCAGGTGTGTTTGATTAAGCCTGGTTCACACGGGACGATTTTAAAATTGTCGGCCGATTTTCCAAACCTGAGAGACCTCGCACACGGCAATAAAAAATCATGGATCTAACGGTTTTGGTCGTACAGTGTGTGGTGCGCAGCCACACGGCAAAATCAACACATCACACACAAACCGATTTGACTCCCGAGCATTCCCAGGTCAGACGGGAAATCTCGCAAAATCCCTCGAGATCAAACGTGACTTCAGAGTAAACAATCATGGCGGATGAAGAGGATGCAGTGGCGATAGTTTGTAGTTTGTCTTTAACCGAAAAAAAACTTTATCAAAGAAAAGTTGATGATCTCCGACATCTACCGGACTTTCTGGTGCGCCATGCCGCCGGCTGTTTTGATTTTGATTCCCGGTGCTTCCTCGCCGCCTCGTCACCTCGCTTTCTGATTGGCTACACGCCACGGTCCACAGGCAGCGTGCTCGTTTGTCCCCGGGGGACACCACACACGAGGAGAAATCGGGCCAAATAAATCCAACATGTTGGATATCCCCGATTTGAGATCGGAGCGGTCCCGACGTCCTGCCGAGCAGACGAGAGCAGTCTTAACACACCACACACGGCAGGAATATCTGATTATTTTACGATAATCGGAGCATCCTTAAAGGAGTCATAATGTTGTTTTAACTTTGGTACCCAATGCTCTATTATAGTCTTTCAGGCACTTCTAAAAAAGAAAAGTGGAAAAAAAATCAACACAGAGCCCCTCAGACCCTTATTTCTAAAGGCATTATTGTCTCGCGAGATCTGATGCGATGTTTTGGCTGTCGTGGACGGTCATTATAATAATGCAAATGAGGGGCGCGTTGATTGGTTGCAGGAAGGAGGGGGGGTTGACACCGCAGGTAACTTCAGCATCATTACAAACTGACATGGCGCAAGTTGTCAGAACCCGACCCGGCCGCGACATATGGGATTCAACCGTACATGTTTGAGCCGGACTCTGAACCAGAGCTGGAAAGGGAAGATGTAGAGTTGTTGGATGCACGTCTACATCAAGATGTCTCTGAATGGTAAAGACAATCATTTTGACTGAGACATACATTAACATCAGTTCGAGCAAAAACGTGTGTTGCTCTTTTCTCCCACATAAATTTACCTTTTATTTAATGTAGATTACATTAACGGAGATGTAGTTTTTTTTTTTTTATCAGCTTACAGTGGTTTTGAGATTTTTACTATCATGTGGTGTTTTTGCCTTGTTTCACGTTGTGGTTATTTTAGACATTCAATATGTTTCTTCTTTAGACATGCAACGTGATGTTATACTTGCATTTAAACAGTTTTAGCCACTGAGCATGGACTCCTGTACCGTCACTACTGTAGCTGTTAGTGTAAAACAAAGTGGAAAGATGTGGCTAGCATTCGTAGAGTCCATTCCCCGTGTTTACCTCGAAGGTAACGTTACATACAATAGCCGCATTAGCAGTTAACGTTAGCTGCTATTTGTTAACCACAGTAGAGCAATAAAAACACAGTCTTACCTTTTCAATTTCTGGCAAGTCCCTGATGGTTGGGATGGCACCTTTTCCCAAACGGAGCTTCGAGGCCAAGTTCGCCTGATATTGCCCCAAATTTGTAAATGATTCCGGTGTAAAATGTTTAGCACACACACCTAACGATACGCCACTTGAAAGAGTTGTTGGGACAGCGTCATTAAAAATGAATTTCCTCCACTGTTCCCTGATAGTTTCGTCCGTTTTTGGTAGATAAAACACATTTGCATGTTGTTTGTGGCAGTCACCCACAGAGCATCTCAAGTGTAAGCTACACTCGGTTTCTCCATCTTTCTGGAGTCGACTAAACTGAATCTGAGGGGGAGAGGGGCGGGCTTCCCGCGGCATAGGTTTGCGGTGTCCATATTTGGTATATCCTCCCCCGTCTTGACGTCAAGAGGGGGAAGAAATCAAAATCTCGTTTTTTCGTGCGCGTGCACGTGGCCTATTTTACAAACCCTGAGGTAAACAAACGCTTCACTTTTAAATATCGGCTTCCCGGCCAGTGTACAATCATTATGCAATCATAACATACATTGATTCTCGTGGAAAAGTGAAATTTCTACATTATGACTCCTTTAAGATTGTCGGAAGGGGTGAATCGCGGCTAAAATCGGCCTAATTATCCTGCCGTGTGAACCAGGCTTTAGGAAGACAAAGAAAATCTGCAGTGTTGGGGTGCCTTCAGGACAGGTTTGGGAACCACTGATCTAGATACACAAACACACTCACACACGTGTTCATTTCTAGAGATCCACAATCATTCAGACAAAACACAATGCAACAGAGGAAACATCAGACTACATTACCAGCTGAGGTCGTCTCTGGTGTGACTGTTGTACCGGTGCTGGTGATGTTTTGAGTAGTATCTAAAAAATTATTCTGTGGCTTAGTAAACATTACAGTAATATTTAACTTTATTAACTTAATAAAATCTCTGAATATTACTTTTTTACTTAAAGCTGCAGTCCGTAGCTTTTTTTGGGTTAAAAATGATCCGAAATAGTTTTTTGAGCAAGTACATAACCAGCCAGTGTTCAAAACTCTTTGCTTGCCGTAGCTCGAGTCAAAATCGTAAGCTTGTAATACTGTTTTTAATTCCAGTGGTACTGGTGGATTTCCGCGGGAAATTCCGACCATGTCTTTGCGTCGTTACGTCACATCTGTGCACACAAAGAAGGAGTCTCGGCTATAGGCTATATTGCGTGTGAGGATGTTGGAGGTGGAGATTTATAGCCTTTTCTCACAGCACTTGATATAATTAAACGTGTCAATTTGATGGCGGATCCAGAAAGGTTCAAATGACAATCACCAGTGACAACTGGAGATTCACCCGTTGTAAAACGCGAAAGACTTCGGAGAAAAAAAGAGACTGCAACCGGCCCGTGCGAAAACAAGGACAAATATCGGAAGGGCATTAAATGTAGTCATGCAATGCTGATGTTGTTAACATTAACAATTTGAGAACAAAGTATAATTTGCACGGTTTGACGTGATTTGATTAGCGATCGTTAGATTTAATCGGCGTGATTTACTGCAATGCTTTTTTCCCCTTAGTTGGTCAGAACAAAAGTGGATGTTACTTACTAGTTCAGACGACATTTTCCGGTGAAAAATTCTTATGTTGGTCATACTTCCAAAACGTAGAATCTGTGATTGCGAATGACAGTTTCCACAACACCAGCACGGTGATTGACAGCCGCACATTCCCCTCAAAACATTGGATTCATCTGCGCTGTGCCGTGCCGAGGCACAACGCACGTGAAGTTGATAATTCCACGAATAACTGCAATTGCAGATTTCGAACAGAGATGGCGACAAAGAGGAAAAACTGCGGACTGCAGCAACTAAGTAAAGAATTTACTTAAAATTCAGATTAACTTAATCTTTTTACTTGCATTTCCTCAATTCATACAGTATATTTTATTGATTATATTGATGCTTTAAAATTTACTATACACAGCTTCAAAATTTACTACATTTTTTTGAGTGTAAAAATGTTTCACCAAAAAAATGTTGTAAATCATAGTTAAACTTTTTTATGGTGATAACAGCTGAAAAAGATGATGACTGATGAATACTAATGAATTAAACACACAATAAAAAGAGCTCATGTAGAAATAAGCACTCTGTCCACCTCTGTTCACAACACAAACATTCAGACAAAACATTATCCAACAGAGGAAACATCAGACTACATTACCAGCTGAGGTCGTCTCTGGTGTGACTGTTGTACCGGTGCTGGGGTTGTAAGTAACAGCTGAAAAAAAAAAAATGACTGATGAATACTAATGAATTAAACACACACTAAAAAGAGCTCATGTAGATATGAGCACTCTGTTCACCTCTGATCATCTGTATCTAGATACACATACACACACAATTGTTCATTTCTAGAGATCCACAATCATTCAGCCAAAACACAATGCAACAGAGGAAACATCAGACTACATTACCAGCTGAGGTCGTCTCTGGTGTGACTGTTGTACCGCTGCTGGTGATGGTGTGAGTAATCTCTAAAAAAATAATTCTGTGGCTTAGTAAATATTACAGTAATATTTAACTTTATTAACTTAATAAAATCTCTGAATATTACTTTTTTACTTAAAGCTGCAGTCCGTAGCTTTTTTGGGTTAAAAATGATCCATAATAGTTTTTTGAGCAAGTACATAACCAGCCAGTGTTCAGAACTCTCTGCTTGCCGTAGCTCGATTCAAAATCGTAAGCTTGTAATACTGTTTTTAATTCCAGTGGTACTGGTGGATTTCCGCGGGAAATTCGAGCATGTCTTTGCGTCGTTACGTCACATCTGTGCACATGGAGAAGAGTCTCGGCTAGTAGGCTATATTGCGTGTGAGGATGTTGGAGGTGGAGATTTATAGCCTTTTCTCACAGCACTTGATATAATTAAACGTGTCAATTTGATGGCGGATCCAGACTTTTACGTTGTACCGCTGCTGGTGATGGTGTGAGTAATCTCTAAAAAAAAAAATTTTGTGGCTTAGCAAATATTACAGTAATATTTAACTTTATTAACTTAATAAAATCTCCAAATATCGTTTACTTGATTGTTTGAGTTAAACATACCAAAATAATTGACTAAAAATCCAACAGTTAATTTTATCTCAAATTTACAGTTATATTTAAGTTTTTTTCAATAAAAGAATTTAGTATTTGACTAACCAATTATTTATTTATAATAATAATTAATATATAATTAATACACTTAATATATTTGTCAAATTTCAATCAAAATATTTGAGAATGGAGAATTCGACACCTTAAACGAGAGTCGCGCCTGTCTTTTTGCATGATTGAAACGCCTTGCATAAAACATACAACTTTATTCCTAATGATAATGAATATAATTAATTTGGATGCTAAAATGTCCTCAGAACTGCGCACTGTTTGTTTATTGGCAGGTTATGGAGTCAGTCGCGCGCAGTATCTTTCGGCTATGAGTGAAACGCAGGACGGCGGTCGGAAGTTCGAAGTTCACCCGCAGAGCGCTAGTCCGTCTCCGGCACGAGAACCAGCGCTGATCCGGTGGAAATTGGTTAACAGACTGGTTGATTACTATCTGAATCTTTAAATGTTTCATTTTTACTTCTAAAATGTTTGTTAAATGAGTTTAAATGTAGGCAATATTGTATAGGCTACAGTACATGTTAAAACGGTGTAAAATTTGCTGTATTGCTCATCGACAATAAAGGCCAATGTAAAGTATACTGGTGGTTGTATGGAATTCTATTTTACAAAGGTTTAGAGGAAATAAATAAAAGTTAATATTACTCATAAATAAAAACAGTTAATATTACTCATAAATATTGTTTTTTAAATGTTATATTATTTATACTCAATTTTATTTGTTAATGTACCAGATGCAGTTACTCAGATTTACTTAATCTTTTAACTTGCATTTACTCAATTCATACAGTATATTTCATTGATTTCACAGCTTTAAAATTTACTAAATTTTTTTGGTGAAACATTTTTACACTCAAAAAAATGGAGTAAATCATAGTTGAAATTTTTAGAGTGATAACAGCTGTAAAACATAATGGCTGATGAATACTAATGAATTAAACACACACTAAAAAGAGCTCATGTAGATATAAGCACTCTGTCCACCTCTGATCATCTGTATCTAGATACACAAACACACTCACACACGTGTTCATTTCTAGAGATCCACAATCATTCAGCCAAAACACAATGCAACAGAGGAAACATCAGACTACATTACCAGCTGAGGTCGTCTCTGGTGTGACTGTTGTACCGGTGCTGGTGGGGTTGTTTGCACTCTCTAAAAAAATAATTCTGTGGCTTAGTAAATATTACAGTAATATTTAACTTTATTAACTTAATACAATCTCTAAATATTACTTTTTTTCTCAAGATTTACTTAATCTTTTTACTTGCATTTCCTCAATTCATACAGCATATTTCATTGATTTCACAGCTTTAAAATGTACTCAATTTTTTTGAGTGTAAAAATGTTTCACCAAAAAAATTGAGTAAATCGTAGTTAAACTTTATGCTGAAAAAAATAATGACTGATGAATACTAATGAATTAAAGGGGAACTTGACAACTATTTCAACTTAATATCCGTTTAGAAATCATTTGGATGGTTAAATAACCTATTCTGGTGAGAATGGTGAATTTCCCTGCACCCCCCAGCGTTCCCCGGCGGAAATCCAACCTTGCAATATGGGGACTAACGTCCCGGTAAGTTGGAAATAGGAAGTCTCGTGAGAAGTGAGAATGAGCGAGAAACACAAACTGCTTCACGGCAATTCAACATAAACACACACGCCATATGATACTGTGTATGATGTATTACCCACCTCGGTAGACATAGCTCCACACGATAAAGTTGGCCGGCTCCCATAATAACAAATGCACATGAGCAGCAGTAGAAAGGGGGAGGAGGGTGCCGAAAGTGAGACTTTTTTACTACAGTGTTGTGAAATATACGGCCTACAGCTGTAGGGGGAGCTCGTTGAGAAAACACGCAACAAAAAAAGGGTGAATAAATGGCTAGAGTTGCCATGTTCCCCTTTAAACACACACTAAAAGGAGCTCATGTAGATATGAGCACTCCGTCCACCTCTGATCATCTGTATCTAGATACACAAACACACTCACACACGTTCATTTCTAGAGATCCACAATCATTCAGACAAAACACAATGCAACAGAGGAAACATCAGACTACATTACCAGCTGGGGTCGTCTCTGGTGTGACTGTTGTACCTTTACTGGGGTTGTAAGTAACAGCTGAAAAAAATAATGACTGATGAATACTAATGAATTAAAGACACACTAAAAAGAGCTCATGTAGATATAAGCACTCTGTCCACCTCTGATCATCTGTATCTAGATACACAAACACACTCACACATGTTCATTTCTAGAGATCCACAATCATTCAGACAAAACACAATGCAACAGAGGAAACATCAGAGTACATTACCAGCTGAGGTCGTCTCTGGTGTGACTGTTGTACCGCTGCTGGTGATGGGGTTGTTAGCACTCTCTAAAAAATAATTAAATGGCTTAGTAAATATTACAGTAATATTTAACTTTATTAACTTAATAAAATCTCTGAATATCGTTTACTTGATTGTTTGAGTTAAACATACCAAAATAATTGACTAAAAATCCAACAATTAATTTTATCTCAAATTTACAGTTATATTTAAGTTTTTTTTGTTTGTTTTTTCACTAAAAGAATTTAGTATTTGACTAACCAATTATTTATTTATAATACACTTAATATATTTGTGAAATTTCAATCAAAGTATTTGAGAATGGAGAATCTGTTTCAAGAAACAAAAATATTACTTCATTCAAATTATTGTTAATATATAACACACTCTTAAGAAATTGAGTAAGTTTACTCAATTAAAACAATGCACCCCTCCCCCACCCTCTGATGTGACACAACTCAATGGTTGAGTGAGCGCGGGCTCACGGTTTGAACTCTCTCCAGTCCAGAACAGTTCTCCTCTTCTCAGCATCGCAGAATTGGTGCATTTCCTCTGTGAAATTCAAGTTTTTGTATTTTTTATTTGATCTATTGTAGGGTTTGAGGGTGAACCAAACACAAATGAATCTTCCAGGTGATTTGTTCCAACATAATTCCACACAGAACTCAACACTCCAAATCACCAATCCAGAACCATAAAATCCAGGGTCCAGCCAGTGTACGGTAAGAACTTTATGGCCATGCAAGCAACTAATGGAAGAACGTTGTCAATGTTAGATGGTTTGGAAAAGACTGATTGGTTCAGAGATGGAAAAGCTCAGGGCCCGACCAAGATAACGGCAGAGGTCGCTTGATCCCACGGCAGATATACAAAACAGACCTCCTTCTTCTTAAGGACCTCTGACCCCAGGGTTTGAAATCTCTTAAAACCACAGAGACTCGCGCAAAAAATAGACCAGACGCCGAAACTGGCGCTTCACGGCGCGGGTCGGCCGCGGCATGCCGCGGCGCTCCGTGTCTGGTGTGAACGACACCATAGGTTAACATGGGCGCCGAAAGGAAGTGGCCTCCGTTCCACGCCGCTTCCGCGTCGCTTCGGCGTCCGGTGTGAATGAGGCCTGAGACTGAGAAAGAAATGTAGATTCAAAAACGATCATGGAGAAGCCATGACGGAGTAACCAGACAGACAAGTAACCATGTAGATGAGCAGACGAAAGAACTCAAATCAAGATCAGAAGAACATGGGCTAAACAGCTTCATTCAAGCCATCTAACAACTCTCGTCTCAATTTTTTTTTCTTTTCTTAGTTTTCTTTTCCGTTGTGAGTCTCGGTTCTAAGTTAAGTTTTGTGGCAAAGTTTCGGTCCACGATTCGACTGCAAAGCCTGCTTTCAACTTCAAAGACTTTCCATCCATCCGCCAGCACACCACGTGATTGGCTGCTCTTGTAGCGACCGGTAGCGTGTGCCTCGTGTGTTTGGTGTGTTTAGTACACAAAAGTTGTCTCCCGTTCCTTGTTTTGTTTATGTGTTTTCTGTTACCCGGAGCACTGTTTGTCCTTTAATATATTGAAGCTTCATCAGACGAAATGGATTGGTTTTGGTTTTTGACGTTTTGGCATTTTTCTGGGTTGTTTGGAGTGATCAGGAATCTTCACGATATCCAACGCTGCAATACAGCCGGGAACTGTTGCTCCAATTGTGTGGAAATTATCCAAGGACTGTGGGTGGAGCTGGAGTACGGACTTGCAAGGAAATACAAGGAATGAAAATTGGAATTTTAATATCAAGATGAGGAAGAGGGGGAAGCGCGGAGGAATTCGACTAAAGCTAAAAAAGTTGGGGTTTAAGCGCATCCCACTGCCCAGTATCATTCTCGCGAATGTGCAATCCTTACGTAGAAAAATAAACGAACTGCAAGCAAATGTGCGCTGTTTACGGGAGTACAGAGATGCTTGTATGATTGCATTGACAGAGACCTGGTTAAACGGGAGGGATTGTGACACCGAGCTGTCTTTGGATGGGTTTGGGGCACCTCTACGGCTGGACCGTGACCCTTCAGTCACAGGGAAGTCTCAAGGAGGAGGTGTCTGTTTGTACGTGAACAATCAATGGGCAAAGACAGTGATTGTACTTGAGGAAATGTGTACTGCTGATATAGAACTATTGACTGTATCTATCCGGCCTTTTATTCAACTTTTTTGTTTCAGTGGTATATATTCACCCGAAGTCTGATGTTCAGAAGGCAACGGATATCATCAGTCAGGTGGTTCACCGGATGCTCCCCATTTTATTATGGGGGATTTTAACAAATGTTCTTTGGAGGGAGTTTTAAATTTCCAGCAATATATTGACTGTCCTACACGTCATCAAAAAACACTTGATTTATGTTATGGGTCAATACCGAACGCATATAAATCCTTTTCCAGACCCCCAATTGGTTGTGCAGACCATAATGCAGTCTCTTTGCAACCATGTTATAAACCAGTGTTGCAGAGAACAAGGCCAGTCATTAGGTCTTTTCAAAGATGGACTGATGATAATATCTTACAGTTACAAGACTGTTTTGATCGGACTGAATGGGATATTTTTAAAACTTCTTGTGTAGACAATGATGACCTAGCTGATGTTGTGAGTTCTTATATTCACTTTTGTGAAGAGTCTGTGATACCTAGGAAAAATGTAAGAATCTACTCAAATAATAAACCTTGGGTGACAAAATCATTGAAACATCTCTCTATAAATTACAGAAACGTCTGTCTGTCTGTCTGTCTGTCTGTCTGTCTGTCTGTCTGTGTGTCTGTCTGTCTGTGTGTCTGTTAACCGCATATCTCTCGAACCGTTAGTCCGATGGATTTCAAACTCGACAGGTGTCTCGCTACGGTCACGAGTAAGTGCAGTGCCAAGTTTGACGTTGTTTGGATGAGAAATGCTAAAGATATCGTTAAATATATCATTTTTAGAAGGTTGTGGTTTAAAAATAAACATTCTGACACTAGAGAGTTGTATCGGTCAAAGAAGCCCCGAGAAGGTTGTGGTTTAAAAATAAACATTCTGACAATCTGTCAGCTACACTGTTTACTTCTGAATATTATAGTTTGGTTCCAGAACGTGATAAATCCATTTTGATAAATTTGAGTAAAAATGTGTTTTCTTTACCAAGAAAGTGGCAAGATGAAAACCACTATTTTCTGTTTCAAACTTTCACATAGCATCTTTAGGTTATAATAACATAAAAAATTCAAATATTTTTTCCCCAAAAATGCAATAATTTTCCCCAAAAAATGCAATAAATTCATGACACTTTTTTTTTTTTTTCAAAATGCAATTAATCCATTGAATCAATAAAAAAGTTATTTTTTATCATATTGAAACTGTTGGAATCAGCCATCGCTAAGAAATATCTTCTGAACTTTTTTGACGGCAATCAGCTCACAAAAACTGATTTTGCACGGGCACTTTGCACTGCTCCCTGAATCGACGCGCTTATTCATTTGTGGATGTTAAGTGAATCTGTAAGTCAGCTATGCTGTTTACTTCTGAATATTATATTTCATTCAGGTGCGCTTAACGTTATCGCTACTGTGTAATAGTAGCCTATGCTATTCACCAACTAAACATATCCTATTCAATGCGTTCACAGTCTCTTTCACGGCCATCATTTGTAGTAGCCTATTCACAAACTGTTTGCTCAAGCATAGCGTTTTCTCAGAGTTCACTTTGTGCTTTCTACCATGCACAAATAAAATTGTCACTGAACTTTTGCTGTGTAATTGTAACAATGAGCACTCAAACACACCAAACCAACAATTACTAAAAACACACACAAAAACTGATTTTGCACGGGCATTATGCACTAGTGTTTTAAATGAGAAGAAACTGTTTTTTTTTTTTTTTTACCAAGGAACAGATTTAGAAAAGAGGCAGGTTAATAAGGAAGTAAAACGAGAAATTAGGAGGCCAAAAATGAAATATAAGGCATCAGTGGAGGAGAAGTTTATTAAGGGAAATATTCAGAAATAAAAGTAATGGCTGGAGCAAAAAATAAAGAATCAACTGGAATTACTTTGACTGAGTCTAGGATAGAAAAGGGAGAGATAGCAAATGAATTTAATGATTTTTTTAGGCGATTCGATACACACGATTTTAATAAAATGAGTAGGGATTTTTATTCTGGTTCGAAAACAGAGTAATATCTGCAAATTGATAAAGCTTCTGTTTTGAGGGTTTTACAGACCACCCAACAAAATAAAAGCCCTGGGCCTGATAAAGTCAGTGGGAGAGTTTTGAAGAGCTGTGCTTATCAGCTCTGTGATATTAGTCATTTCATTTTTCAGACCTCATTGAAATTACAGAGAGTACCCTCAGTGTGGAAAAAAAATCCAGTATTGTACCGATTCCTAAAAAGACCAACGCCAAACAAATGAACGATTTTAGACCAATTTCTTTAACATCATTATTAATGAAGTGTTTTGAGAGAATTATAAAATTTTGGCTCGTAGAGCATACTAGTCAGCTGATGGATCCGCTACAATTTGCCTATAGGAGTGTGGAGGATGCCACTCTGACACTCTTAAATTACATATATAAACATGTGGATATCGGTAAGCATCATGCTCGTTTATTATTTATAGATTTTTCTTCAGATTATTCAACCAATTCTTTTAGCTGAATGTTTTCTTTCTGAATTTGATGTTCCTAAGGGTTTGGTGGCCTGGATTTGAGATTTTCTGACCAGAAGATCTCAAATAGTACGGGTAAATGGAGAACATTCCCGGGAACTGTATTCTTCAGTGGGCTGTCCCCAAGGCTGTATTCTTTCACCTTTATTATAAATTTTATATACAGACAGGTGCAGAAGTCAATGTACAGAGAGACATATTATTAAATATGCCGATGCTACAGTGGTGCTGAGTCTGTTAAAGCAAGGTGACACAGAGCATGGGCCCATTTTGAAATATTTTTTTGGATTGGTGTGAAAGTTCTCATTTACAAATTAACGTCTCCAAAACTAAGGATATGACTATAGAATTTTATAATTCCGTCGGAACTCCATCTAAAGTAGTTATTGTGGTAGAGGTTGAGAAGGTCAGTTCATATAAGTACACTGAAAAAAATGATTCTGACCCCTTGTAAATGTTACATGTTTTTATCTGGTTAATTTCACTGAATATAATGTGTTATTTAATCCTACTTATTTTTTATTATTAATTTTCAAATTCACTGCTCTTGTTTAAAACAAGTTAATTTCATTCAATTAAAAGTAATTAGAAAAAAATAAGTTTAATTTAATTTCCATATTCACTGTAAAATGAATACGCTATATCTACTCAATAAAATTGTGCAGATTACAAGCAATATTATTAATTAAATTTAACACATTAGAATTGAGTAATAATTTATCAAATTAATTCCTTAAAAGTTAACCATTTTACAATTTTTAAACAAAAATATCTGTATAACAGACAGACGTCAAAGATGAATTAAGAACTCTTTATTTTTTATTGCCAACATTTGAGAAACCTGATGGTAACAAGCAGAATCACTGAAGGAGAAAACTGTAATGTTACAACCGTAATTTTAAAGCTGCCGTCGGCAACCCTGGAAGATTGAGTGGACTTAGCCAAATTTTGAATGTTTACAACTCTCATGCCCCTCCCCCACTATCAACTAATACCCTCCCATCGAGTTTGTGCTGGTCAGTGCGTGCACCAGATTTTCGGTGAACGCGCCCTTCTCATCAGCATCGATCAACACCATGGAGTACTTATAAAGTAAATGGTTGATTGCAAGCTCTGACCTCCTAGCTCTTGAGGTTAACCGAGGAATTGGAATCTTTTCCGCCATCACTCTTCCTTACTGCGCGAACTTCAGGCGTGTGCATGTGATTGTAACGTGCGCGAGGGGGTAACGGGATCTGTGGCGTGTGCACGACCTGTGATTGACAGTCAGATCTCACACCCCCCTGCGCTGATTGGACCTGATGAAGCGGGAGCGGTGGATTTTTGCATAACACGCTCCAGGTGGAGTTAGAAGCTCGGGTTTTTTTCTAAAACCACCTTATTAATGTTGTTCTGTCGGATTATAGTGTCGATTACACTGAATATGATAAAAAAAAAATGTTGCCGACGGCAGCTTTAAGTTACAACCATAATTTTAAGTTACCATCATGGGGATCAGTGGGTGTTTAAGTTGGGCTCTTTACCCTGAAACCAAAAACATAATACTTTGTTTGGCGACTGCACTTGAGTTGTAACAGCCAGTTGAACTAAAGTGTAAGGAAATCTGATGGTATTGGTTGTGTTTAACATATTCATTATTTCACAATCAATTAACCTAATACAGATCACCTTCGAACATAAGCTCATTATTTATTCATGCAGCAATGCATAGTGAGAGCCATGAATGAGTTTTGATTGGTGGCACCCAGAATGCACTGCAACATGCTTTATAATTGTCACCATTTTTGAGATTCACAGGCTGGTTCTTGAAAAAATTGAGTAAATTCAACTTAAAATAGTTTAGCTAAAATTATGAATATTATTAATCTGAAATTACTTATAAAATATAAGTACAACCAATTTACAAAATATAAGTACACTCAACTTAAAAAATATATCTGGATTTAGATACATTTATTTCGTGCAACCCCTTGACGTAATAAAATTAAGTAAATTCAACATAACATTTTTTTCAGTGTATTTGGGTACATTAATTGATGATAAACTTAGGTGGGTGGAAAACACAAATCTTATTATATTGAAAGCACAAAAACAGTTATATTTATTGAGGAAGCTTAAGTCCTTTGAAGTGGATAAATCTATATTGATAATATTTTATAGATCTTTTATTGAAACTGTTTTGACCTTTGCTATGATCTGTTGGTTTTATGGATTAAATGTTAAAAGTAGATCCCAGCTTCAGCGCATTATTAATTTAGGGTCAAAGAATACAGGATCTGTACAGCGGGGTTTGTCTGCTTTGTGTGAGAGAAATGTTCTTAGGAAGTCTTTGACTATCCTAGAGGATACATCTCACATTTAGTTTTTAGAATTTGAACTGCTTCCCTCAGGAAAGCGATATAGAGTGCCCAAGTGGAGGACCGTTAAAACTTCTAGATCTTTTGTTTCAAATGCAGTTATGAGTGTAAATACTTATTTGAAACAAAGATAAAGGTACACTGTAAAAAATGAATCATGAGTCTTGTAATTTTCATTAAAAAAATTGAGGTGATCATTAAAAATATTATGTATATTTTATTAAGAAAATTGTGGTTAGGGTTTTATTGAAAATATTGAGAACATTTCACTAATAACACCAAGAGATGCATTTTCCTATTTTTTTTAAGGAAACATACACAATTTTAAGGCTTGAATTGAGGAACTGATAAACCTCATAAAATTAAGGAAAAGGGGCTACCTATTTATTTTAAGAGAATTAGCTCATTTATGCGGTTTTATTTAGACACCATTGTTTGTTCCCAGCATCCTTTGCACATGGCAGGAAATGGAGAGTAAATCTTGAAATTAAGTGTTATTTCATGTGTTTTTGAGTAAAGGGAAACATCTGTTAATGTTTAATGTTCAGGTATGTTTGACATTTGAAAGAGTTTTTATTATGTTAAAGTTTTGATCGTTACCATTGTGCAGAAGAGTAGGACTTATGGTTAGGTTGAGAATAACTGCATTTATTTAATATTATGAAGCATATTGCTATATACATGTAGCAATAACTCTGCTAATGATAGTGCAGTAACAAGTTTGATTCTGTGCTGTCCTAGCAGTATACAGTCTTTTTATAAAACAATATATCTCAAAGTTAAATATAAACAGGTCATATCCATTCACTTAACTTCACACAATTTTGAGAATAAAAAATACTTCAAATAAAAAAGCACATTTTCACTAAAAAATTGTGTGTCATAGACTTAATAAATTAGGGCGTTTTACATGATTTATTCAGGTAGATTCCATGAATGAAATCAAGCTTTAACTACTCAAAAATATTATGTGTAATATTGTTACCATAATTTTTTTAAGTACATAGCAGTAACATTTTTTACAGTGTACCGTGAATTTTATTAGTAGCTATATGAAGAATCATTATAAATGGCCGGGGTTTGTGATGGTTTCGTAATGTTTGTGATGTTTTCTGTTTTATAAAAATTTGTATGTTTGTGAGGTTGACGCTACTTAAATTGCCCTGTAAAGGGACAAATAAAGATTTTACTACTACTACTACTACTTCTGACGTTTCTAAGGCTACACTCAGACTGTCAGTCCAAATCTGATTTTTGTGCATATCCCGGTTCTACTGCTGCCACAGAAGACGCAGTAGTCCAGCGTGTCGGATACACATTTCCATGTTGTAAAATTTAAATAAGACAACATCTGTGTTGCAAACCCCTCCATGTTGCTGTTGTTGTATTTGTCGTATGCCTACTAATGCAACGTCATTGCCATAGAAAACAATGCAGATATTCCCGAAAACAATCAGAACACAAACACATTCTTCATCTTTAAATATAGACAGACATGGAGACACAAATATCATGAGTGTGTAGAAAGAGCTCATGTGAATATAATTACCTGCACAGTATGCAAAATTGCAGAGAGTTGTTCTAACCAGCTCATAGACGACATAATTGTCTGGACAGGCTTTGACTTTAATGGGAAAAGACCCG
The DNA here is from genome assembly GCA_021464565.1 of Rutilus rutilus. Lineage (NCBI taxonomy): Eukaryota > Metazoa > Chordata > Actinopteri > Cypriniformes > Leuciscidae > Rutilus > Rutilus rutilus. The sequence continues at coordinate 17,280,162 of JAJAQA010000002.1, read as the reverse complement.
AACACGCAGCAGTAACTGCCATCATTACCGCAGACATCTGGAGTGACGACTCCATCTGTTACTGTTGGGAGTTACTGTTTTTTTTCTTCAGTTTTTTTTATTTCTTTTTTTACGATGTATTTTACTGGTAGAGTAAGTATTTTATTCTTCTGACACAAGCACACATCTACAATCAACTTAGGCTTACGATGCTTCTGGAAAGTGCAGCCCTGATCTGTAGCCTCCATACATTAGAAAACACTCAGAAAATAAGCTACACTGTAAAAAAAAATCCTAATTTTACAGAAAATAACTGTGATTTTTTTTACGATAATTTTCTTTCATTTTAAATTGTACTCAAAACACTGTAAAATTACAAAAAATATCTGTAAAATAAAAATTCAGCTGTTATTTTAGGTATTGTGACATTAATGACAAATTACAGTAATTCACACTTTTTATACAGAACATTTGTTGTATTTTTCATACAGTATTTTTTCTGTTTTCTTAAATTACATAAAAATGTATGTAAAATTACAAGTATAATCTGTAATTTAACAGAAAGAAAACAGTTAAATGATAAAATGGTCAAATGACTGTCAGCTCCCCAAAAAACTGTAAAACATCCTAAATTAAATAAACTGAAAAACACTGTTATTTTACAGGTATTTCCTGAATAATCACGATCAAAAACCTTCATTGTAAAAAAAATCGTAAAAAAAGGGTCAAATGACTGGCAGCTGCGGCTGCCAAACAAAAACCTTAAAATTAAAGTCAAATATGGTAATTTAAATAAACCGAAAAAACACTGTTATTTCACAGGTATTTCCTGCATTATTATGATCAAACACCTTCATTGTAAAAAAATCTTTAAAAAAGGGTCAAATGACTGGCAGCTGCGGCTGCCAAACAAAAACCATAAAATTAAAGTAAAATATGCTAATTTAAATAAAGTGTAAAAAACTTTAAAATAAATTTGATGTCACCATGATTGAGATTAGTGTCTGCTTTAGTTGGGCTCATGACTTCAATTTTTAACTTATGTTTTTCTTTGGCTGTTTTAACTGTGTCTTTGATGCACATTTGTTATAGCAATAAATGCTGGAGAAAATTTCTGATGATTTTGGTCATTCTTTGATGATGTCATCATATGATGCTTGATTCTCTGATATGACAGTCAAAAATATGAATATATTTGCTTAGATTACATGTAGATGGAATTTAGCTTTTTTTACAAAGTCTATAATGTCATAATTTCTCACATGCATATATTTTTTAAAAATCGTAATAATTCAGGAAATAGCTGTAAAATAACAGTGTTTTTCTGTAAAACATTTAAGGAAAATTTCTGTAAAAGTTTTTTGCACTTCTAAAATAGGATATTTTACTTTATTTTTACGGTTTTTGTTTGACAGCCGCAGCTGACAGCTTTAAAATAAATTTGATGTCACCATGATTGAGATCAGTGTCTGCTTTAGTTGGGCTCATGACCCGTGAGTTTTTAACATTAGTTTTCTCTGGCTGCTTTAACTGTGTATTTAATACACATTTATTATAGCAATAAATGCAAGAGAAATATCAGATGATCTTGATCATTCATAAGTGATGTTACAGTCATGGTGATGATCTGATTCACTGATATGACAGCCAAATATTTGAATATATTAGTTTAGATTACATATGTAGATTGAATTTAGCTTTACACAAAGTCTATAATGTCATAATTTCTCACATGATCCTTGGCAACAATATTGTAATAATCTGAAATTTAAAAAGATATGTATTATATGGAAAATGTTTTGAGCTGGTTATTTTTTTTTTTTTTTTTGTAATATAGACATCAAGAATCAACATATGAATCTCAACAATGGTGACAACCAACAAAGCCTTTTTGTGACATTATAGTAATTCAGATTTTTTTTCGTTGTCACCATTGTTGTGATTCATACGCTGATTATTGATGTCTGAGTGAGTCAATATAATCCTGTCAAAACATTTTCTGTATAATGACTTCATAAAATCTGAGTATCACAGCACTGCAGGATCTTCTATAGCAGTTTTATCAGGCAAAAATTAACAACTAATATTTAATTATTTAATCAGATATCACACTTCAGGTGGTCTCAATGAAGCAGGACACTACATGATGACTATTATCACTAAAAAGAGACCAACATCATCTGATCTGAGTTTCTCTTGGATTCCTACCATAACTAATATGCTTCAAAGACACACAGTTAAAGCAGCCAGAGAAAATTTTAAGCTAAACACTAAAAGGTCAAGAGCCCAACTAAAACAAACACTAATCTCCATCATGGTGACATCAAACTTTATTATTTTCAATAAAGCTTCAACTTCTAAACCTCTGTTAATTCTCAATAAGAATGTTAGTATGAAAGAAATAAAGTCTGGATTGTAATAAGTGAAGATGCTGAGATCCTGAGAGATCCTGATAGTGTTTAATGTTCTGTTGGGGTTTAAAGTGTTTCTGTATGGTGTGTGTTGTGTGTCACCATTGTGTTGAAGAGTAGAGCCTGAGCTTCAGTCCAGGATGAGCAGAGAAACACTGATGATGTGCTGCATGTTGCTTTATTTAACAGACAGTAACTGTGTAGTTGCTGATGTAGTGATGTATAGTCACAGCAAATCATGAATATAATTAACTGCATGTTTTTCAGTAAAAAATCAGAAAAAATGTGAATTAACTGTGTTTTAACTGTGTGTTTCTGTTAAAAAAGATTAATGAAGATTTCTGTAAAAGTATTTTCCACTTATTTAAATTAGGATATTTTACATTAATTTTACAGTTTTTGTATGGTAGCCATTGCTGACAGTCATTTGACTGTTTTTTATGGGATTTTTTTACAATGAAGGTGTTTGATCGTAATAATTCAGGAAATAGCTGTAAAAAAACACTGTTTTTCCGTAAAACATTTAAGGAAAATTTCTGTAAAAGTTTTTTGCACTTAATTTAAATTAGGATATTTTACTTTATTTTTACGGTTTTTGTTTGGCAGCCGTAGCTGACAGTCAATGACTGTTTTTTTACGATTTTATTTTTTACAGTGTATAGAGACACAGTGTGTTACATTACCAGTTGAGATGGTCACTGGTGTGACAGTTGTAGGGCTGGTGTTAATGCTGCCAGTGTCTGAAAGTTTGGATGAATAGTGATTAATGAACAGAGACACAAATATCATGGATGTGTAGAAAGAGCTCATGTGAATATAATTACCTGCACAGTATGCAAAATTGCAGCCAGTTGGACTAACCAGCTCATAGACATAATAATTGTCTGGACAGGCTTTGACTTTAATGGGAAAAGACCCGTAAAAGCAGCAGTAACTCCCATCATCACCGCAGACATCTCGAGTGACGACTCCATCTGTTACTGTTGGGTGTCCACCACGGATCCACAGTGAGACATTAGTGCCACAGCTGGACTGAGCAACACATGTGTCTGGGATATGAGCGCTAGTGTTGTTAATGAAGAGACGATACCAGCCGCTCCAGGAGACAGACGTGTCACAGTTTATGACTGACGCATCTGTATTATTGATGGATCTCCATGTATTGTCCAGCACAGTGTAGTTGTAGCAGGGGTCTGAGAGAGATAAACTTATGAAAACACCAATATGAAGTCATAGTCTAAATATAAATATGTCCATGAAAACACATTACATATACTGTATTATACATATGTTATAAATTAAATATATATCTTATAAAAACATTATGAAAACACCAGTACAAAGGTATAGTCTCAATATAAATATATTTACAAAATACAATTCTCAAATGCATAACCTAATTGATATCCACAGAATTTTATTCCCAAATGCAAAACGTGGTCACATTTTTTTTTTTTTTATAATTTTACATTTCCTGCATTTGCAAATTGTCACATATTTGTAAATCACCCTGAATTTGTGTGTAAATATTTTGGGTTGTTTTTTTTAACCCAAAATAAAAGGATGGAAGAAAAAAAAGATTATCCCATTAGATGTGTTTTTAATCCAGCCAATCATAACAGGCCATGCTCATCCATACAGAGTTGATCAATGAGAGATGTGTGATCAATGGTGACGTCAAACGAAACAATCATTCATCAACATCTAAACCTCTCTTAATTCTCAATAAGATCTTCTGTAGACGTGTGACAGAAATAAAGTCAGTCTGGTTAGTAATAAGTGAAGCTGGTAATGCTGTTTGTGGAGTTGTTTAATTAGATCTTGAGAGAGTTAATGTATTTTATCTTCAGTTCATCTAAGGCTGTGTCTGAAGAAAGTTGTAGTTTGTGTTCTTATTACTCTTTCGAAAGATGATTGAAAGAATGTTTCAGGAACATTACACTAACCTTTAAATAACATTTTGGACATTTGATAAATGTATAAATGGAAATGTTTTATGTTCCCAGAATCAACACTGAATATTTGGAGAACGTTCTTGGAAGTAAACTCTGTTTTCTGGGAAGCTTTGTGGTTTATTATAAAATAAACATTATTTAAATAACGCTGACACATGAGCAATACATACAACACTGTAAAACCTAACAGTAATATGTACTAAATAAAATTGAGCTCACAGCACTCAAATATTACCGAAACTTGAATGACTGAAACAGAACTCAGACTGAATGAATTATAGAACATTTCTAGATCCCAGAATGATAATTGTATAATTAAGTGATTAATTAAGTGATGATTGAGCATTAGTGATGAGCACCTGCTGTTAACAAGCAGAATCACTGAAGGAAAGAGAAACACAAGAACTACAACTGACTTCCAGCAACAGCAAAATCAACTGGAGATAAAAGAAGACATTAAATATCTCAAGATCTCAGCAGAGGAGGATTAAACAACTCCACAAACAGCATTACCAGCTTCACTTATTATTAACCACTTTGACTTTATTACTGCCATTCGTCTACAGACGTTCTTATTAGAATTAACAAAGGTTTAGAAGTTGATGACTTGAGTTTCATTTAAGGTCACCATGGTGGAGATCAGCGTTTGCTTTAGTTGAGCTCTTGACCCTTGACTTTTGCACGTAAGACATTCTTTGGCTGCTGTAATTGAGTGTTAATAAAACATTTTTGTTATGGCACAAAAGGCAAGGAGAAGTCTGATCAAGTGTTGATGGTGAAGGATTGATGATGACAACAATCATCATTTAGTGACTTGATTCACTGATTTCATTCAGAGTCTGATCTCTGATTAAAAGGGCAACTTATTAGTTTCACTCAAAACTGTGATTCTACAGCATAAGAGCTAGCCATGTTGTGACCATCAGATATTACGAAGGATTTTACAAATAGTTGTGCACAAAAGGTTTCACATAAAAGGTATTGCATTACTAAGACTCACACAGACATCAAGAATCAGCATATGAATCTCAACAATGGTGACCATTAAAAAATTTGTCATACTGCAATGCATGCTGGGTACTACCATAATACAAAACTTATCCATGGCTCCCAGCATGCATTGCGACATAAATCATTTTTTAATGGTCACCATTGTTGAGATTCATATGCTGATTCTTGATTACTGTGTAAGTCAGCATGATACCATAGAGGTTGTTAAAATCTGATTGTCACAACAATGGGTCTTACAGCAGAATCAGTTCTATTATAATGAATAATACAAGTAATACATCACCTGTCTAATCAGAGATTAGGCTCTGGAAAAGATCAGAGAATCAAGTCACTAAATGATGATTTTTATCATTCAAACATAACCACATGCTCATATTTTCTTTTGGCGTATGTGCCATAACAAATGTGTTTTATAAACACTCAGTTACAGCAGCCAGAGGAAAAACTGGTGTTATAAAGTCAAGGGTCAAGAGCCCAACTAAAGCAAACACTGATCACTATCATGGTGTCTTTAAATGAAACTCAATAAATCATTAGCATCTAACCCTCTGTTCATTCTCAATAACAACTTCTGTAGACGCATGACAAAAGTCAAACTGTTTAGTAATAAGTGAAGCTGGTAATGCTGTTTGTGTAGTGGTTTAATCCTCCTCTGCTGAGATCTTTAGAGATTTAAACGTCTTTTATTTTGAGTTGATTTAATCTAAGGCTGTGTCTGAAGTCAGTTGTAGTTCTTTTGTTTCTCTTTCCTTCATTGATTCTGCTCGTTAACAGCAGGTGTTAATCACTAATGCTCAATAATCACTTAATTAATCACTTAATTTCTTGACTGCAATGTAAATCTACTTTTATTAAACTCAACTGAAATAATTGCAGAGTACTCATAACTATTGGTTTTTAAAATTAAAAGAATTAAGGCAATCGGTTTCCTCAAATGTAATAAGTTAGCTTAACTTATTGAATTTGACTTTGTGTGTGACATTGTGAGCTAGCAGTAACTGCAAGTGCTCTGAGTTCATTTAAAGTTTGTCATTTCACTGTTTTTACTCAATAAAGTAAAGTTTCAGCTATATAAAGTATTTAAATGCAGTGTAAAGTTTAATTGTGTATTAAGAAATATTATTGTTTTAGTGGACTCGATTAAAATGAGTTCAGAGTACTCATAACTATTGTTTTTATAAACTTAATTGAATTGAGGTAATCGGTTTCCTCAAATGAAATGAGTTAGCTTAACTTGTTGGGTTTTACAGTGAATAATGACCTTGAGAAATCACTGTATGGATTAAAAAATCAATTGGAGGCAACAATATGTTGCTACTGTATTTTCTACAGTAAAGTACTGTCAACAACAGCTGACGTTTTTATTTAATTATAGTGATGCAGTAAATATTTCATTCTTCTGACACACGCACATCTATCCAATGATGCAGAGCGGCGTTTCCTAAAAGCATCGTAGGCCTAAGTTGATCATAGAGACCAGTTGTTCTACAATCAACTTAGGCTTACGATAATGTTGGGAAATTCAGCCCTGATCTGTAGCCTACATACATTAGAAAACATTCAGAAAATAAGCCAATAGAGACACAGTGTGTAACATTACCAGGTGAGATGGCCACTGGTGTGACAGTTGTAGGGCTGGTGTTAATGCTGCCAGTGTCTGAAAGTTTGGATGAATAGTGATTAATGAACAGAGACACAAATATCATGAGTGTGTAGAAAGAGCTCATGTGAATATAATTACCTGCACAGTATGCTGAATCACAGAGAGTTGGAATAACCAGCTCATAGACATAATAATTGTCTGGACAGGCTTTGACTTTAATGGGAAAAGACCCGTAAAAGCAGCAGTAACTCGCGTGACTGACCCCGTAACCGCAGACATCTCGAGTGACGACTCCATCTGTTACTGTTGGGTGTCCACCACGGATCCACAGTGAGACATTAGTGCCACAGCTGGACTGAGCAACACACGTGTCTGGGATATGAGCGCTAGTGTTGTTAATGAAGAGACGATACCAGCCGCTCCAGGAGACAGACGTGTCACAGTTTATGACTGACGCATCTGTATTATTGATGGATCTCCATGTATTGTCCAGCACAGTGTAGTTGTAGCAGGGGTCTGCAGAGAGATAAACTTAATTTCTGAAAAACATGTTTTGTTACAAATTGTAACCAAAAGTGCAGCTTTAGACTACTTTTTTTCTTCTTCTTCTTTTGCTAATTCAGAGTGATTCATTTCGATCCACAACATTTTTTCAAATGCATTTATAGGATTATTTAAACATCAACACGTTACATACCAGAATAATCATTTACATATTATTATTATTACTATTTTTTAAGAATTTATTTCCATTTTCTTGGTCTAAAAATGACCAAAATACCATTGCCAGGTTTTCAATCCATAAACTAATATTAAAGTAACCACACAGGAAAATCCCCAGAGTTAAATTAACTCTGCTCAGAGAACATTTGGTCCCTCTCTAAAGAGAGTTAAAATAACTCTGAATCAGAGTTAAAGTTAATGAGATACTTAAGTGATTAATTAAGTGATGATTGGGCATTAATGATGAACACCTGCTGTCAACAAGCAGAATCACTGAATGAAAGAGATTCAATAAGAACAGAGAAAAAGAGAAACACAAGAAGATGAAATCAAATGAAGACAAAAGACATTAAATCTGTGAAGATCTCAGCAGAGGAGGATTAAACAACTCCACCAACAGCATTACCAGCTTCACTTATTACTAACCAGATTGACACAGATTATATGATTGATACAGAAGGTTTTTTTGAGAATTAACAGGTTTAGATGTTGACGATTTATTGAAAATCTTTGTTCACCATTATGTCGATAAGTGTTTCCTTTAGTTGGGCAGTTTGACTCTTGGCTTTTTTTTTTTTACAAGACTGTGGTTTTTGTAACAGTTTTTACCAAAACATGTAATTTGTTACAAAGAAAGCCAGAAACAAAGATGAGCAGGTGATACAGTTTTCAACAACAAAAAGTATAATAAGGCATTTATCTCATCACTGTACAAAAGTGGTTATTGGTGATGATGATTTCACTAAAACAGCAGTATTTTATTTTACAGAAAATAAGTGAGTTTCTCTGCAGCGTGTGAAGTGTTTTATTCCAGTCGTGTCCTCAGCAACACTGTATCAGTGGTTTGATCGGGTCTGACTCTAAACTAGCACTATTGAGAGAGAGACAGAGATCTGTCGTTCACTCAGTGACAGTCAGTGTTTGAGCTGAGAAGAGATCAGACACGAGGTGCTCAGAAAAGTGTCACTAAAGCTCAGGATGGACAGATTCGACACATGCGCACTGCGACTGCACAGGATGGTAGGGGAAGACTCATGAATATTCATTAGGGTAGTTATCCCTGATTAGTCTTAACCCCAGTGACCGGTAGGTTTAGAGCGGGGTTAGGAGTAGGTCATCAGACCCCCAGTGGCGGGTAGGTTTAGGGGTGGGGTTAGGGGTAGGTCATCAGACCAATCAGGGATGACTTCCCTAATGAATATTCATGAGTCTTCCCCTACCATCCTGGGAAAAAAAATATCGCATCCTATAGAGGGCAGTGTAGTCGTGATTAGTGTCAGCTACAGGACCTCTGCTCTGAAGGACAAAGAAGAAGAAAAGCTTTGTGTTCCACTTCAAGAGATACACAACCTCAAAGCGACTGCTCATGTTCCACTGTATATGTGTGTGTGTGTGCTGTGTTCTCCACAGTTTGTGTGTGTGCGTGTGTTTGTGTGCTCTCCACTGTGTGTGTGCTGTGCTCTCCGCTGTGTGTGTGTGTGTGTGTGTGCTGTGCTCTCCGCGGTGTGTGTAAAAGCAAAGTGCTTAAAAATGTGCTCTGGAAAGTTTCTCTGGACTTGTTTCTGTTTGCAGATCTTCTGTGCTTTAACATGGTGTGTGTAGCAGTGCTGGGCAACGCTGGTAAATGACGCTCTCCTCTCGTTCACTCGTCCTCTCCCTGCTTTCTGCTCACATGCTCTGATAATAATAGCGCTGTAGCACTACGTTATTTTGATAAGGTTTTAAAAAATCTGTTAAATCTGATTCTGTTCAGAACTGAATGAAGAATAAGATATTCATATTAATATTTAATATTTTAAAATAGGTCTATTTCCTGTCCAATTTTTGTGTGTTACTTTATTTAATTGGCTATATCTACAGGTTCACAGGTTATATCTACTGACAGTTATGTATCAATAAAACCTTGTTTTTTTAAGGTTGTTTGAAATCAGTTATAATCAGTATTCTTAAATAATTTATTTAATTTCAACATTTCAACCAGTTATTGTAGATGTTTCCACATGAAGTACATTTTTCTAAGTTGAAATGACAAAACATTTTTTCAGTGTACATTACCTATTGCAGTCGTCACCGGTGAGACAGATGAAAAGGCCAAGTACAGTCTTAAGACATCTAAAAAATAATTATAAATACAAATGAATCAACTTGTTTAGGACACAATAAAATAGTCAAATAAACATATATAAATATAAGCTTGTACTTAAAATAATAGTTCACCCAAAAATTAAAGTTCTGTCATCCTGACTTTTTCTTTCACAGAATATTGTATTGGCTATCCTAGAAATTATTATTATTCTCACACATCTTTTCCACATAATGAAACTCTCAAGCCTTTTCTGTTCAAACTAACAAAAAAGCTCCATCATTTATCAATATAAATTATTGCATGAATGACCAAATGATTCAGGAATTCTAGAGGTTCAACAGAAAGAAAAGTAATATCTCCCAAACTGATCCTAACATGCAAACAATAATCTGTGCCTGAGTGACTTGCAGAGGTGTATAGTCCAGGGGTCAGAAAGTAAAAGTCCTACCATATAAAATCCCCACAGCAAAAATAATGAAATGAACTCTCCTCAGTGTTCTCCTGGCTCATGGGTGGAATAAACATATGGAAGGACTTTTACTTTCTGACCCCTGGACTATACACCTCTGTTAATAACCAATAGTTCGGTCAGTTATAAGTTTAGTCAAACAGGTCTTTATAATAAAACTATATCACTTGATAATTATTGTATATTGTTTCCTTACAACAAAGTATGTGTTTTGTTAACTCTGTTACAAAAAACACAAACTGATATAAAAAGCTAAGATTGCACAACCAAAAGAAACACTGATTCAATAAAAACCAAACATTTTCTATAAATCATTAACATCTAAACCTCTGCTAATTCTCAAAAAGAGCTTCTGCAGATGAATGACAGAAAAAGAAGTCTGGTTTGAAATAAAGATTTCATGTCTTTTCAGTTGATTTCACATTAAGCTGTGGTTGAAGTCAGTTGTAGTTCTTTTGTTCTTTTTGTTTCTCTTTTCTTCAGTAATTCTGCTTATCAGGTTTCTTCAATAATCAAACAATCATCACTCAATTAATCACTTAATTATCTCATTAACTCATTCTGTGTTTCTTTGAACACTCTGCTGGAGTTTCCCTTATGAACACTGAGCGATGGTAATTCAACACCGGGGAATTTACTGTGTGAAGTGACGTGAAGGATAAACCAGATCTGATTCACTGGTCATTACATCAGCATACAGACAAAAAGCAAAAAACACTGTTTAGACTTACACAGAATAGCAGAGATGAGAGGATGAGTTTTTATAAAACCTGAAATATGAAGAAAAAGTCAATAAAAACACTGAAATTGTATCGGATTGAGTCTGAGAAAACTACATTCATCATACGTTCACAGTTCATAAGGTTTTTGGGGCAATGAGAGCCAACCTTTAAACACAAGAAGAATACTCACCTTTATGAAAGGAAGCCATTGTCAGTTTATTTCTGTTTATCCACAAACCAGTTCAGAGGATGATTTTCCTTTACAGATAGAGAATAAACAAATTAGCCATTGCACTGACGTATGACTTATAAAAAGCTGTTTTCTCTTTGTTTCAAACACACATGTAAAACATTTCACAGCATCACGACATCAACATCAAGACATCAACATCTAAACCTCTGTTAATTCTCTATAAGAGCTTCTATAGACGTCTGACAGACATAAAGTCAGTCTGGTTAGTAATAAGTGAAGCTGGTAATGCTGTTTGTGGAGTTGTTTAATCAGATCTTGATAGAGTTAATGTCTTTTATCTTCAGTTCATCTAAGGCTGTGACTGAATAAAGTTGTAGTTTGTGTTCTTATTACTCTTTCGAAAGATGATAGAAAGAATGTTTCAGGAACATCACACTAACCTTTAAATAACATTCTATTAACATTAAGGAAACTGGATATTTTTATGTTCTTGGAATGTTAGAAATCAACGTTCCTATAATGTTGAATTTTAAATTAAAATTAAGTTGAAAGAACGTTTGAGGAACATTGTACCTTTTAAAACACGTTCCTCTAACGTCAAGAAAACTGGACATTTTTCACGTTCCCAGAACCAACACTGAATATTTGGAGAACGTTCTTATAACAAAAGTCTGTTAGCTGGGAAGTTGCTCGCGAAGATGACATCACGAGTCCATGTCGTTCGTCCGCCATATTGGATTGAACAGAAAGCGAAACTAAAGTTTCATAGGTCACAAATTTGGTCCGAACTTCACAAAACTGGACGTACATGATCCTTGGACCAAGCCTCACAAAAGTTACTAGAAGGATTTTTGATTTTCGGAAGTGTTTGCCCGTTACAGCCAAACGAAATCGGCGGCGTAGTCGCCGAAACAGGAAGTAGTTCATATTTCAGGAACTCTGTCAAGTATCGAAACCAAACTTTGTACATTAACTTGAGACTCCAGTGTGAGGATGTACAAGATAAAAAAAAAAACATTCCAAAATTTTACATCATTTGGCAAAATATGCTGCGCATAACAATAGAAAACAAGGAGAAACGCGCAGTCACATGCTCAAACACTCAACAACGTCGCTCTAGATGTGTAAAAACAAGTGGAAAGTGCGAACGCGCCACTGTCTCCTTTCCACAAGTGCTTGCTCTCCCATGGCGTCTGTCGTTGCTATGCAAGTTATGCAACCATGAACTGTGCTCTCCATGATGACAAGGATGTATCAGCAAAAGATTAATTGATTTCTTGCATTAGCTTTACTACTAGATATATTTATGCAGATGAAAAATAATAAGGCGCCCTGTACAGCTATGATCAGCTGTTCGGCCGAACATTCAATGTTGTTACGCTGCAAGCTGATCAGTTGGTTCGTTGCTGCCGCGCTCTATCACTCGCACACCATAAAGAACAAAATGTTTTTTAATGTTTAATGACATAATTTGGAAGCGGATAATTTCTTCACAAACAGCTCATTATGACTCAATGTTAGAATGCTGCACCTACACTCGATAGTGTGAATAAGATCAGTGCAACGCAGACCACTGCATTGACAGGGTAAAACATATGATCTGTCTACGGCCAGGGTCAGCGGAAGACAGAGAATGCCGGTCCAGCGCTGACTGAGGAATTAAATTCTAAAATAAAAGACAGTTTGACATCTTTTTTCTCGCATCTGTGAATTTAATTTTTAATCATTTGCTCTGAGATGAAGCGAATATATTTGTGCGGGAATTTCTCGCACTATAAAAGCTAACCTTGCGGGAATGGTTTAAATTATGCGCAATCCCCACATTCCCGCACCGCAATTCAAGCCCTGAAATGGCAGCGGGATGTGTAACTCTAGCATATGGCGCATATATGTCATATAAAGTTAGGCAAGGCCAAACAGCGTTATCCATGTTGTTGCGATTGCATCGCTAGAGTAAGCTAATAGTGAAACTGATAGCGTTTTTCATTTAATTACAATATGAGGACTGACGGTAGGCTATAAAAATCAGCGATTCTGTGTAGGTGATGACAACCATCTTGACAGCAGCAATCAAAGCATCGCGCTAATTACGGTAGACCTTAATTTGAGATAGTAAATTTGTTCCTAATCAAAGGGAACACTCAACCACAGAACAGCTGGGTGAGTTTTGTATTGGCTTATTGGATACAGTAAATGAAGACTGTCAACTTCTTTTCAATACTATTTCATCACCCAAAACACTCCCACTCTCTGGTGTATATTCATAACCAATTATTTCAAAACTAACAACCAAGCCACATAAACAATGCCATTGACACTAGTCTACATTGCAGACATGTCTCTTAATGCACATAACTTTTCACCTTTTTGCACAATCTTGAAAAAAGTACTATTGTTGAAATTCTCAGATCAAGCAAACTTCAACGTACCCTTATCCACTACCTGCTAACGTTAGTGAACCGCACCCAAGCAAGCACACTTCGCAGTTCCTCCGGAAATGCATTCTAGTTACATTTAACACTCTTGAGTCTGGAGCCAAATAAACTCCCAGGAGAGTTAATTTAACACTGGGGTTTTTGCTGTGAAAAAACAGAATTGTCTTAGTAATTGTGTGTGCGTGTGTGTGTGTGTGTGTGTGTGTGTGTGTGTGTGTGTGTGTGTGTGTGTGTGTGTGTGTGTGTGTTACAGTTGTGTAGTTATAATTGATTTGTGTGTAGTTATAGTCAGAGGTAGAAAGTCCAGGGCCACCCATGATCTCATTAGATCATGGGTGGAATAAACATATGGCAGGACTTTAAACTAATGTAAAACATAAAATGTTGCCACCATATTTTTTACGGTAATGTAGATTTGAGGGCGAACCAAACACAAATGAATCTTCCAGGTGATTTGTTCAAACATAATTCCACACAGAACTCAACATTCCAGACCCCAAATCAACAATCCAGAGCCATAAAATCCAGGCTCCAGCCAGTCTACCTAACCAACGAAAACCCCCAGCTAAGAACTTTATGGCCATGCAAGCTTCAAAGAGATGAGCAACTAAAGGAAGAACGTTGTCAACGTTTGATAGTTTTGAAAATAATGATTGGTTCAGAGATGGCACATCTCAGTGCCCAATCAAGATAACAGCAGAAGTCGCTGGATCCCACGACAGATACACAAACCATTTTCTCAAGGAACTCTGAATGACCCAGGGTGTAAAATCTCTTCAAACCCAGAGAACTGAGATTTTACCTATAACAATACATAAAATCATCCCAGAACAATTCTCGATGGACTTATAATCAAACATCATCTACATAACTCTATATTGTGTCTGCAACTTATATGTGTGTTTAATATGCTTAGATGCCATATAAGTCATGATTTGTTATAACTATGAGATGTTTGAATGAAAGTGTGTCGTGTTTCCTATCAGCATGATCGTATGTTCTTGATTCAAAAGATGGCTTGATTGAAATCTGTGTAAAATGTTTTGTATTCTTCTAATAGTAATAATGTCTTAACTGTGGCCTCTTTTCTCTCTGCTAGAGCTTGGAGAGTAAGGAGATCCCAAATAAGCATGATTTACAATAGGAAATGCCACCTCTCAAATAAAGGCAGTGTCTAATTGGTCAGATCTCTCCCAGGAGGTTGGACAAACTTTTGAGTTTAAAATCTTAGACCCGAACAAAGAGAAAGAGCAGAAGAGAAAATGAAAAAGTAGATTCAGAAACCATCATGGAGAAGCCATGACGGAGTGACTAGACAGACTAGTAACCATGTAAACGCGCAGACGAAAGAACCCAAATCAAGATCATAAGAGCGGGTTTAACCGCTTCTTTCAAGCCATCTAACTACATCTCGTCTCAATTTTCTTTCTTTTCTTAGTTCTCTTATTTTCCGTTGTGAGTCTTGGTTCTAAGTTAAGTTTTGCGGCAAGATATCGGTCCACGTTTATTCTGCAAAGCCAGCTTCAACAAAGACTTTCATTCATCCGCCAACACACCACGTGATTGGCCGCCCCCGACATCCATCCCAGCATGAGGACACCAGCCAACTCGGGAAACCCCCTTTTACTATGACAGAAGGGAATCCCCCAAAAGCAAAGACAAGTAGCCTCCAGACTCTTAAGCTGAACTAGTGTATTTGATACAGATTTAATAACCCACCAAATGATAGAAGGGTTAAACTAATGATTGATGGTTCATTCAGGTTATGTCTTATAAGTGCATATAGAAACTTGGGATTTCATCATCTCACTCTTAAAACTCATTCTTTCCTCACTCTCTTTCTTTCTGCAACTCGTATGAATGTGTGTGTGCGTGTATTTGTGTTAGATATTAGTTTTATGTGTTAGAATAATCAATAAAGTCTGGTTTGTATTTTAAAGAGAAGTGTTACTTGTGTTATGTGCTTACGAATTTAATGTCTTAAACTGCTGATCTAAGTTACCCTGCTAACAAATAGTATTTAACTATAGAGTGGATATTTATATTCGCTGCAGAGCTGATAGTTACAGCCAGTTCAGATGAACCGCGGACGAGTCATTCGCTCGGTTGTAATAAGGGATTCTCTCGAATTCCCTATAAATTAATTAATTAATAATTCCTTTGAGCTAAATTAAATTGTCAGAATCACACAATTCTCTTACAGTAAAATAAAGGCAACCACAGTTGCCGTTTTTTTTACTGCAAATTTCACAGTTTTTTTTTTAAAACTGGTTTCATATTTCCTCATTAGAATGATGGACAGATAACTTCACTTTATCAGCTCAACACACACAAACTTTTTCTTCAGTCAGTGTCGGGTGATGATCACTGTATATCAGATTAATCTGATCTAATCTGATATACAGTGATCATCACCCGACACACGACTGACTGAAGAAAAAGTTTGTTTGTGTTGAGATGATATAGTGAAGTTATCTGTCCATCATTCTAATGAGGAAATATGAAACCAAGTCCAGTGTTTTCCTTCCTCAAATTCAAATACAACTTTCCACACAATATGTGTAATTTACTCGGTTTCCCCTTCTCCCTATTTTTCTCAGATTGACGCGACCCGGCATGGATAATCCCAACATTCCCAACAGTCTCGTCCATCCCTCAAACTCAGATTATTGACTCGTGTCATACATATAAATTGTAAATTCTCTGATTATTTCACAGATATCTACAGGTAAGATTTTTGTATGTTACATTTTAAATACGTTGCAAAAGATGTCTTAATTTCATTTTTTTTTTAATGTATGTTACATTTTAAATAAATATGTTGCAAAAGATGTCTTATTTTCAATTTTTAGCTATTAATGACAAAACTGCAAAAATGTGTAGATTGATAGAAACACTAAAGCATTTAATTCTCATTAAAATAAAGAAAGACTCACCTGATATGAGTTTCTTCACCCAACTAGGCTGACTACACAGAAATATGTGTGTCAGAAGATTATATGACCGTTCTCTGTTCATCCAATGAGGAAAAAAAAACAAAACAGATTTTGTCAACCCTTCCTGATAAAATTCAAATTAACATTCAAATTTAGACGAATTAATGAATACAATGAATACAAAGATCACATTTCTAAAAACATGGTACATTTGCTTTAAAGGAGATTACAAAATTACTATTTACTATAAAATTACTGGGTTTTTTTTTCTCTATCCTTAGACCTTTATATCATCTTAAACCTTCATATTTGCCATAATGCATATTTTCGAAGTTGTGCTCAAAAAGTGGGTTTGCAAAGACGACCACAGCTTCACAATCATCTTCAATGTTTAAAGCCCAAGTTTGACCAAAGTGACCAAAATCATCATCAAACTGCTCTTCATTACAAACTTCAGCATGTCTAATATTCATGACCGGTGTGAATAGATAAATCCATTGGTTTGTAAAATTATCTCATAGTTTGAATAAGTCCACAGAGTCTGTTTATGCAAATATGGAATGCATGAATATTTCTTTATAAACAAATCAATCTCTCAAATTCTGAACACATTTTAAACCAGGTTTCCCAAACAAACTACAACATAAGGTTCTTTTTGTCAATTATCTGATTTTAAACATGAACCACTTGAAGGCAAATTTTGGAAATCATACAGGTTTGGAATGACAAAAAGGTGACCCAGTGGGCATTTGATGTCAATTTAACATCAATATGACATCAAATTGATGTCAAAATTAGGTCACGAAATAGGTCAAAAATGAAAGTCATATTGACGTCAAAGTGTTGATGTCAATTTGACGTCAAGAGTTTGACCTCTATCAAGAGTTTGATAATAAGTCATTTTGCCAAACAAAAAGGTGAAACGCATGGCCATACACTTATTACCAGCTTCACTTACACTAACCAGATTTACTTTATTTAATTTCCGGTTTAATGAAATCATATTTTGCATTTTAAAGTCACCATGATGGTGGTTAGTGTTTGCTTTAGTTGTGCTCTTGACCTTTGACTTCTTAATGTAAAATTTTCTCTGGCTGCTATAATTGTGTGTTTATAAAGCTCTGTTGTTGTAGCTAAAAAAGCCATGAGAAAATGAGATCAGGTGATATTGGCTGATTGATTATAATGATGATGATGATATCATCATGTAAATGCCTGAAGCCCTGATCATGTTCAGTGTCTAATGTTCTGATTATATAGGACTTGCAGTTTCAAAACTGTTTTATTCATAACAGAAGTCATTTGATTCTACAGCATGTCTAGCAGTTTTGTTTATGAAATAATGTACTTGGTTTTTAAAAACTATTTGGTGCACAAAACCCTGTTATCTATGGCATTACTTAGACGCACACAGACATCAAGAAACAGCGTATGAATCTCAACAATGGTGACAATCGAACAAAATATCCAGATAATCAGATCAACTCCAGGTGCATAATTTATTAAAGCTGCAATGCATGCTGGGAGATTTTGGTGAGTTTTGATTGGTGGTACCCAGCATGCACTGGGGCATGAAGCATTTCATTGATTGTCACCATTGTTGAGAGTCATACACTGATTCTTGATGGCTAAGTAATAATGTAAAGGAAAACGTTTAATGCACTAAATGTTTTTAAAATCCATTATAGTCTTCGATAAACAAAATTGCTCTAATGCTGTAAAATTAAATAGATTCTATTGTAATACGTCATAAAAACCATAAATTCTATATTATCAAAACATTTGACACTGAACACGATTAGGGAATCAGGCATTTACATGATGGTATTGTCATCATCATCTATTAACAGCCAACATCCCCTGACCTTATCTTCTCATGACTATTTTGCCTATAACAAGTATAGCAGCCAAAGAACTTTTATATTAAAGAGTGAAGGGTCAAGAGCACAACTAAAGCAAACGCTAACCACCATCATGGTGACTTTAAAATACAAAATTTTTATGATTTCATAAAAGTGGAAATTATATAAAGTAAATCAACACTTTGACGTCAATATGACTTTCATTTTTGACCTATTTCTTGACCTAATTTTGACATCAAGGTGCCCGCTGGGTAAGGTATACTATCAACACTGCTCAAATTTCAGAGTAAGGACTTACAGATTTCGGTATTCGGTTACAGTAGGCTATCACCAACAGAATCCTGAGCGAATGCGAATATGTGTAAGCATAAAATTACTTACCATTCACCACATTACGCTTCAGCGAGTTTCAGCTGTGGCCACACTCATCTAGCCTTAAACATGAGCACGGAAACTGCGGACCGTTAACACGTCATCAAATTGTTTTTTAAATTAAAGGCACACTATGCAGCTTTCCGTTTTTGTCAAACAGCGACCCCTAGAGTCGCTGTGAAGTACTTGTATTTAACGTTACTGTCGTAAATACCACTCGCGCAGAGCCGTCTCTGCACTCACGGCCTGATCCCTTCCGCCCTCTATACCGGTACCTGTTCAATAGGATGGAAGCTGTACACTGTAAAAAAGAATACATTGATTTTATTGATATCTAATTAATAAAAATGAGGCAACAGATTACAAGCAATATTATTAATTAAATTTAACAAATTAGAATTGAGTAATAATTAATTAAATGAATTCCTTTAAAGGTAACCATCAGAGGTGGAAAGTCCAGGGGTCAGAAAGTAAAAGTCCTGCCATATATTTATTCCACCCATGAACTCACACAGCAAACACTCCAGTGTTAAATGAACTCTCCTGGGAGTTTATTTGGCTCCAGACTCAAGAGTGTTAAAGTTAATGAGATAATTAAGTGATTGATTGAGTGATGATTGAGCATTATTGAAAACACCTGATGTTAACAAGCAGAATTACTGAAGGAGAAAATCTCTTTTTTAAGTTGCCATTATGGTGATCAGTGTTTGCTTTAGTTGGGCTCTTGACCCTTAAACTAATAACTTTAGATTTTGTTTGGCTGTTGTATCTGAGTTATAACTCTCAGATGAACAAAAAGAAACGTTGATCAGGTGGTGTTGGTTATGTTTTGACATAATCATAATTTGACCTGAATCACAAAACTCATTTAGAGAGTTAAGTTTACTTTGTTGAGTATAGCTGCCTGTGATTCTAATATTATGCCATGTTAATCATTTTCAATGTAATCAGAAAGATTTCTTAAAAGTTGTTCTGATCAAAGGACTTTGAAAATTATATTATTTAGACACACTGACACCAAGAATCAGCCTGTGATTCTCAACAATGGTGACAATAATAAAGCATGTTGCAGTGCATTCTGGGTGCCACCAATCAAAACTCATCCATGGCTCCCATCATGCATTGCAGTATGAATAAATTATGATCTGAATTGTCTTGTTTTCCTAATTGAATATTCTTTTTGTCACCATTGTTGAGATTCATACACTGAATCTTGATGTCTGTGTGTGCCTTAAAGAAAGATTTTCTTTTTCTTTATCAGAACAACTTTTAAGAAGTAATTTGAATTATATTGAAAAATCTGGAACTTAATCTGTAGAATTACTGTGATGTTGTAATGACCAATATACATTTAAGTCAGAGATTAGGCTCTAATTGAGTTCAGTGATTCAGATCAAATTATGATTATGTTCAAATATAACCAACACCACCTGATCAACTTTTCTTTTTGTTCATCTGGCTGTAATAACTCAGATCAACAGCCAAACAAAATCTAAATATAACCATTTGAAGGTCAACTGCCCAACTAAATCGAACACTGATCTCCATAACGGTGTCTAAAATTGTGATTTTTCTCCTTCAGTGATTCTGCTTGTTAACATCAGGTGTCTTCAATAATGGTCAATCATCACTCAATCAATCACTTAATTAGCTCATTAACTTTAACACTCTTGAGTCTGGAGCCAAATAAACTCCCAGGAGAGTTCATTTAACACTGGAGTTTTTGCTGTGTGAGTTCATGGGTGGAATAAACATATGGCAGGACTTTTACTTTCTGACCCCTGGAATCTCCACCTCTGGTTACCTAGTGTCCCTTTAACAGAACTTAAAATTAAATTAATTTTTGATTAACTGAAAATGTTCAACTCTGACAAGTCATGATAGTATATTTAATCAATAGGCATAATTTGTGTGTCATCCCAGCACAATAAAATACCAATTACACGCATTGGAGCATTTGAATACTGGTTTTCAACTTAACAACACAACCCTTTATTGTCTAAATGATACACAAACAATGTTCAGTATATTCCTGAAATTATGTAAATAGTGTTTGACGAAAGCACTGTGTTAAAAGCCACAGTTTGTGTATGTGAGGGCTGTGTGTTATTCTAGACTGAATGCAAATGAATCTTTCTCGGAGCTGCTGAAAAATAAGGAAAATTAGTTACTTTGTTGTGTATTTGTTGCTTTTTTTAAACCTGTTGAATCAACTTAGCTGAACAAATAAATGGTTAAATAATAGTAATAAAAATACTTTTGTATTAGTTTAGCATAGGGTTAACTTGGGTTGACTCTTTTACTCTGCGGTGGATTTGCATATCGTTAGCCTCATAGCACAATTGCCTAAGTTGAAATTTAAAATATGTTCAAATAAGTTGCCATTGAAATATGACTTAGGCAATTATGCTGAGGCTAACGATATGTGATAAAGATGCAACATGTAAAGTAGTGAGATGAAACACTGATTATTTTTCTAATCCAAGGTTCCTGCTTTCAAAAGGCACATTAAAGAGAAAATTGGCATAATTTACTCCCCAGCGGGCACCTTGATGTCAAAATTAGGTCAAGAAATAGGTCAAAAATGAAAATCATATTGACGTCAAAGTGTTGATGTCAATTTGACGTCAAGAGTTTGACCTCAGCTGATGTCATTTTGCCAAACAAAAAGGTGAAACACATGGCCGTACACTTATTACCAGCTTCACTTAAAACTAACCAGATTTACTTTATTTCATTTCCATTTTTATGAAATCATTAAAATTTTGTATTTTAAAGTCACCATGATGGTGGTTAGCGTTTGCTTTAGTTGTGCTCTTGACCCTTCACTATTTAATATTAAAATTCTTTAGCTGCTATATTTGTTATAGGCAAAATAGTCATGAGAAGATAAGGTCAGGGGATGTTGGCTGTTTATAGATGATGACGACAATACCATCATGTAAATGCCTGATTCCCTAATCATGTTCAGTGTCAAATGTTTTTATTATATAGAATTTATGGTTTTTATGACGTATTACAATAGAATCTATTTAATTTTACAGCATTAGAGCAACTTTGTTTATCGAAGACTATAATGGATTTTAAACATTTAGTGCATTAAACATTTTCCTTTACATTATTATTTAGCCATCAAGAATCAGTGTATGACTCTCAACAATGGTGACAATCAATGAAATGCTTCATGCCCCAGTGCATGCTGGGTACCACCAATCAAAACTCACCAAAATCTCCCAGCATGCATTGCAGCTTTAATAAATTATGCACCTGGAGTTGATCTGATTATCTGGATATTTTGTTCGATTGTCACCATTGTTGAGATTCATACGCTGTTTCTTGATGTCTGTGTGCGTCTAAGTAATGCCATAGATGACAGGGTTTTGTGCACTAAATAGTTTTTAAAAACCAAGTACATTATTTGATAAACAAAACTGCTAGACATGCTGTAGAATCAAATGACTTCTGTTATGAATAAAACAGTTTTGAAACCGCAAGTCCTATATAATCAGAACATAAGACACTGAATAAGATCAGGGCTTCAGGCATTTACATGATGATATCATCATCATCATCATCAATAAACAGCCAACATCACCTGATCTCATTTTCTCATGGCTTTTATAGCTACAACAACAGAGCTTTATAAACACACAATTATAGCAGCCAGAGAAAATTTAATATTATGAAGTCAAGGGTCAAGAGCACAACTAAAGCAAACGCTAACCACCATCATGGTGACTTTAAAATGCAAAATATGATTTCATTAAACCGGAAATTAAGTAAAGTAAATCTGGTTAGTGTAAGTGAAGCTGGTAATAAGTGTACGGCCATGCGTTTCACCTTTTTGTTTGGCAAAATGACTTATTATCAAACTCTTGATAGAGGTCAAACTCTTGACGTCAAATTGACATCAACACTTTGACGTCAATATGACTTTCATTTTTGACCTATTTCGTGACCTAATTTTGACATCAATTTAATGTCATATTGATGTTAAATTGACATCAAATGCCCACTGTAGTCTGTGCCGAGGTAAAGTTAGCTAGTAGCTGTAGCCTGTCAATGATTGAGTAGCTTCACTATTTGTTCAGATACTTTGCTCAAAACAAGTCGGAGTTATGTAGGGCCCTATAATTCCGTTTTAGTTTTCCAAATGTCGTTTTTATTGTTTACAATTGTGACAGGCGCCCGCGCATGTTACTGAGAGAACGAGCACAGAGAGAGAGAGAGAGAGAGAGAGAGAGAGAGAGAGAGAGAGAGAGAGAGAGAGAGAGAGAGAGAGAGAGAGAGAGAGAGAGAGAGAGAGAGAGAGAGAGAGAGAGAGAGAGAGAGAGAGAGAGAGAGAGAGAGAGACCCTCGTACGGCCGCGCGCGCGCACTCTCACAGTCTTCAAACTGTCTTGCTTTCCCTCCCTCCCTCGCGCATATTAACGTTAATCAAAATTGATATTACCATCAAAATCAATAGAGAATTGACACGATGGTAATAGGTCGGAAGACCGAAGTTTCACGTGAAGCATTCAGAGATTTTTTTCCCCTGAGTTACCGCTGGGTGTGAATTGTACTAAAATAACATTGCCATCTTCTCTGAAAAGCGTTCCGCACATTCAGCTGACATAAACCACACTTTAAATAAACGAACGAAACCTATCCAGTGATGAAATGTTTTCTGTGTTCAAACTTCACAGAAGCAATTTATGAGATCAATGTAGATCGTAGGCGAACAAAAAAGTGTTGGCTGATTTGTATTGACAGATTGTCACACTCTACAGCCAATGATATGGTTAACAGTGTGTGCGCGCCTGTCCAATGACAGCACTCTAAAAAATAAAACATTGGGTCAACAAAAAAAAATATGTTAACGTTTTCCACTTGAATTTTTATGTTAAGATTGCTGGCAGAATTACATTAATTCAAAGCGATGTTTTGAGTACGGTGAATTACTTTTTTTTGGCCACAATAAAACGCATTTCTAAGTAACATGAACTTAATAATTTTCAACATAAATGCAAGTAATTAAGTTGATCCAACATAATGTTTTAAGTTAGGTTAAGCAGTTTTTTGGCCACAATAAAACACATTTCTAAGTAACATGAACTTAATAATTAAGTTGATCTCTGCAAGAGTTAAGTTGAGCCCTTTTGATTTGATTTGAAGTTGATTACTCTTTTAAACATACATGTAACATTCATATTTTAATATATTTCCCTTTCAAAACATTTAAATGAACTGTATTACCATGTCCTTTCTAATACAACGTAAAGCATACATTTTCTTAGAAATCAACCTGTGTACTTATCACTTCAAATCAAACATTCAATTGAAATGTATGGTCACTATTCTGATAGGAAATATGAGCTCAAGTCCACTGTTTCCTTATTAAATTAAAATCTGTATACAAATGTATTCATAACAATGGCTCACATTTCCAGTGTATTTTGCATAGTCTATTTTTAGAGACCTTCCACACAGCATCATGTATAATTTCCTAAAAGGTTTTTGTTTATGTTGCATTTGTAAGAACTGCAACACCCATACTAGGCCTGCCCACTAATAGTTGACTAGAAGAGACTTTGTCGGCTTTGTCGATTTTATTAGGTTTTTTATTTATTCAGTTAGTTACAGAAAGAAAAATAAACGTGTCAGCCAAGAGCAAAGAAATAAACCAGACCTGGACCTTATCTGAGCCACAAAATCTGTGAATATTAAATATGGAGTCATCTCAGCAAGTCTGTTAACAAGCAGAATCACTGAAGGAAAGAAGAGAACAGAAAAAGAGACGAGCAGAAACACAAGAACTACAACTGACTTCAGCCACAGCCTCAGATAAAAACATCAAGAGAAGAGAAAAGAAGACATTAAATCTGTGAAGATCTCAGCAGAGGAGGATTAAACAACTCCACAAACAGCATTACCAGCTTCACTTATTACTAACCAGACTGACTTTATTTCTGTCAGAAGTCTACAAAAGATTTATTGAGAATTAAGTAACTGTATCAAGTCAATTTAACATGAAGCAATCACATTTAAACCAGAAACCTGATACAATGGTGTTGAATCAACATAAATTGTTTAAATAAATTGTTTAAATAAAGTGAACAGCATCAATCTTTTTTTTTTTTTTTTGACGTACACTTGGAACTATATTATTGTAATTATCTTCCTATTGATGCAGTGATGCAACTAGAAAGTTATTTGGTTAAGTAAGTAAGAGAAGAAATAAATAGATGACATAACTTATGACTACATCATTAATTGGTCTGTTTTTCATGTTGAACAATGATCTTGTAAACTTTGATTATTAACAATTATGTCTTAAACACATTATGAAACTTTTCAGTGGGTTAATATAATCCCTCTATATTTGTAACAATATCTTTCAGGTGATCATGCTCAAATCACACACAGACTTCAACATTCAGCATGCAAAACACAACAATGGTAACAATACTAAGTCACGAGTAAATCTAATGTAAATTATCAAGTACTCTCTGAAGTATTTTTTTTAGTTACTAGAACTCTTGTGTAAGTGAACTATACTAACTAAGCATTTGTCAGTACAACATATTACTATTTCACAAGTAATTTGGTTATTGCATGCTTTTTTTAAGTATAACTAATTAGATTTTACAGTTACAGTAAATTAATGCAATTAGTTTAGGTCAGTCCATGACTAAAACAATTTAATTTAAATAAAGAATGGTTTGTTGAACTAATTAACAACTAACATGCAAATCTAATTGGAACAGACTAAAATCTAACTTCTTACAAACTGTAAGAAACAACAATTTGCAATGTTTGAATGGATTTTAATTACTTAATTTCAACAGGAGATACACATCTATATCTATCTATCTATCTATCTATCTATCTATCTATCTATCTATCTATCTATCTATCTATCTATCTATCTATCTATCTATCTATCTATCTATCTATCTATATCTATATATCAAATCAATATCAGTCAAATATCTGCTCTATTCTGGGTTGAAAATCTGTGAGGTCCCTTGATGTATCAGGGAGTCAGTGTCGATGACAGTGACTGTTTGCCCGTCCAGCTCTGTGTGTGCTGCTGTACAGACACCCTGGCCACAGATGAAGCAGGAAAGCTTTCTTTAAATGGTCTTCTATCTCCACCTATAATGGTGTTTCCTGACGCACTCTTTCCTGATCCAGTCTTACCCAACAAAACAATATTCACACCTGACAATACAAAAATGATTGACAGAAGGTATGTGGATTGATTGAAAGAGCACACAGATAGATGAATGGACACATTGATGTTGGCATGGTTTTAATACTTACTTAGAAGAGGTTGGTTGATGCTTATTCTCCGTTGCATGTTGCTCATGAGTTTGATTTGATCTATTGATTTTTTCTCCCTCGGTCATAAAGAAACATACTTCATTACTTTCAGTGTTGCTATAGCAAAAAATAAAGAAAGGTTCTCCCACATTCAACTTCTTTATTTCCCCAGAAAATTTCGTATTTTGTGTAAATATTTGTATGAACATAAAGATTCTTTCACGTCTGGGGGTCCATATGGTCACATGTGGTTTGCACTATTGAGTTGTTGATCTTCTCCAGTAGTTCAGAGACTTGATTTCGATCCTCAATCTTCTCATTATTGAAGGCATGATATCCCCCCTCACATTCATCCACTACCTTCATCAGCTCTTGGTTCTCCTGTAGGAATTCTTCTATTGGTGTGTCTAACTGATCAGCTCCAGTGAACAGAAGCATAGTGAATCTCGTAGCTTCTTCTCCAAAGTTCTTCTGAATCCATTTCAGCGCAGTTTGCTCCTCATCTGTGAATCTCTGAGTCTGATGACCAGCAGAAACACATGAGGACCAGGATCAGACAAACTCAAACTCTTCTCAATCTCAGCCTTCAGATCTTCATCACATGTGATGGACGTGTGAAACAGTCCTGGTCACTGAGATGTTTCTGTTGTCCACATTTCCCTTATATTTCTCACAGTGTTTACTTGTAGAAACAGGGCAGGAACCAACTCTAAACGCATCTCTCCACAATACAGTGTTTCCTGTTGCACTCTTTCCTGATCCAGTTTTATCCACCAAAACATTCCTCAGATCTTCCACTGGGAACAAAACCAGTGAACAAAACTCTCCCTTTTCAGTGCATATTTGAATTCATGATTTACTTCATTTAAATCACTGCTCTATTAAAAAAGGCCAGAGCTGACCCCTTTGTTATAGTATCACAGTGTTTATCATTTTAAAATACATTTTATGATTTAATGCACTTTTGAACCAAAATAATCATCAACAAACTTCCAACAAAACATCCCCAATATTTCTCTTACCTTTTATGCTACAATAACTGTTGCATAAACACTCAGCTACAGCAGTCAGAGACAAGTTAAATAGAAAACCTCAAGGGAAAAGAGCCCATCTAAAACATTGATCTCCATATTGGTAACTATAATTTTCAATAAATCATAAACATCTAAACCTCTGTAGACGTCTGACAGAAATGAAGTCAGTCATGGTTAGTAATAAGTGAAGCTGTCGTGACGTCAGCTCCAATGAGGGCGCTTCGCGCCCACTGCGTCACGTCCCGCCATAAACGGACGTGGCCTTGGGCTATAAAATAGCTCGGGAGGCTGATATAGCTGATTTTCATCTCTTCAAGCGGAGCTCACGCATCGCTGGATCCTGAGAGAAGAAGTCGCGCCGTCAGAAAAAGCCCAGTGTGTGAAGGTGAAGGTGGTGTCTACGGACGCCTCCACCTCGGGACGGGGAGCGCTGATCGAAGTAGACCTGTTTGCGTCTCAAGAAAACGAAATTTTTTTCCAAGAGCAAGGATGCGCTGGCCCACGTCTGGCCCCGCTGCCCGCTCTATGCTTTTCCCTCCGACGCGCTCCTAACTAAGGTATTAGAGCGGATCAGGGAAAACATACACTTGTCTTTCAAAACAGTGTTTCTTCTGGCTCTCGCTTCAGTGAAGCGTATTGGGGACTTACAAACGCTCTCAGTGAGCGCGACATGTATGGAGTTTGGGCCAAATGACTCGAAAGTCATACTCAAAACGAGGCACGGGTATGTTCCTAAATCCCTCAACACACCGTTCAGGTCTCAGGTGATTTCCCTGTCAGCCCTGCCAGTCTCTAACGAGGAAAAGGACGCCAGCTTCCTTTGCCCGGTCAGGGCGTTAAGGGCTTATGTGTCTCACTCATCTGTCTTCAGACAGACAGAGCAGCTCTTTGTTTCGTTCAGCGGCCGTTCTAAGGGACTAACCGTGTCGAAACAGAGCCTATCCAGGTGGATAGTTGATGCTATAGCGCTGGCTAACACTTCTAAGGGCCTGTAGTGCCCGTTAGGTGTTAGAGCGCACTCCACAAGAGGCATGGCCTCATCGTGGGCTTGGTCTAGTGGGATTGCCTTACAAGATATCTGTATGGCGGCAGGCTGGGCCTCCCTGTCTACATTTATAAGGTTTTATAACCTAGAGGTTCCCGCTTTGCAGGCTAAGCTGCTTTCGGTCTGATAAGTCGGTATTATCTGCCCCGATGTTTTCGGCCCAGAATACTGAAACTACTTGAGCAACTCCCGCTGATCGATCATGCAGCTCTATGGGCAGTGTGTAAGACCCATAATATTCACCAGACTAGGCCGAGTTTTCACCCTGGCTGTGTGTGAAACACCATTTATATAATCGCTCCTTATAGGATGCTATTCATTGTAGGAATGATGCTATTCTAGCCCCTCTTCCTGGACTCTCTGTGGGTCCCTGATGATCATGTACTATATGGGCCACGGGCACCTGCCCTTGGGACTTTGGTACTGGACTTTGGTACGTAACCTCGGTTCTCTCTAGAGAGGGAACGAGTACTGCGTATCTTGCCGTGCCTGCAACACGCTCTGGTTCGCTCCGGCGATGAAAACCAGCTATATCAGCCTCCCGAGCTATTTTATAGCCCAAGGCCACGCCCGTTTACGGCGGGACGTGATGCAGTGGGCGCGAAGCGCCCTCATTGGAGCTGACGTCACGACAGGGCCTTGTCGATAGGCTGCTGCAGTTGCTGCAGAGCAGCCAATAGGCGTGCGAGCTGTCTCGCCTATGTCTGCGTGCTGCCGCAACGCGTTTTACATTATTACAAAATTAAGGATAATATTTAACTTCAATATCTCGTGAAAAAGAGATTTCCCCATAGCGTAAGATACTTACGCAGTACTCGTTTCCTCTCTAGAGAGAACCGAGGTTACGTTAGTAACCGAGTACGTTTTATTTAAAGGCAGAAAACTTTTTTTTGCTATATGCCAATAACTTATTTCTTAAGTTGATCTTTATTTTATTTATTCAGTTAAGTTTCAGTTGAATAAATATATATATAAAAATTGCTTCAAGTCTGTCAGCTGAACAGAAAGAGCAGATGTTTAAACCACTTTAATTCAGTCACTTGACTGTCATCAATGCAGAATTGTTGCAAAAAATTGAAAATTCCTGAAGAATAACATTTCAATAAAACATCAACATCTAAACCTCTGTTAATTCTTAATAAGAACTTCTAGACGTCTAACAGAAATATATATATATTTTTTTTTTATTGAGTTCTCTTTTGTCATTTATTAGCTCATTGATTGTTGTAGAGAACGTTTACCTACATGTTTGCCTACAATTTCAGTTTTTGTTTTATTTTTATCTATACAGAAATACTGCAATCACTGGCACTGAGATAAGAAGAGGAGTGATTAAGTAAAAAAAAAAGCCTCAGCACAACACAGTCAGTAAATGTGTAAAAAAGAAGATGTTTGCTAAGTTTTACATATTTTATATATATGCATAATATATTGTATTCGTATGAATTCCTACGAATGACCTACTCCCTATCACTGGGAGTCAGACAAATCACACAAATTCATTTGAGTGAGGTCATACGAATTCACATGAATTAGCCACCTCGTAAAATACGTATAGGTCATGAGATAGCGTTGTCTTCACCTGTGTTTTGATCTGTTTTGATCAGGAGATTCTCTACTCTTTCAGAAGATGTGTAATAGCGCCCCCTACCGTATAAAAGTGAAAATACGGGATACACCGCTCTACAGTAATTTGAAATTGATTGCAGTACCAGTTTTGGCCACAATCTTACATAAGATTCCTTTAATATATTGTAATAAATAATGCAATATTGGTCTTCATATATTTTTCAATGTATTTATATTAATCATAAATATGTTTAATATGGAATTTAATATGGAAATATATTTTGGTTCGGTAAGATCATGTCTACATCAGGGAAATCACGTGATCATATTAACAGTAATCTCACATCACCTTGTCGATAGAAAAGCAGAGACAAACGCCACCCAATGGACAGACTAGAACAAAACACAGAATATATCTGGACTGGGATTATGCAATATTTATCAGCTGATATCAGTGGCGCACTGTACATCTATGAGAAAGAGTATGCCATGTGCTATTTTATTTTTTATATTTGTTTAACTTCTGCAATGAAGTCATAAGGAGACAGAGTGGTTGTATGCAAACTTATGCATTCAGCTGTTTGGTTCGAGATGAAACATACAGCAGGTAAAAGTTTGTTTAAAAGACATTTATATGTAAACAAAATAAAGGACAGGCCCATTGTGTGTTGTGAAGTGCAAATGTCAGTCATGGTAGCCTATTTATCTAACACATCCAATGTATTTAGCACTTTTAAATTAGGCTACAATTTAACTAAATTAATAATACCTTAATATTTTTATATTGCACTTGGTTGTATTATACACGTATTCAATTAAACTATCGCCATTTATAGAAATTTGTTCACGGTATAGCCAACATCATTTAATTAGGCCTACAGCATTTCATTATTTTAATGTTTAGCATCACCACTTATCACAGGCTTATTTAGACAATATCAGCTGGATAACATAACTAAGATTATATCACTGATACTGATACAACATCAAGGTAAGTTTCAGTTTCTCTTTCCCATTGAACAATGAGCTCTAACACACACACACACACACACACACACACACACCTGGTAAACAAGGGTGGGGCGCGTAAGGACATTTGCCTTCCCACTGTTGTGCCAGCTCGCGCTTTGCGACATGCATAATGGGCATCTTTAAATCTTGAGCAGGAGATTAATCATTTAAATTGCCGTCCGGTGCTTTAACTAGTTGTTTCAATGCTCAATCTGAGCTCTTCTTGTTGCTGTTATTAATGGCAGGAGGAAATAGCGCAACGTCCTCTTGACGTGCACGCTCTGCGCGCGCTCTGGTCTAGCGCTCGTCCACAGTTGCGGTGAAACACTTTTTCGTGTTTTCACAGTTCCTTTTTGAAACACCATCGTCACTTTAAATTGTTTACATAATCTCGAGACTGAGAGCTGCATTATTAAATGCAACCGGTATCCTTATTTGGTCATTTGAAAGTGTCAGCAAGAACTGTCGTTTAAATCTTTCTAATCAGTTAAGCTTATGACAAAACCGAGTGACGCCCTGGTTACCTGTATTGAAGAGAGCATCATCACACACAGGAAGAGACAGACCACGCAAGGTAATATTTTCACATACAAGTAACTACAATAAGGAAATATGAAAGAAACATAATAATAATTGAGTCAAATGTTTTTCAACTAGGCTAATTACCATGACATCATCACTATGTTACCTGACATGAAATGTTATCTTGTTTTCCCTAGGCCTATAATCCTTTTAATACATCTTAGTTTTGTACATGTTTGTTGTTGTTGTTGTTGTCAATTCTTACTTTTTTAATTTAAAACTGTACTTTGGTTTACAACATAAAGCCTCTCTAGGCTAACTTTAATTCCTTGATTACTGACTCAATGTTCTCTTTGGCTAACGTTAAGGTTTTTTTCAAAGTTATGAACAAACATTCTTCCCGTAACATTAATAAAGTGTTTCTTCAATGTCATTTGGTCTTTAATAATGTTCTCAAAAGGTTCGCACAAAAATATTATTTATACATTGTTTGTAGAAGGTTCTTTAATTGTCGCCATAATAATGTTGTGAGAAAACGTTAGAACAACTTTCTTGAAACAGCCTTTAAACATTAGAATGACAACGAACTTCAAATGAATAATGTTGTGTTTGCTCTTCCAAAAGAACACCCTTGGAACGTGGGAAAGTTTTGTATCCTGTCCCATAGTTATTGTTCCATTGTACGTTTTCTCTTGAATGTATTTAACATTTATGTAAGCTTTAGAATTAAAGACTTTAAAAACAATCTTCATGAAATCATCACAAAATGCAATTATTTGATGAATGTTCTCATAATGTTGGCAGAAAACATTCTTTTAATATCATTCTTCGAATGTCCTTTAAATATTAAGGATCACACATTTTGTGACTTAAAATCAAGATTCAGTCTATGCATCTCAACAATGGTGACAAGCAGAATATTCAATTAGGAAAAGTAAATTACATAGACAATTCAGATCATAATTTATTCATACCGCAATGCATGATGGGAGCCATTAATTAGTTGTTATTGGTGGCAGCCACTGCAACATGCTTTATTATTGTCACCATTGTTGAGATTCACAGGCTGATTATTGATGTATGTGTTTCTAAATAAATTCATTTGAAAGTGTTTTGATCAGAACAATGTTTAATAAATATTTTGGATTATATGAAAAATACTGAAAATCATATGCTGTAGAATCACAGAGTTGCTGCTAACAAGTTAAACCAAACTATCTCAATAAGTTTCGTTTTTCAGATCACAGCATGATTATGTCAAAACATAACCAACACCATCAGACCACATTGTCTCTTTGTTCATCTGACTGTTATAAATTAATAACAGCAGACAAGCAAAATTTAAAGTAAACATATAAGGGTCAAGAGCCCAACTAAAGCAAACACTGATCACCATAATGGTGACTTACAATTTGTGATTTTCTCCTTCAGTGATTCTGCTTGTTAACATCAGGTGTCTTCAATAATGCTCAATCATCACTAAATGAATCACTTAATTATCTCAATAACTTTAACACTCTTGAGTGTTAATTTAACACTCATATTTTAACACTTTACACTCTTGAGTGTGGACTCATATACACTCCCAGGAGTGTTAATTTAACACTGGAGTTTTTGCTGTGTGCGCGTGATAAATGCCGCGGCTGAAAACGAGCGTCATTAGAATAACACGCCCCTATATATTCAAGTCTCCGCTCCCCCCACGCCCTCATTTTACGCCATGGACACACGGAAGACGTCAAAGAAGAGAAACTTCTTTGAGAAAGCGAAACCAGGGAAGTGCAAAGAAACAAAATTGATTTCTAGATTTTTATTAATGACGCTTATTGTTATTTAGAAGAAGAATGTCGTTATTATTATTATTTGTATTATTATTATTATTATTATTATTATTATTATTATTATTTAAAAGAAGAAGAATGTCATTTTTATTATTTTGTCAGTCTGAATTTTTTTTTTTTGGTCATTGAAAGCCTTTCATTACTAAACCCAGTCCGTGCACACCTGCCGGGCCTAACCCTGGCCTAACCATCGTTTCAAAGAATAGTACAACGGCGAGCGCGTCGAGTATAAACGCCTCGTCCGTTTGGGGAGGTGCGCGCGCAGTCTGCGGAGACTCGCGCTGCGGAGCCAGGCGAATGTATAAACAAGGCTTGAAACGTCAGGTAAAGCGCACAGGCTCGCAACTGAAGGAATACATATGCCTACAATTCAAATGCTTTGGTAAAGTCACACAAATTAAACATTGAAGTCCATGTTGCACAAAAATAAACACTGAAGTTTATAATTACTATGTTGTTGTTTTTTTACAGTGGGTCATAATATATCATATCTTTTAGTTTGTCAGTGCGTTTTGTGGTGTTATAGGAATTGTTTTTCTAAACCAATGTGAGCATTAGTGACGACTCTGAAGTTGCAAAAGGACCATGGCTGCGTTCTCCGAAACTACCTTAACGCTACGTCGTTCTTAAGTTGTACCTTAAGAAGTACCTTATAGTTAATACGTGTTTTCCGAAACCTTCTTAGTTAAGTATACCTTCTGTAAGTCATACGTTCGTAAGGTTGGTCTGGAGCGCTCTTAGCTATACCTTATCGCTGCTGACGTTTCATACCGCTAGTGGCCACCACTACGCAAAAAGCTTTTTTACATCGCAGTTTAATTACACATAGAAAATTTTATATTAATATTTTATATAAAATCTGATTTAGTATTAAAATTACATTTTTACTTTACTTTAAAATTTTACACATAAAATACTTAAGTTGTTATAGCCTACACCCAGTGTATGGAAGTGTTTTCATTAATAAAGTTTCCATACACTAATGGTTGTTAGCTTTTTTAATTACTATCCTAAGGCACATCAGCTGGCGAACCATTTGACAGAAAAGGCTTAGGAGTCTATATAAAGAAAGATGGGTTTACACAAACTTTATAGCTATGGCAGCAAGACAGCGAGTACTTGTTTTAAATCAAAGACGGCGCCGTCCGCGGAGCCAGTTAGTGTATGTCAACTACTTTATAAGAGAACACTTTAGTCCACTGACTACCATGTCAGAAGAGACCATTGTAAAAAAATTTACTCAGCATACGTTGTGGAGAACATTAACACACTTATGGCCGTGAGGGTTTGGGATTGCACACTTGCTAAATTATAAACACATACTCATATTTATTTCTGCATGTACATATTTCAATGAGCCCCGATAAATGCAGTTTGTACTATTTCTAAAACGCTTCTTTATAAAGAACATTGTTTTCTCAATACTTTACCTATACCGCTGTGAAGGAAAGAGCGCACAATCGATCATTGAGGCATCGATATCAACCTATTCAGCGCCTCCACCATGGACAGCGCCTGCTAAGGTCGAACTTAAGAAGGTTTATCTTAAGCAACATCCTAAGGTATAGTTCGGAGAACACACGTAGGAAATGTATACCTGTAGTTAAGGTGTACCTTTTGAGTCTTCGTAGCGCACTAAGAGACAACGTTATCGGAGAACGCAGCCCATATGAAGGAAAGAGGAACACACATTTGAATTCACCCTTGTCTTGCTTAGTGTTTCCTCTAGTTGGGCTCTTCCCTTATACAAATAAATATTTATTTCCTATATGAATGATCAATATATTAAATGGTTTTACAATATATTGGAAAATATTACATAATTGTGTTGATAAATTACAATATATTGATTAATACATAAGAAATTGCAACTTTTCATATATTGAAAACATGTGACAATATATTTACTAATATATAATAATGTACTTAAATATTTATTCAGTAATACACTTAATAATATATATATATATATATATATATATATATATATATATATATATATATATATATATATATATATATGTGTGATCAGTTATGATATTGCATTTGTAATATATTGCAGATATATTTACTCATGCAGCATAAACACACACAGAAATAATGTATTTATATTTTATAATGTACATTATATAATGTAATATTATTTGTATATATTTTAATTATTTACATTGTAAATATTCCTTATTTGTATGCTAATTAACCAATGCACAACCGCATGTACTAAAGTATTTATCACTGTGCGGAAAAGTAAACAACTATTACTTCTATAATTCAGCAGGTGTAATCTGACTTATCTTAGGCCAATCATCAACCTCACCACATGCTCTGCTCTTCAGCACAATGGTCACCCCAAAAACTCAGAAAAAATATCAGAAAACCTTTTAAATTCCAAAATAGTAGAACTTTAAACACTAACAGATCTCCCCACTATGTTAATATTGAGCAAAACAAATTAAATAACACTTAATTTTAACATTTGCTCTCCTTTAACAGTCAGAAGCAAAGCACGCTGGGAACTATTGTGTATATATATATGAACATACTTTCACATTTATATGGGCACATCTATGTGCAATATATGTACACAATAAAGCATACCACTTTGTGAATATTACATGTAATGGTATTTTTGGTATTTTATATGTATTCATATATAGCCATACATGGTCAATGCATACATGTATATTGCAGTATATTGAAAAATATAAGTTTCCCATATATGGAAATATACAGTATTATGTAATATATTGAATTATATTTTGCAGTGTATTCCCATATAATTTTGTTCTATAAGGTTTGACCCTTAATCAATTTAGTAGATTTTATCTGGCTATATTATTAGTGTGTTCAGTGACCAGATTACCAAAATCAGATTTGTTGAAACATGAAAACATGCCTTAAGCATGAAGTTGATAACAACAGGGTTAGTTTGACACTCACAGACATCAACAATCAGCGTATGCAACTCAACAATGGGGAAATGTTTCATCAGCATACAAAACTCATTCATAGCTCCCAGCATGCATTGCGGTATGAATAAATCATGCACCTGGATTCTTTTACTAGTTGTATTTGATGATTTTTTATTTTATTTTATTTTAACCAGTTATGAGGTTTGCATGACGATTTGTCTATATGTCTCAACTTTTTATCTTATAATAAGTTTTGGACAATCTCACACAGATCACTTCAGTGTTACAAGTGATAGTTATCACATCAGTTGAGTTTCGATAATGCTTCAATTCCATAAGTCAGCTAAACAGAAAGAGCAGTTGTTAAACCACTTTAATGTAGTCACTTGACTGTCATCAATGCAGAAAAAAATCATAACTGAAGAATACAATTTCAATAAAACATCAACATCTAAACCTCTGTTAATTCTCAATAAGAACTCCTGTAGACGTCTGACAGAAATAAAGTTTTTTTTTATTTTATTATTAAGTACTTTTGTCATTTTATTAAATTAATTGTTGTAGAGAATGTTTACCTACGACCTATCTAAATGTTTACCTACAAGTTCAGTCTTTGTGTTATTTCTATACAGAAATACTGCGATCACTGGCACTGAGATAAGAAGAGGAGTGATTAAGTGACAACAAAAATGGCCTCAGCACAACACGGTCAGTAAATGTGTAAAATGTAGGTTGCCAAACAGGTTCCTGGAGCCCCCTTTTATTCTAGCTTCATGCATTTTTTTTATCAACACTTAAATGTGCATAAGTTTCATGAAAAAGCAACATTTTGATAGCCTGGGTTTCCCCATGCTGCCTTGTGCGCAGCGCTATTTTATTCACGCTGCTAGCCAGTCTGGCTACCATGGACCAGATTTTCGCCTCAGTTAGGGAACCAATCACAGAACGGGGAGGGAGCAGCAAGACGATGACGACATCTATGCGACACACCGAAGCAGTTTGTTTATATCTATGGATCTAACATGAGACGTAAAAATATATGCATATTTTTAGGAACACATCTACAAAAATATGCCTGTATTTCAAGTTGATAAAATAATTTAAAATCAACATCAGTTTATTTGTGCCCACGCGCCACGCCCTCCCAGGATCTATAACGTTACCTAGGCTACTTTCATTTTTTTTTTTAATTTTTCATAACCGCGCGAAAGAATAAACTGCTTTGCTATAGCCTACTGAGATGAGTAAAAATCGACTGAAATATGTTGAAATAAAATGTATTTGTATAAGCAACGTATTAAACTGCAAATTAACATTTATAGGCTATGCCCTAATATTTCATAAAAACAACGTTACAGTCAGGCGAAGTATGAAAGACAACATTTTGTTGACTAGATTTGGGTACAGTTTTTACTGTAGAATATACTGTCACATCAAATAAGCTTTTCTGCTCATATATATAAAATACTATTTTGTCAAAAATAAAGTCATAGACTAAGATGTTCCAATGTTGGCTATATTCAAACTAATGAATACATATGATAAAATGTAGGCCTATAATCTTTTTTTTTTTTTTACAAAGAAAGAGTACTTTTTTGCAGAAATATTGCTGAAATTGTAATTATTGTTGTAATTGTAACCTTTTTAATAAAATAGCAAAACATATTTACAAGATAGATGTAAGCAAAATCTTAAATGGTCAATATAAGTCTTCTTCAAAATATATATTTTGTCCTTGCATTGTGGCTCAGTCAGTGTCACACCTGAATGAATGGCTAATTATGCAGAGTCATTATGCAGAGTGGGTGGGACTAAGGTGTAAACTACTCCTCCCCCTCGCATATTGGTTTTCCAAGCAAAACCTGTTTTACACCATTTAAATCAATGTATTTTTTTTTTGTGAACGATAAAGCAAGACTATTTTCACATAATTTTGAAGCTAGAACTCGAAGAGAAAACATCCATTAGTCAAAAGTCTTGTGGGCACATATTTTGTATGAGTTTTGTGGTCTTATTTCAGCAACTTTCATTTTTATTTTTTTAAATAACCACGCATAAACATTATTCTCTTAAAAATACAAACATCTACATACATGTTGCTCGCATATTATGGTAGGCCTGTTTGTGCTATATAGAGTGAATTTACACCTTTGCCATTAACATGTTTATAAATAACTGAAAAAAGCACAAATGTCAGAGCATGTCAGAACATCTCAAGGGCCCCAAAAACAGCTTGGTCCCCAGAGGGTTAATGAAGCAAAAATCCTGAAAAAAAATCAGTCACAAGAAAAGCATCAGCTAATTAAGTTCTAATGCCTGTTTCACAGACCCTGATGAAGCACCTGATTCACTTGATCTGAGGATTGTGTTACTGGGAGTCTCTGGAGTTGGAAAGAGTTCAACAGGAAATGCAATACTGGGTCGAGAGGCATTTAAAGAGAGCAGAACCAGAGAGAGTGAGATACAGAGAGGAAGAGTAGAAGACAGAAACATCTCCATCATCGACACTCCAGGATTCCTCAACACTCAACTGACTGATGAAGAGATGAAGAAGCAGATGATGAAGAGTCTGTATCTCTCTGATCCTGGTCCTCACGTCTTCTTGCTCGTCATCAACCTGGAGAACTTTGAGGAGGAGCAGAGGAACATTGTGGAGCAAATTCAGGAGAACTTTGGAGCTCAAGCATTGAATTTCACTATGGTGCTGTTTATTGGACGAGAAAAAATATCCAGAGGAAAATTAAAGCAAATCACTGAGAGTGAAAATATCAAAGAGTTGCTGAACTATTTTGAGGGAAGATTTCATGTGATGAACAGCAAAAATGAGTGTGATCCCAGCCAGATCACAAAGCTCCTGAAGAATATGGATGTAATGGTGGAGAACAACGGAGGACAAAACTACAGCAATGAGATCTACCTGAAGGACCTGAGAAAACTCAGAGAGCAGAAGGAGAGAGTGAAGTATGAAGAAAAGAGTCATACACAGGAAGAAGAGAGAAAGAAACAAGAACAGGCGTGGACAAGACAAGAGGAGAGAGATGCAAAAAAGCAAATAGAAGGGGCAAATCAAGAGGAGGAAATAAAAACTAAAAGCAAAGTAGAGAGAATAAAAGACCATAATGAGAGGAAAAAAGAGGATGTGAAGGAGAGAGCACAATATCTGAGAGTGAAGGAAGATCTCAGGAAACAGATGGAAAGTCGCAGAGAGAAAGAAAGACAAAGATGGGCACTGGAAAAAGGAATGACACCTGGACATTCAAGACTAGGTAAATATTGAACCATTTGTGATTTTATTGCCAACATTATCTTTTTTTTTTCTTTTTTTTTTAATACATAAGATGTCATGTTATATAAATAATAAATGACAGCAAACAAAAGCCTTCATTTGTAGATTAAATATCTAAAGACTTTATGATCAGTGAGCTGTTAAAGTGCTTTCCAAGTGTGAAGTTGCACTTTAACCAATCAAGCCCCTTCATTTGGCTCCTTTGCAGTCAAAAGTGACCGAAGCCTTGAAATACCCCAAAAAAAAAAAAAAAAAAAAAATTCAGGAAAAGCTATGTAATATATGTTTTGTTCAATAATATTTTTGATTATTATGTAGGGTTTTGAGGGAATGTTATGATAAACCTGTGTCAAAGTAACTCTCCTCAGAGTTTATTTTAGTCCACACTTAAGAGTGTTAAAGTAGTACTGAATCAGAGTTAAAGTTAATGAGATAATTAAGTGATTAATGGAGTGATGATTGAGCATTAGTGATGAACACCTGCTGTTAACAAGCAGAATCACTGAAGGAAAGAGTCACCATTTTGGTGACCAGTGTATGATTTAGTTGGGCTTTTGATTTTGGCTTTTTAATCTGTATTTATGAAACTGTATTTGATAGTGACATAATCATCTAGAGATCTCTGATTATATGAGTAATGTGTTACTATTACATTAATGCTAATGTTACATTGTGTGATGTTATTTCATGAGATTCTGCACAAAAAAAAAATGTGACGCAACATATCTGTGACGCAAACTTGCAACTTGTAAATAAATGTTCATCAAAACCTGATGTATCATATTTGATACTCACATTTGAC
The DNA here is from genome assembly GCA_021464565.1 of Rutilus rutilus. Taxonomy (NCBI): domain Eukaryota; kingdom Metazoa; phylum Chordata; class Actinopteri; order Cypriniformes; family Leuciscidae; genus Rutilus; species Rutilus rutilus. Next base: position 17,240,076 of record JAJAQA010000002.1, on the reverse strand, counting down.
CATGCTTTTTAAAAATCTTGTATGGATAATTAAGTAAACTTAAGTTGCTTCAGTCCAGTAAGTGTTCATCTTGAATTATTACTAATACTAAAGTTATTCTTATGCTTACTTTATAAGAATCTGTAAAGATTTCACAGCAAAAAGACATGTGAAGCACAGCATGAAGCTGAATGTTTGTACAGGTATACTAAATTATCTTTTCCTTGATAAAAAATATAAACTATCAATCAGACGACAGGAGTAGATTGTGTGCAGCAGGTTTTTCAGTTTTGATCAATTTTGAGCACTTATCAAATATGATTGAATTTTGTTGAATGCTGTTGAACTTTGTGTGTAAACAAAGCATATATTCATCTAATTTAGCAGATCTAAGGATTGTGATTCTGGGTAAATCTGATGTGGGAAAGACCTCAACAGCAAACACCATCCTGGGCAGAGATGTGTTTAGACCGGAGGCTCATTCTGGTACTGTAACCTGTGAGAAACGAGAAGCATTGGTGTCTGGAAGATCCATCTCAATCACTGACACTCCAGGACTGTTAGATGCGCCGTGGTACAAGCACTTTCAGCATGGACTCAAGCGTGATATTGAGGAATGTTTAGAAATGTCTGCTCCTGGTCCTCATGTGTTTCTGCTGGTCATCAGACCGAATGGCAGATACACAGAGAGTGAGAAGAACACAGTGAAATGGATTCAGGAGAACTTTGGAGAAGAAGCTGTCCGTCACACTTTTGTTCTGTTCACTCATGTGGATTTGCTAATGGGTGAATCACTGGATCAGTACATCAGGAAAAGCCCTGATCTACAGTTAGTGATTGACAGCTGTGGAGGCAGATTTCACTCATTCAACAATAAAGACAGAAGCAATCAAAATCAGGTCACTGAACTGCTGGAGAAGATTGAGCAACTGGTGAAGGACAACAGAGGAGAACATTACACCAATGAGAAGAGAAAGAAGAAACAAGAGGAGTTGAGACAAGACAATAGTGAAGAGGGCACAGAAAGTGACTTAGATGAACTGCGTAAAGAAACTGAGGAACTTATGAACCTCATGATGAGACTCGAGTTAAGTGAGATGGCTCTGAGACTGACACAAGAGAGAGCAACGGCACACAGCAATCTGTCAAGACAAGGTAAATATCAAAACATTTGTGTTTGGATTCCAAACATATCATTTTCTTGTGGTTCTGCATGTGTTACGTGTATTAGCTGAAGACGTGCTTTACTAAATCACATGGGAACCTCACTTTAAACTGAAGTAAATGGGATGTTTTATTTTACTGTGCATTATAGGTTTCAGCATCATTTTAGGTTTCACAGTTACATTTCTACTGGCCAAGGACCCAGAATTTTCTAATTCTTAATAACCCTAATATATCCTTCTTACTCGAACAGATCTGAGGATTGTGCTGCTGGGTTTTCTTGGAGCAGGAAAGAGTTCAACTGGGAACACCATCCTGGGCAGAGATGTGTTCAGAGCAAGTTTAAGGACATCCTCTAGGAGCTGTGAGAGACAAGCATCAGTGGTGTCTGGAAGAATTGTCTCAATCACTGACACTCCAGGACTGTTAGATCCATTCATTTTCACTCATAATCATAATAAGTCTGATGTTGAGAAAAGCTTAGAAATGTCTGCTCCTGGTCCTCACGTGTTTCTGCTGGTGATCGGGATGGAAGGGTTATCAAGGGAGGAGAAGAACCCGGTTAAATGGTTTCAGGAGAACCTTGAAAAAGATGCTTTAAATCACACCGTTATTCTTGTCACTCATGCTGATTGGCTGAATGCACTGATAGACCAACCTCTGAATGAATATATACAAAAAAACAAGGATCTTAAATCAGTGATTGACAGCTGTGGTGGCAGATATCACACATTGAACAACAAGGACAGAAACAACCAAGGTCAGGTCACTGAACTGCTGCAGAAGATTGATGAAATGGTGCAGAGAAATGGAGGGAAGCATTACACCAGACAAAACATCTTTAAAAGACAAGATGATACAGGTGGTTGTAAGATACAATAAAACCCATTGATACCTAGCTAACCAATTTTTGTTCAAAAAACGTTTTCCAAACATTTTTGTTTTGGTTATGGAAACGTTCAAACGTCCAGTAGGAGAACATTACACCAATGAGAAGAGAAAGGAGAAACAAGACGAGTTGAGACAAGACAATAGTCAAGAAGACACCAAAAGTGACTTAGATGAACTGCATAGAGAAACTGAGGAACTTATGAACCTCTTGATGAGACGTTCCAAGACAACTCAACATTCCAACTCAACATTCCAAGAACATAAAATGTACAGTTTCCTTAATGTTAATAGAACGTCATTTAAAGGTTTGTATGATGTTCCTGAAACAGCATTTCAATCATTCAAACACCTGCTGTGAACGAGCAGAATCACTGAAGGAAAGAGAAACAAGAACTACAACTGACTTCAGCCACAGCCTTAGATGAAATCAACTAAAGAGAAATGAAGACATTAAATCTGTGAAGATCTCAGTAGAGGAGGATTAAACAACTCCATAAAGCTGCCTGATTTTAAGCAATCTATTGTATAAAGCGCTGTATAAGTAAATGTGACGTGACTTTACTGGAGTGCTGAATTGCAGAGCTTGTGCAAACATATCCACATTGCTATGATCAGATGCTTTTCTTGTGCTTAATTAAAATGCTTGTTGTTTCTCAATTTTGTTGTGTTTATTTTGTAATTAAATATGTGCTGCACACTTTCCTCTCAGTGTTATTCACTGATCTCTTTCAAGGTTTAATCACTGATTTTATAGGCAATGTCTTATGAATATCACCTTATTGATGAAAGTAGCCCTGTCAACACATCTTGATATTAAAGTGTTGTGTTATTATGAAAAACAGAAAAAATTCACTTTTGTATTTTTTTAAATGCTGCTTCATTTGAACACACAGACATCAAGAATCAGCCAATGAATCTCAACAATGGTGACACGCTTCATGCTGCAATGCATTCTGGGAGCCGCCATAGTTTAAAACATTAACCCAGTGTTTTTCAGTGTCCGTAAGATCACGACTCAGCCGACATGAGACTCTATTTAACATCGGGTCCCTAATGAAAGAATAATTTAAAGTATGGGATACCCAGAATAATCAAATATCTAAATTTAAACACGACTAATCTTATGATCTGCTGCTAAATTAGAAATTAGAATAATCATTGGAAATTGGAGTTAGATTAAGCACATGAGCTAAAGTAAAATTAAAAACAAATTTCCAATAAATTAAGTGAACTCCCCAGAAAAGCGAGTAAAAGACCTTAGCCCACATTGTTGGAGTGGACCATACAAGGAAAATAATAAACTACTGATATAATATACTGTTACTAAATAATTGGTTAACCTTTACAATAAGGTTTCATATGGTGACACTGTTAACCACATTAGGAGTGTCTGTCATCTGGATGTGGGCGCTACAATGTGATATGATTATTATGACATCATGTATATAATTAAAAGAGGGATTTACATGAGGATCATACCTGTAACTATAATGGTAATTTGGAGCATTTTTTACATTGGATGGGGTGCCAGCAGTACTAAGGTTCGAGTTCACTTTCACATAATATTACATAATATTTATTTTTAATGTCTTGATTTAGTAGTTACACACTCTAATGAGTATACCAATTTTTATTTCAAGTAATCTTGTCTTTGTTTTTTTTTTGTTTTTTTTTTAACATTATGTCCTATAGATGTCTTGTCAAGGATTGAATTTACATCTATATTCCTTGCTTTGTTTCTTTGACCTAACAAATGGAGGACAGATGAAGCATATGGGGAAGCTTGAGCTAGGAAGCACAGGTCCAAATGCTGAAGGATTTAATTTTTTTATTTTTGTCAAAACACCTGATACAATAGGTTTCATTCACATTTTACATTTGCAGTTTAAAACAGGCCTGCAAACACTTTAATTAATTATCACGTTTGGCATCTCTTTGGTGAGGTGGTAGTTTGGGAGGAGCAGAAAGTGTCATGATGAGTAATGAGTCAAGAATGATTGCACAAACAAACACATTCCAGCTTGAAATTTGAGTAGGCCTACCTACAGAAATGCAAGTCATAACTGTTTCCATGAGATGTTATTAAGAATGTGTGATGTAAAATAAAAAGGTGTGTCATGAGAACCAGATCTGTCAGAGTCAGAGACCAACAAAACACTCCACCCAACACACATTCATTCAAGGTAAAGATTCAATGGACTCAAAACAAAACCATGACGAAGAACCACGTTTCGCCAGCTACACGCAATATTACCACTCCCAGACCTTGATACTAAAAATATAGATGCAGTTATCTCTGTTTCCGTCACCCTGTTTTTATGCACATTTTGAAATTTCGCATCAGAAACCAGTGATGGAAACGCCAAAAAAAAAAAAAAAAAAAAAATTATTAAATATTCACAAAAACAGTTTTTACTCTTGCTTGAGGTGGTTTTTGAAATGTGTGAAAAATAGATAATGCGAATAATGGGAGATGGATACACATTTGCAGAATAAGTTCTGACAAGCGAACACTAAACCCACGTGACTAATTGGCTGAATCCGCTGACGGTGTTTTATTTACTGTTGGTTGCTAGGTTACCAATACCACCGTCATCCGCTCCAACAACTTGATGGAAACGCACCAACTCGCATTTTATGTTTTTGTTAGTCAAACTTTGACAAGATTCGCTTCATGTTTGGATGGAAATCCAGCTAATGTTAGAATTACAGGAACTGGTAGCCACGCCCCAAACTCTGACCATTTGTTGAGCCGATTAAAACATTAAATAAAACATAAAACTTCCGTCGCTGAGCCACACCGATTAGCCTACAGTTTAGAGGGAGATAAACCAACAAATAGCTCATAGTTTGCCTTATCAACATTTATTAAAAATAAAAGTAAAGAAATGAACTACATGAATGTAGGCTTAATTCTCAGTGAACACAAAATTATTGAAAGGCAGAAAGCTCTTTTTTTTTTTTTACTAATAACTAATATTAACCACTAAAAATGGCAAAATACTGTTTTAATTAAAACACTTTTTTCTTTAAAAAACAAAGCAAAGCTCAAACACAAATATTTATATTTTCTATATTTGGAACATATTAAACCTATATTTGGCATACATTTTAGTCAGAGATCATATATTTAAAAACTCTGATGTTTAATGGGTAATACAATCTTTAGGTCCAGCCTAATGAAAAAGTATGAACAGTACAATTTATATAGTCTTTCACTGTTTTTTTTTTGTTTGTTTTTTTGTCTTTTTTAGAATCTGTAATATTGAAGACAATCAAAATGGGATTTTCCAGTTTTGTTCATATTGCTGTGCTGTTGTTCCAGATGTTCATCATCCCTCAAAGCCAGTCTGAGCGACCGCTGCTGCCGCGAGCGCTATGAAGAAAATAAACACTCCTTTCAACCAACTGGATGGGTTTTCTTTGAGTTTCTCCTCTTTCTCTGTGATGTAGTGCTTCCCTGCATTTCTCTCCACCATCCTCTCAATCTTCTCCAGCAGTTCAGTGACCTGAGAGCGGTTCTTCATGTCTTCATTGTTGAATGAGTGAAATCTGCCACCAAAACTCTCAGTAAATGCCTGTAGATCTGGAGTGTCTCTGATATACTCATCTAATGATCGACCCTTCAGATGATCAGCGTGAGTGAACAGAACGATGGTGTGACGAACAGCTTCTTCTCCAATATTTTCCTGAATCCATTTGACTGTGTTTTTCTCTTCATCTGTGAATCTGTCGTCCAGTCTGATGACCATCAGAAACACATGAGGACCAGGAGAAAACATCTCCACACACGTCTCAATCTCAGCCTTCAGCTGGTCCCTCGTCATCGACGGATCCAACAGTCCTGGAGTGTCGATCACTGAGATGTTTCTTCCACACACACCGGCTTCTTGTTTCACACAGGTTTGAGGGCTTGATGGGAGACTCTTATTGGTTTTGAAGGCATCTCTGCCCAGGATGGTGTTTGCTGTCGAACTCTTTCCTGATCCACATTTACCCAGAAGAACAATCCTCAGATCAGACGCTGTGAAGAAAAACAATATGCATATTAGTTCAGTAACTGTCTATGATATTTTTGAGGCTCTAAACACTGTGAAAAATGTCTTAAAATATTGCAAACACTGAATAAATGCAAATGTTCTGTCAATGTTTCTGTAATATCATGATTTATGAAATCATCTGTAAATTTATATCCAATACAATGTCATATAATCATCAGTGAATATTAAATAAATAATTTTATGATGCATAGAGTAATATGCATATTAGTTTACCAACTTAAAACCTATCTTAATAAAAAGGTGTACACTGTCATATTACAACTTTTTTGTGTTGTAAATATTAAATACTTTAATTATATAAATACATAATTTAAATCTAATACAAAAGGGAAAATATTATATTTTCACATCAGAATATACAATTGTATACAATTTAACAGCTAAATATTTACCTATTGAATGATTTTCTGGTGTTTCTTTCTTCTCCTCGCCGATCGAACATGTTTCATGTTTTCTGTCGCTTTGATTTCCATCCAAACATCCTTTTTCTCTCTCATTTGTTGCTCTTTGTTCTTTCTGAACACTGTTTTCTATCTCTTCTTCTCTGATCTGATGCTCTGCTCTGCTCTCCTCTTTCTCTTGGCTTGTTATTTGCTCCTCTTGACGGATCTTCTCTGTCCTGTCTTGTTCCGTCCTCGTCTCGTCTTCACTGTTCACTTTAACGTAATGTTCTCGTCTGTTCTTCCTCACCACTTCATCAATGTTCTCCAGCAGACTGGCGATCTGCTTCTTATCTCTCTTGTTTTTGTAAATGATCACGTCGCATTTCTCTTCACAGAAGCTCAGGAGTTCTCTCGTTTTTCTGTGCAGCCTGAACTCGATCCATTCCCGTTTGGACATCGCCTCTTTTCCCGTGAACAACACCATGGTGAACCTGAAAGCTTCTTTTCCGAAGTGCTCGTGAATCTTTCTCACGATCTTGTCCACGTTTTCTGTGAATCTGTCGATTCTGATGACGAGCAGGAAGACGTGAGGACCGGGATCAGAGAGATCCAGACTCTTCATCATCTGCTTCTTCATCTCTTCATCAGTCAGTTGAGTGTTGAAGAATCCTGGAGTGTCGATGATGGAGATGTTTCTGTCTTCTACTGTTCCTCTCTGTATCTCACTCTCTCTGGTTATGCCCTCTTTAAACGCATCTCGTCCCAGTATTACGTTGCCTATTGAACCCTTTCCAGCTTCACTTTTTCCGATCAGCACAATCCTCAGATTCTGTACAGCAAGTGCTTCATCAGACTCTGGGAATAAAACAGAAATAATCATTAGAGGAAAGTTGTGGACTAAAGCCTGGTAGCTGCAATATGATCTTCAGTAAATGGTTACGGTATCATAAGGTAGTGTATTAGATACATGTCAATGTTGGGATCATGATCATCGTGGATCATCGTGTTACGTAATAAAATATAGCATGTGACTGTTGAATAATAAGAGGAATTGGGGACAGTAGGTTCCATAAATTAGTGGAAAACTGTGTAAAATGTATCTAAACTCATTTTAATGTTTCTTAACAATTTTTTTATTTAATTTAATTCCAAAATAGATCAAACCCTAACCCTGCCCCTAAACCTACACTGTAAAAAGTGATCAGTTGACTTAACTTAAAAAAAAGTGAGGAAACCCGTTGCCTTAAAATTATTCAGGAAAGAAACTGCATGCCTAATTGAAAAAATTAAGTTATGTAAATTTGCGTAATTGAAAAGATTAAGTTACGTGACCACATAACTTAACTTTCTCAATTATGCATAAAGTTTATTTACCTAATCTTAAGGCAACGGGTTTCCTTACTTTTTTAAGTTAAGTCAACTGATCACATTTTACACTGTTACCCATCCCTGGGGTTTAAACAGATCGTACTAAAACGTACGAGTGAGATTTTTTGGGAGAAAAACTTTTCTTAAAGAGACAGTGTCTTAAAGACCAAGCACATGATCCACAAACATTACTATATTAGTAACTAAAGTACGAGATTAACACAGGAAAATGTACTTTTATTGTATATTATTAAATTGACTGTAGATTATGGCCGATGAACAGTGTTGTCAGACGACAAGACAAGACCTTTTTTAAAGACTAAACCCTATTTTTGATTTAAAAAAAATATATATTGTAATTGGAACAATGTATAAATAAATCATTCACAATAATACCAGACAAAAAATTATAAATGGTATACTAATTAAACTGGCTTATGTTAACTTTAAAACTGAGGAAAAAATGTACGTCTCAAGTCAGAGATTACTTCCGCCTAAATCGACACATCTACAAACATATTGATTGTATCTGTATCGTATTGTATCATATTAGCTAAATGATCATTTACTTGATAACCTGACAGCACACAGATTGTTGTATGTGAACTATGGTTTACTATTGTATTTACTGCCTATTAGTGCAAATATACACACATCTTTGATACAACATGTTTGATATATAATTATAGATATTGTTTCATTGTTTATGTGAAGATACATATACAAAATCTAGGCTATATCACACACCTTAACACTGAGAGTCATTGAGATCAACTACAGTCTAGTTAAACAGGTTTTGTCGTGTATGCTTTGCCTTTGCCTCTAATAACAAAATGATTATAGTAGTTGGTTAGAGTTGGTTAAAGTACAGTAATTGAAACGTACCTGTACGCGCTGGATTCATTTCTCTGTTTGGTTTATTCCTGTAGTTTCTCAGCTGTTCAATCTCAGTGTGAATCCAGAGACAGAATGAAGGTATTTGAGCTCAACTCTTGTGACTGTGAAACTCCCTCTATTGTCATGAACTAATGACAGTTATTGCCTAACACTAGTGTGTGGTTAAAAGGCTTTCTGGCACATGCTTTCATAAATGAAAACACATTTCATGCCAGTTTAATTTGCCTTGATGGGATTCAATTTAAATACATCATAGCTAAACTGATATTTTTGTGTACAATTTTAGTGAGCACTGGACAACAAGAAACATGAAAATTTCACATGTTGACTCTGGCGTTCATCTCATAACTCTGTTCACATCCCTGATCTCTATCATTCGCTTCACAATCCATATTGAGCTGCAACACAAAACTGCTGAATATATATCAGTTCAGTTTGTTTCTGTGCTCCACCCTTCAGCACACGTTAAACCTGTTCAAATACACCTGAAGTGTTATTTATAGACCTGAATGACACTTCAGTTGTTTTTGTTGTGTTTGTTGAACAGGTTTAACGGCAGGACATTCATTGTGTGGTTTTAAAGCTGTGGTGCACCTGTTGAGCTCCAACTGAACAAACCAATGAACGGAGAGTGAGAATCATCACTGAAGAGACACTGAAGAAAATGAAAAACTATGATAAATTAATGAATAAAAATAATATCTAAAAATTGTTCAAGCATTTATAACATTGATTCATAGTGGATTCAAATGTGGATGAAATGGTCTTACATGTTCTGTCTCAGGTAAATGTACAATCTGATCACCATGTGCCCATGTTTAGATAAAAGATAGCATATTACTCAAAGAGTAAAATTACAAAAATAATAACATTAAAATCCAAATAACATTATAAACATGAGTTAAGATGGATATATATATATGGATATACATATATATAGGCCAAAAAAAATTGGTGCAAACTGCTGTCCCGCAACCAAAAAAAAAAAAAAAAAAAAAAAAAACCCACATATTTAAAAAGCATTTAAGTTTTCAAACAATTCAAAGATGTTTACTAAGATCCTTCTATTATATAATGAAACCCACAATAATATTCAAAATATATTAACCCTCTGATGGTTTATGGGGTCTTTTGGGACCCCAAATGACTTTTACTCAAATAGAAAAAAATGTTCCCTTTGTCCAAATGGTATGAAACCTTCTACGGCTCTCAACACTTTCTAGATCTACAAAAAAAAAATTCAATTGGAATGATATCTGTTTTTATGTTAGCGTGACAAAAATTGTGACACTCGTGGTCTTGCAATCAAAATAGACAAAATTCATCATCAAAATCAGAAACAACGCAGAACACATCGACAGAAATGGCACAAATTAAGTGGCACACTTCCACCAATGCAAAAAACATCCACAATGCTAAATTATATTGCTCACAACACGCGTGTACACACACACACACACACACACACACACACACATATAGAGGAATACATTTTTGAGACTATAAAAACTGTTCTCTTATCATTTGTAAAATAAAATCATCCAAAATGCAGTACCACCACAAAAATAAATTGGTGACACTGACACATTGAAAATGTGCACACACACACACACACACACACACACACACACACACACACACACACACACACACACACACACACACACACACACACACACACACACACACACACACACACACACACATTTGTAAGGCTATAATTTGTCAAATAAAATCATCCAAAATGTTTGTTCAGGTTTGGTTCTAATCATAATGTAACATTATTGAAAAACTGGGTTTTTTTGGTACAAAAAAATGCTACACTTTGACAAAAATATTTTATTTTTGTTATAATTGTGATTTTATAATATTTAGATATGAATCCAACTGAATCCAACTTGTGAAAAGATATATTTAAGGTAGTCTAATAGCAAATAGCATATACTGGAGCTCTATAGCCATATAGTGGTTAAAATTATTATTTTTTATTTTAAAACTGCATTTTCAAAAAAATGGGCAAAAATGTTACATTAAACCATTTAAAATTATCCATGTTATCCCCATGAATGAAAGTTAGAAATCTGGGTCTTTTATAAAGTGAATTTTACATCAATTGCTGTTTTTTTGTAAAAAGGCTATTTAAATATTTATTTATTTATTTATTTATTTATTTATAGAAATTTAAAAAAATATCATAAATTCTCCAAAAACTGCACAAATGTTGAGTAAAAACATTAACAAACAGAATAAAATTACATTTGTAAAAAAAAAAAAAACTATTATCTTGTTACAAAATTAAATGTTATTGTCTGGGGTCTCTAGAGACCCCAAAAACCTCAAGTGTAGACATAAATAAAGACCATCAGAGGGTTAAAAAAAGCATAATGTATATAAAATCATTATTCATTGCACAGCAAAATCCTCAGAGAACATTTGGTCCCTCTCTACAGAGAGTTAAAGTAACTCTGAATCCGTATTAAAGTTAATGAAATAATTATTAAAATTATCTAAAATTGTCACTACTGAAACAGTCACGACCAAAACATGTGGTGAAGTTTCGGTTGTGACATCATTTAGGTAATGACAAAAGGGAACAAATAATGCTTGATTTGGGGGATATAAAAGAATGCAAAGCATTAGTATTTTAGTATGTTTTAGTGTTTTATCATGTGAGTTAAAATTCTGAATTGTGATGTGGCCACTACCAAAACATTACTGTCACTACCAAAAATGCGCAGTCATGACTGAAACATGGGATGTTTTGTCAAAAATAAAGTATATTGAATTATCAACATTATAATGTTATTTTAGTGTTTGGTTCAATGCATATTCAAACTAATGCATCCTTTGAAACTTTATGCCTTTTACACAGAAAGATTAGATTAAGAATGCAACAAATCTCATAAATTACACTTTTTATTATAGTCAATATTATTGTTAAAATTGTAATTGTTATTGATTTACATGTGATAGTAAAATAGCGAAAAATATATTTATAAGGTAGATGAAAACAAAATCTTAATAGTTCAATATAAGCCTTCTTGTTAATTAAATTATGTATTATTGTGTTTCGGTAGTGACCAATTTGGGGAGAGGACAAATATTCTAAAACTTTCTGAAAATACAACATGAGAATTAACTTCACAATTACTAGAAATGTGTACCTCGATATTATACAATTTGCATACATAGAACATTTGTGGAAAAAGACATTTGACGTCAATATGTTTCCAACTCTGACTTTGAACCAATTCTGTTGAATGGATATATTAAAATAAATTTGAAATAAGTATGTCGAGAGCTCAAATGAACCCCACTTCTTCCATGAAATTATGTTGCAAAGGGAAGAAAAAGAGCAAAAACTAAAACTGGAAATAAGACAGAACACAGGGTTTAAATAGACAGAACTGAAGAGTAAATACCAATACACACCTGAACTGAACTAACAATCAATCAGAAACTATAGGAACAAGCCAGCAGGGGGCGAAGGAAGACAGAACTGAACTAATTGACAGATAAACCAAACACAAACAAGAACAGAAATCAAAACAGACTGACATTATGACAATTTCTTACAATGTGACTTTAAATCTTGTAATTGCAACTACTTCTCAAACCTGTAACTTTATATCTCACACTGCAAATTTATATTACAATCTGACTTGTTTTTCACAAAGCAACCTCATGCATTGTGATTAAAGCTCACAATGTCAAAAAATTGTCAAAAAAATTGACTATTAATTGATTTCACAATTGTGAGAATATCGCATTGACAAGATATAAAATTGTAATTACTTTTCTTTTTTTCGTGAAAAAAGGTTTAAATGTGTCTCTGTGGTTTCTTGCAGGAGGTTGTTAAATCTGACACAGAGACACTGAAGATTCGGGATAAACCCCAAATCCAGCATAGAGTGGTTCAGTGAATCTGGTGTTGAATGTGTGTATGTGTGTGAGTGTGTGTTTGTCAGAGACGCTGTAGAAGGACAGAGTGCCGGCCAACACGTCCACATACACTCCTACTCTATTAGAGCGGGCTGAAGGGCCAGATACATCAGTGCTTTTATTATTGAACCAGACTGTGTAATTCATATCAGAACAGTACAGACTCCAGGACATATCATTCAGTCCAAACCAACAGTCAATCCCACTTTTCCTGCAGATTTCTTTATATGCCACTGCTACATGCCCCGAGCCACTCCATTTAACCTCATAGTAACAACGTCCAGTCAGACTCTCTCGACACAGAACCTGCTCCTGCAGCTCAAATCTCTCTGGATGATCAGGATACGGCTGATGATCTTTCACACATGTTGTTTTTTTGTTCTTCTCAGACAGAATGAGTTGAGTGTGTGCTGTATTTGGATCCAGTGTGAGATGACAGGCATCTGAACACAAAAATAGAGATCAGAACATCCCACATAGCAACATTTTGATGACCCAGATACGACCCACATCTGGCACACGTGGAAAGATGTTCTGGCCCACATGCAGCGTGGAATAACGGCCATTGGGTGGCTCACTCCTGTTTGCCAGATCTGGGCCACAAGCAGGCCATAGCAATGCCACATGTCAGCCAAGAGCAAAGAAATAAACCACAACTGGACCTTATCTGAGCCACAAAATCTGTGTATATTAAATATGGAGTCATCTCAGCCTTAATAAGTCTGTTAACAAGCAGAATCACTGAAGGAAAGAAGAGAACAGAAAAAGAGACGAGCAGAAACACAAGAACTACAACTGACTTCAGACACAGTCTAAGATGAAATCAACTGAAGAGAAAAGAAGACATTAAATCTGTGAAGATCTCAGCAGAGAAGGATCAAGCACAAACAGCATTACCAGCTTCACTTATTACTAACCAGACTGACTTTATTTATTACAGTATTTCATACGTCTACAGAAATTCCTAAAAAACATTTAATAAATTAAACTTCACAAGTTTATAGCAGTGGCTATTTATAATAAATAGTTTATAATAAATGATTGAGCTGAGAGTATCTTACTCTTACCTGACACTGATATTACAATTTCCATTATGTGGCTCCATTTATTAATTGTATGTTATTGTTTCATTGGATACCATCCATATTGAAATGGAATTAAAGCATGCCAAAGATTGGTGCACAAACAATAGCTCTGGTAGGTGTGTGTGTGTGTGTGTGTGTGTGTGTGTGTGTGTGTGTGTGTGTGTGTGTGTGTGTGTGTGTGTGTGTGTGTGTGTGTGTGTGTGTTTGTGAGGACATACATTTTCCAAATCCTGGTGTGATCCTGGAATATCCTCCATGGTCCATACTATACAGAGACAAAAACATACTCAAAAACAAACAAACAAACAAAAATTACATGATATGTGGGAAGGTTCTTAAGGCCTGTTGTTTGTATTTTACCCTGTCTGGATTATCTTGATCTCAGTATGTTTGGACCTTTGCCTGCTTTTGACTACTTTTTGGATTACCCTAAATAAAGACTGCATTTGTATCTTCAGCCAAGTCTCAAAGGAGTGTTCTGAACAGGTGCAAATACTTCTCAAGGAAAGCTCAAACTACAGGACTGTGAAACTACCTGAATTGCTGTGGTGCTCTCACTACAGAACAAGGTTCCTTGTCATCTGTCTTATTCTTGTCATAGCAGCAATAATACACAACATAGATGAGGTACATAAACCTCAAGACCTTGTTGGCCATGATCCAGGGGTTTGGTCGTAGACCTTCTGTCCATGACACAATCTGTCTGCAACAGCAAAATCCTGTGGTGTGAGACTGCCTTAAGCTGTCCTGGGTTTAGGAGCTAATTGTAGAATTTAATGCTTGTTGAATTACTCCTTGATGAAAAATGTATTATTCCTAATATTAGGAGCAACATGCCCCTAGGTTTTAACAGTTGCTCCAAATTTTTTGCATTACGAGCAACTATTAGCCTTAAGATTTTTTTGTTTTTGTTGTGAATACAGCCCCTGATTTTGCATCTGTGTCACGTGAACCACCGCAGCGCACACCAGTGTGCTCCAGACGAGAGACAGTATAGCACAGAATGAATCCTATGTGCAGGTCAGCACAGATAACAAAACATTGCAATCAAACATTGCAAACAAAAGGGCACAATAAAGTTTTAAATAAGTACTGCAAATTGTGATAGCATTTAACCCTTTAAATCTAGGCTCTCTTGAATCCTAGTAGGACTTTAAAAATATATGGGTTGTAGTAATTTGGTATCAAAGTAACAGTTCTCTAGTTTTACACCCTACATTTTTTTTAGAACAACTGTTTTCACTTATCTGAGATTTGTGGATTCTGCTGTATTACATCAGACAAAGCTATTTAAAAAGTAATGAGACCATAAAAAATATAAGTGTAGCAATTTCTTAACCAAAGATCCCTCTTAGGTGACCCCTAATCACATACAGACACACATATGAGTTATAACGTCTAAACATACTTGAGACTCTGCAGTGAGCAGGTTGGATCCTTCAGTTTGTCGTTGAGCAGCTGGCCTCCTGATTCTCCTGGGTGATTGTAGCTCAGATCCAGCTCTCTCAGGTGTGAGGGGTTTGAACTCAGAGCTGAAGACACATAACCACAGCCTACCTCTGTCACCATACAGCCAGACAACCTACAGACAAACACACACACAGTCAGATCATCTACAAACACACATCAACATTATGATCGGCTGACTGACTGTACATTATCCCGTATATGTTCTAACACACCTTAGTATCTCCAGCTGACAGTTTGGGCTATTTAGTCCATCAGAGAGCAGCTTCACTCCTGAATCATGTATGTCATTGTTACTTAGGTCCAGCTCTCTCAGGAAACAATTTGTGGATTGAAGAGCTGATGACACAACTTCACATGACTGACTACGGAGATTACAGCCAGCAAGACTGAAAAGATTAAAACACATGAAAATTAAGTTTTTAATCTCATTCTTCAACTGTATTTCTATTTCTATATCTTTTTTTTTTTTTTTTTTTTTTGCAAAAGACGTTCAAAAGAAAAGATTACGACACAATTTAAGACATTAAGACAAAATTAAACACATACAGAGCTTTTGTGCAGTTTATCACAGCTGGTATCAGTCTTCTTCTACCCTCATCTGATGTGTTGTATTTCTTGAGGTCCAGCTCTTCCAGCAGCTCCTCTGACATTTGAAGTATGTAGGCGATTGTTGAGCAGTGAGCAGCAGAGAGTTTCTTCTCTGAGTGTTTGTCTGATTTCACAAACTCCTGAATCTCTCTGGACAGAGTCTGATCTTTCACTTCCAGCAGACAGAGGAACAGATTGATGGATCTTTCAGTGGAGATTCCATGTCCATCATTGATTTTCTCTTTAATGTACTCTGTGGTTCTCTTGATGCTCTCTGAGACGTTCTCTGTGTGTGTCAGAAGATCATGTAAGAGTCTCTGATTGGACTCCAGTGAGATGCCCAACAGAAACCGCAGGAACAGATCCAAATGTCCATTCTTACTCTTAAGAGCTTTATCAGTTGCATCCCTATGCAGATTATGCATCACATCACAAAATTGCAACTTATCAAAAATTTCGATAGCATAATGATAAAATGCATAGAAAGCAGCGAGAAACTCCTGAAAACTCAGATGAATAAAGCTGTAGACTTTCCTCTGATGAATAACAGATTCTTCCTTAAAGATCACAGTGCAAATCCCATAATGCACTGAGACATCAGTGACATCTATGCTGCTCTCTCTCAGGTCCTTCTCATAGAACATCACATTGCCCTTCATCAGCTGTTTGAAAGCCACTTCAGCAAGTTTCACAATCACTTCTCTGTTGGACTGCAGGAGTTTCTCTGGATCTCTCTCCTCATATTTCTGATTCCTCGTGTTGATCTGAATCAGCAGGAAGTGGATATACATTTCAGTCAGAGTTTGAGGGATTGCTGCACCCAGATCTTCTTTCAGGAGCGTTTGAAGCACCGTGGATGAGATCCAGCAGAAGACAGGTATGTGGCACATGATGTGGAGGCTTCTTGCTCTTCTGATGTGTGAGATGATTCTGCTGGCTTGATGCTCGTCACTGATCCTCTTCCTGAAATATTCCTCCTTCTGAGGCTCATTGAATCCCTGAATTTCTGTCAGACGGTTGATGTATTTCGAGGGGATCTGATTGGCTGCTGCTGGTCTGGAGGTGATCCAGATGAGAGCAGAGGGAAGCAGATCTCCTTTCACGAGGTTTGACATCAACACACCCACTGACGAAGTCTCAGTCACATCAGAAACTTTCTGAGTGTCTGAAAACATCAGTGTAATTCTGCTTTCATCCAGACCATCCAAGATGAACACAACTTTACACTCCTCATAAATCTTTGAGTCCAGATCTTGAAGTTCAGGATGAAAATCCAGCATAAGTCTATGAAGACTATACTGATGATCTCGGATCAAGTTCAGCTCTCGAAATGGAAGCACAAATATGAAATCTACATCCTGATTGGCTTTTCCCTCGGCCCAGTCCAGAATGAACTTCTGCACAGAGACGGTTTTTCCGATTCCAGCGATGCCTTTAGTAAGAACAGTCTTGATCTGGTCTTTCTCCTCACATCCTGGTTCAGGTGAGGCTTTAAATATGTCATTGCAGTTTATTGGAGTGTCTTGTGAGTGTTGTGTTCTGGCTGTTTTCTCCATCTGTAAAACCTCATGTTCTTCATTCACTCCTTCTCTTTCTCCCTCAATGACACTGAGCTGTGTGTAGATCCTGTTCAGGAGGGTTTGATTCCCCTGTAGTTTAATTCCCTCAAATAGTCTCTCATACTTGTTCTTCATGCTGGTTTTGTGCTGATCTTTGACTCTCTGCAGGTATCCAGTCTCCAGTGTGTGTGTCTGCAGGACTTCTTCAGTTTTGTCCTGCCTGATATGGGTCTGATTGTAGGATGTAGAGGACGGCACAGATCTGATCACAACATACAAAAGACACAACATCAACAAAATGCATGCGTTAAAAAGTTCACATAACATTATAATTAGTGATGCACCGATCATGATTTTTAATGGCCAATTTGGATACCGTTTTTTTACAAGCAAACTGTCCGATTCTGAATTCCGTTTTATTCTTTCTTTAAGCAACAAACAAGAAAGAATGAAAGTATTCATAAACAAGATGTTTATTTGGTATTTAACAGACCAAACTGGATTTTGGCTATTGAAAACAAAAACTTTAACCATCTGAAATTAACAACAATAACTGCACAGTAAGCACATCTTTTAAACAAAGATGGTACTGACATTTAGCATCAGCATCCCTTTTGTTTTTAAATTTGGTTGAACTTGAAACTACATAAAACTGGACTTAAATGAAAACATTAACTGTAACCATGTGAAAATAAAGGCAACAACTGCATAGTTCTGCAATTCAAACAACACAATTAACACACATTCAGCAATCCAAACAAAGATGTTAGGCTACTTAATCAGCATTCAGTATTTTTATTTTTATTTATTTTTTTATTGGTGTGAAGTAAAATAGAAGTTATGAGTGCTTCATATTTACACTTAAATTGGTACTTTCTGCACTTTGCTGCAACATAAAATATAATCCGCTCTGTGCTGTCCAGTGGGTCATGCAGCTTTGACACACAGACACAGATTTTGATAGTTGGACAGCTAAATAAAACCAGAAAGTGTGCCAAAAAAGTAGGCTGATGAGTAGTGTGGGTGCATTCATATTTTCTGAAATAATCAGCTAATATTTTTCCTGGAAAGCAGGTTGTTGAAACCATGCCTATAGAGGAGAAAACCCTTTCTGGGCCCTGCCCAGTGTGATTTATGTCAAAGCATTCCTTAGCCCAGTTGTTGGATTTAAAAAAAGAGGTTATTTGTAACAAACGCTTTAAGAAGCCAAATTCTCATTTTCTTTTTCTTCATTTTTTTCAATATATAAAATATATATATATATATATATATTATTTCTACTTTAAATTGTAAGTCGAAAAATGAAAAATTTACATGGACCACCATCCTTACAATTTAATTATTTTCCTATCTGTTGGAATGCTTGCTCACAAATATTGATACCAAATGTATACATACTATTTATAAATAGGCTCTTAAAGAGTTTTTTTTCTCTGCCACAATTACATTTGGCTGTTCACTGGAGACATTAAGCATACTATAGGCACACAATTAGGCAGTGTTTCTCAATTGCACTCATTGGCACCCACCTCCTAATATGTTTTACTCTCCCTGTTTAACACACTATCAAGCTGATGAGCTGAAAAGGGTGTTTTAATTTGTAAGACATCTTAAACATTCTGGGAGGTGGTCAGGAGGTCCCAGGACTGGAGTTAAGATACACTGCATCAAGGCATTACATTTAAGACAATAAGGCATAGTCTTCTGTGAAGCTGCTTTAAAACAATATATATTATGAAAACAACTGTATTCAGCTTTTTCAAATTTTGACCTATTGATAGACAAATGTGTGTCTATCAATCTGTTGTCCCAACATGTTGTATGGGTAGCCTGAATGCACTGTAAATTGTTTTGAAAGCAATTGCCACATGCATTCATTGGTATTGTACTGTACCTGAGGTCAGAGGTGAAAGTAATGGGGTTGTGCATGGACTGATCACTCCTCATTGACACACAGCTGGGTCCTGCACCACACTCTTCTTTCTCCTTACTGTCCTCCTCTCTCTCCTCACAGTGATGCATTTTGGAGGTGTGTTCCTCTTCCCGTTCTCTTGTTTAATGCCTTTATCTGTTAATTATCTTCAAAAGGACAATAAAAACAAATTTACAGTAACATTGGAAACAATCATGTTTCATCTCTCAGATTCATAGATTAAAACAGTACTTTTTAAGCTCCATTGCTCTTAAAAATGTCTTTACTAGTTTCTGAGGTCAAACACCTCCTGCTTGCAGATGGCAAACTAAAATCTGATTATTACCCTAAACACTGTGTGCTTTCATCATATTTTTTCCTTCTGCACAGGCACTTCAGTGTGTTTCTCAATCAGAAGGATATCCTACTAAAGCCGTCTCAGTTTGAAGGTTCCTTGGAAGGCAGCTTTCATTTTGCGTCCATCATTCAGCCTGTTTTGAAGGATATATGCATCATGTGTATCCTTCACGTCCTCCAATCACCCACAATCCTTTACGCAGAGTTCAATTCACAAAAAAAGAATAAGCAGAAAATGAGTCGACACTGAGTTCGCCTGAGTTCATAATGAGATGCAAATATTTTCAAAGATGATATGGGCATTATTTTTTTTTAATTATTAAAGTCATATAATGCCATTTTTGTACAAGCTAATATGATTCTTTAGGGTCTAAATTAAAAGTTTGTAATATACTTTAATTAAAAATTCTCATTAGTATTGTAAGAAAACACTAATTTTACCTGGTCAAAAACAGCTCTGTTTTCAGCACGCCTTTTAAGTGCATGTGTCTTTAAATGATAATGAGCTTTGCTCACCCCGACCCTCTGTTCTGTGCATACATCGTTTTTAATAACACAATAACCATAACGCTTTGTTCATTATAAACGTGGGATTATGAATTATATTGAGAACGTCATACATAGAAAACAGCCGCATTCATCATGAAGCGTGCAGCAAGCGATTTGCAAAGGTTAATAAAACGTTACACTCACTTCAGTTATTCTGGAGGTGCAGCAGGAACACGAATAGTTGGTACTGATCCTTTTTCAGGAGCAGCTTCTTAGCAAAACCAGCTTTATACTGACCCTCGTTTGTAAAGCAGTCTGGTGTGTGAAATGATTCGCGTAAACATGAAAGCATTGACGTTGATCGTGGGGAATATCCCCTTCGAAAACAAACTCAGCCACTGCGTCTTCAGCTGTACGGATTTAGGAACATCAAAATGACTGCTGTGTTCCTTATTACACCCAAGAACAGAACACCACAATTGCTTAGACGCCATTCTGCTCATAGACAGTGCTCTAGCGTACACTGTTAGAAAAATCTGTAGAAATTACAGTATTACTGGCAGCTACTTGCCAGTAACTTACTGTAGATTTAAATTGATGTTATTTACTGGCAACAATTTGTTCAAAATTAAATGAACATTAAACATTAACAAGTCTTTATCTTTACAGAATAAAACTAAAATAACAGCCTCATCCAAAGCATTCTGGGAACCAAATCTGAAGGAAAAAAAAAAAACAGAAAAAGGTTGATGAAGATTTCTGGTTCCCAGAATGCTTTGCATTAGATTTTTATTTTATAGTTTTATTCTGTAAAGACAAAGACTTGTTAATGTTTAATGTACATTTAACTTTGAACAAACTGTTGCCAGTAAATAGCATAAATTTAAATCTACAGTAAGTTACTGGCAAACAGCTGCATAACTACAGCAATTTTTTTACAGTGTATCAACAATGACCGCGCCGGTCCGCGCGGACTATGATTGACAGCTCGCTCACGAGCGAGGGCGGGTCTGTGTTGAAACGCTGCTGTCAATCAACAATTGTGGGAGGGGCATCCGACCGTGTGATGTCACATGGTTGAACGGCTTGATTTGAGATGGAGGAAAACATAGAAGATTTAAAAAAAAAACACTGGATGGATTTTTATCATTTTATGATGGTTGTGTACAGGCACTGCCAACACACATTTCAGTACAATCAACTTTTAAAAGTGCATGTACCATTATATGACCCCTTTAAGTAATTTTAAATAGTATTTTTGCACCGACTCTGTGGGGCAGAAACCTCTGACATTGCCATACGAACTCACAAGACTGTCTCATTCTAGCCTTCATGCTGTCTTCATGTATTACCTGAAATATCGGAGAACAATTGTTGTAGCGATTAACTCTGACATGTAATTAACCATATGTTTGAAAGCAACTTATTAATTAATTGTCGTTCTGGTGTTTAGTGATGTTACACCATCTACATAATGCTCAGACAGACAGAGGAATGTGTCACAAGGCTATTATAGGTGACACATGGCAAGGGTCAGCAAGTACGTTCAGCATCAGGCCAAAAAAACATTTTTGCCACTAGATGGCGGGCCAGAACATAGTCAAAGGATAATTTAAGAAATTAATTGATGAAATCAAATCCAAATCACTATTAAATAGGCTAAAATGGAAGCATGTCTTAGATTTTTGCAGCGATCTGGCGCTGGAATGTGTTGTTTTTGAAATCATTCTGAGCATTCGTTGCCACTGTTAACAGTGTTCTCTTGTGTCTCGTGCAACACTTCACACACAGACGAGCGCTCGTTCCAGTGAAATTACAAAACAAAATGAAAACAAACATGTGAATGCTGGTAAGGTGGGCCTTTTAAAGCAACACTAAGTAGGATTTTTTACCTTCAAATAATGTTTCCAAAATCGTTTCAGTGGTTCATCAAGTCATGACAGGGTGAAAGGCACTTATGCCACCGCTTTGCGGTCCTTTATCTGGTATATCCACACTATGTAAGATTGCCAGATTGGGTCGCGTTTCTGTAGTTCTAATGAGACATAAGAAAACTACAAATTTGACTTGCTTTACGGCAAGCGTTACAATTGTTGATTTCAAAGCCGGTGCTGGATAAACAGCAAGCGTGCGCATGCGACAGTAGGATCCCACATATTAACATTGTGTCGGCCCAGATCCGGCCCACATCTGGCACACGTGGAAAGATGATCTGGCCCACATGCAGCGTGGAATTACGGCACTTGGGTGGGCCGCTCCTGTTTGCCAAATCTGGGCCACAAGCAGGCCATAGCAATGCCACATGTCAGCCAAGAGCAAAGAAATAAACCAGAATTGGACCTTATCTGAGCCACAAAATCTGTGTATATTAAATATGAAGTCATCTCAGCCTGTTAACAAAAAGAATCACTGAAAGAAAAAAGAGACGAGCAGAAGCACAAGAACTACAACTGACTTCAGCCACAGCTTCAGATGAAATCAACTGAAGAGAAAAGAAGACATTAATTCTGTGAAGATCTCAGCAGAGGAGGATTAAACAACTCCACAAACAGCATTACCAGCTTCACTTATTACTAACAAATGACAGACTGTTTTAACAGTCTTTGTGGACTTTGTGTGGTTAACACTGTTTATTAATGACCAGCGGTGGAAAAACCTGTTTTTCATTCAGAAAGAGGAAACTCTTTTTCCTTTTGTGTCTGTTGCCCCTACTGGACATCTTTCATTTTTTTGTGTCTCATTATGATTTACATACTAAAATGCAGAACTTAAACACATATATGAGGGGGCCGTAAAAGCCAAAATCCATTCTTCAACTGTCACACACAACGAACTATGTCTTATTTCCTCTTTCCATATTGTGAATAATAAATGTGTATCATTTTAATTTGCTTGTTACACAATTATTTGACATAGCCTTTTATACTCAGTTATTCCTTGGCATCCTCACGTACTAAACTTTTTTTATTTTTTTATTATTGTTTGCGTGCTGGAGGTACGCTATTACGTCGTGTGCAGAGTGATGTTAACATTTAAGGTAGCTGCTGAGAGAAAATGACACTATCAAAGAGTCTAAAGAGGAAAGTTGACAGTAAAAATAGGGCATACAAAGAAGAATGGAAAGACAATATGCGTTAATCTACCTAGTTTTGTCAATGCAAAGCCGGTGTGTCTTATCTGCAACGAAGCGATCCACAGACTCTTTTGAATGTCTTTCAGAACTTTTCAAATTAAAAGCTCTCAATTCATCTCAAAATAAAACATTGCTGCAAAAACGTTATCGTACTTTTATTTTGAAGGCAAAATCAATAAAGACGAAGTGATTGTGAGTAACTGTTGCTGTCATGACAGATCTATTTCAGAACCAGCCGCTATCAAAATAATCTGGCTGCGGGCTGCTGTACGATGACATGCTTCGCAACAATAGGTGTGTTCGACCGCAGATCGATCGGTGTGTGACATCAAAGAACCGCGAAAGCTATTTGAAAGCATACAGAGCCAATAATAACCAACTGCAGAACCGCAGAGCCATTCATCACAGCAGTCTGAGGACAGTTCTGCGGTTCTGCATTTTCTACAGTCTCTCGCTGTACTTCGATGTCATACACCGATCGGTCTGCGCAGCGCCACTTCAAGTCAAACACACCTATTGTCAGCGGCACATGACGCAATCCATCGGCACATGCCAAAGACAACCGGATGTGCCACTAAGCATAGAGGCATGTGCCAAAGCCAGGCCACTTAATACGCTCGCTCCTTCAGAAGTCAATTTCCACACTTGTCAGGAAAGTGAGTGAGATCACACACAAACAGTTTTATCGAATCTTTCATCATCAATGTGCTTGTTAACACCAGGTGTCTTCAATGTTGGCGATAAAAGATATTTTGTAAATTTTACTCATTTTAAATGGTTAACTTTTAAGGAAATAATTTGATTAATTATTACGCAATTCTAATTTGTTAAATTTAATTAATAATATTGCTTGTAATCTGTTGCCTCAATTTTATTGATTAGATATCAATAAAATCAATGTAGCCTATTCTTTTTTACAGTGTAGTGGTTCACTTCCACAATTTAGTATGATTGTGTTCATATCAGCGGCGAACCATACAAGAGTTCACATGAACTGTACTCCAAATTACTATTAAATAGGCTAAAATGGAAGCATGTCTTAACCGACATTAATATAGATTTTTGCAGCGATCTGGCGCTGGAATCTGTTGTTTTTTAAATCATTCTGAGCATTCGTTGCCACTGTCAACTCTTGTGGCTCGTGCAACACTTCACACACAGACGAGCGCTTCGATCTAAATCTAATCCCTGTTGCAGAGACTCTCTATTCGTTCCAGTGAAATTACAAAACAAAATGTAAGGTGGGCATTTTAAGTATTTCCCCCGCTATTGACGGACATTTCCGTCATTTATGACACAACGCTTCCCTGCCATTGATGGATTTTTTTTCAGCTATCCGTGTTTTGACTATTTGACTATTTGAGAACTCCCTCAAGCTGAAAGGTAGAAATGCCTTTGACAAAATATTTTCCTTTCTAACTTGTAGGGTTGCACAGGAATGCAGAATGAGGAAGGAATGAGAGGCATTAACCCATGCAGCTAACTATTTGAAGGTTAGTGTGATGTTCCTGAAACATTCTTTCAATCCTTCAAACACCTGCTGTGAACAAGCACTGAAAGAGAGAGAAATAAGAACACAAACTACAACTGACTTCAGACACAGCCTCGGATGAAATCAACTGAAGAGAAAAGAAGACATTAAATCTGTGAAGATCTCAGCAGAGGAGGATTAAACAACTCCACAAACAGCATTACCAGCTTCACTTATTACTAACCAGACTGACTTTATTTCTGTCAGACGTCTACAAAAGTATTGACAGAGGTTTAGATGTTGATGATTTATTGAAAATGTTTTGTTTGACTTCATGCATCATGGAGATCAGTGTTTGCTTTAGTTGGGCTCTTGACCCTTTTGTTACGTTATTTTTTATTTATTTATTTTTTGCAATTGTTGGTTTTAATGAGAAAATAATAATAAACTAATCGAGGGGGGATTAGGACACATGTCTCCTCTAGCACGCTAGTTCAACACCAGACCATTAGACAAGCATTAAACGCTGATATATGTATGTTCACTGACTGATAACAACATATGGCATTAGGCTACAGGATAAAACATGAGTTGTGTCGACAAATTAAACTCAATCTCCTGCCCCACCCACTTTTTAAAACAAAATTCGCCAATGCTTTTAGTCTAGATATTAGTTTAATCGAGGACGTGTTCATCATTTGTACATTCAACTATCGTCCGGTTTGAAATCCTCATAAGGAAGTGATGAAACTTAAATGACAGCGTATAGTTATATCCTACATTGTAACATAAATATTAACTTCTGAACTCACCCAAACAGGCTACCGGAGTTAAATACACAGGGTTTTTGTTTCTATCTCCAGACTGGCGTCTCTTCCGTTTTTTCTTTTACTTTTGTTTTCTCACATAAGGTGACTCGAGGTGTGTTCCCTTCACCCGTCAGTGCTCTGAGTGAGATTCCAGTCCGTGCATGTTCATTGCGAACTCGCATAGGGTATAAGGGCACATCGATACATTGGAAGTGGAAGTGGAAGTGAAATACTGTCACTGCCGAGACGCGACAGTTACAATGCACATCATGATTATGTTTACATAAGATAAAATAATAAATAAATTACGTTAAAACGTTGTAAAATAAACTGCATTTATTTTAATATTTAACATGGCAACAGACATTTACCACTTAGATTGGCTTCAAATTTGATATATTAACTAAATAAAAATACAATTTCTTTAACAGCAATATTCCATAATAGGATGTAGCTAACCTATATATTACATGAATGTATGGTAATTTATATTGCCTTTATAGGCCTATATTATGTCATAGTATACTGTAATAATATAGTTTTGTATTATGTTGTATGTATGTTTGATGATGTTGAAAGTGTTCTGAATTCACACATTTGTCAGGTGACGTGGACTTAAACAGGTAATATCCCGTTCTCAGGGAGTATAGGGAGCAGTGGACACTGAAGGGATGTCAGTCTATTGCAGAGTTTTTATTTATTTATTTATTTTTAATTATTGAACAAAGATCACAGGGGATACATGTTAACATCTCAAGTGTTGCAGATCATCATCACATTTTCTTCAGAGTCACAGAACATTTTTAGCCGAATTAATCTGGTTCAGGATTTTGGAAATACAGTCTAACATTGTCCCAAACGTCACTTGAGTACAGCAAAACGAAGCCCAAAAAATAAATAAAAAATCTAATAAAAAACCTCTTACATCAACTGTGTGAGTTTCCTGTCTGAACACAGCTTATTTGACTTTTATTAGACTTTAATATACAATATATTAATTTAAAATGAACAGATTCAATAGTAGGCTTATAACTGTTTCAACTTCTGTTCAAACTTTCAGTTAAAACATTTTGTGTACACTCTCGGGGTTCAGACAATGAGCTCCTTTTACAAGTCTCCTCAAGTCTCTCGTCAGATCCTGCCATAGGCAATATGCAGACACAATATGTTGCATGTGTTCAACCATTGGACTTCCACGATTGACAAGTGAAAAAGCACAGCATACATTTAAATTGTTAAGAAATTAAGGATAGTTTTTATGTCGAATAATTCCATGTACAAATTTCATGGTAGCATTTTCAAGCTGATTTTAGAAAGGACGACATGCATGACTTATGTCTACAGGGCACAAAATAAGCAAAAACCGCTGCACACACCCCTGGATCAATACAAATACAGTATAGGCTGTAAAAAAAAGTGTTTCTATGCAGACTCATATTTAGTATTGTTATATTGTTACAGTTTGTATGCACTTGTCTGTAGTTGGTGTAGAAAAGGACATACAGTACTGCATTGTTTCCATTACTTCCCGTACTCACCAATGTTACACTGACAGAACAACACTTTATAAAGTTAAAGATGACAGGATACTTTATTGATTTGCAACAACTCCTTA
Source organism: Rutilus rutilus (assembly GCA_021464565.1). Lineage (NCBI taxonomy): Eukaryota > Metazoa > Chordata > Actinopteri > Cypriniformes > Leuciscidae > Rutilus > Rutilus rutilus. The sequence goes on along the minus strand of JAJAQA010000002.1, from coordinate 17,212,903 downwards.
ACAACAATCAAACTGTTTTAATTAAAACTTACAACATGGAACAAAATGTTTTTTTTTTTTTTGTTTTTTTTTTAGTTTATATATATTTTTAGCAGATTTCATAATGCAAGTGATAACAATAGATAAGCTAAATAAAAATGGAAAAGCTGGAATACAACTGATAAAAAAGTTTGATATCGTAATGCAGGATGGCTGAAACTATGAATACTTTTTTGCACATTTCCTGCTCAAGTTTAATTGGCACCCATAAAACACCCAACAAAGAAGTCTGGATCTGTCACTAGACGACAGTTTTGCTGAGTCAAACACATGTTTGACAACATCCGCATGAGCACAGGAGCAGAGCTCAGTATCCAGCAGGATAACCGCCTTTCCTGTAGTCAGATTCAGCACAGAGTTTGTCCCCCTCTCGGACAATCGCCTGGACCACTGACATTTCAGAATTGTTTTTTATTACATGATGCATCTGCTCCAAGCCTCTAATTACATCCTGAATTCAGAAACACAGAGAGAAAATTAGAATATTTCTCACTTTTATGACTTTGTGTATCTTATTGAGATGACAAACTTTTGTTGTCAAGTGTAAGAATCCTACCTTATCAAAGTCCTCCTTTTCTACAGATGTCTCATCTCCCCTGGTCTGAACTCTGGGTTCTTTAACAGCTTTCTGCAAGTCATAGCCAAAGAACAGGTAGTTCATGATCACCTGAGAGGAGAGAGACGGGAGAGGGGAAAAGGTTTTTAGATAAAAGAAAAATAGCTTTTTGTTCATTTATTAAACACAACCTATTCAGGATAAGCAAATGTTTTTCATGTCCTGAATGATAATTCAGAATAATCAAATGTCAAATTGCTTTCTGTTCTGTGCTGTAGACATGTAATGTAAAGTATGTAAACTCTCGTCAGTGTTTTTTGTTACCTGAGCAACTGCGGTGGTGATATTTGTCCCTCCTGCTCCTCCAACCACCATTTTGACCTTTTTATCTTGGTCCAATATTATTGTGGGACACATTGATGAAAGTGGCCTTTTACCTTGTCAAAACAATTAGTATTTATGTGAACATTTATATTTATATACAGCAGTAGGTATAGTGTACAGTACAATATTACCTTATTTACAGAGAGTTTATGTAACTCAAGGCATGCCAGTTTTATTTATTTATTTTACCTGGTTTAATTAAGTTGTATTCTCCACTATTCATATCAGGATCAGTGAAATCGGCCATTACGTCATTAAATACAATGCCTGTTGAGTCTGACATCACCCTAGATCCAAAACTGTGAGAACACAAAAAAGATCCAGACAAAAATATAAAAAAAGAAAAAATAGCAAAGCAACCGAGCTTCATAAAAATAGACACCAAAAGTACATTAACATTTTTCGTTTTTAAAATAATATTGTTCTTAATATATAATTAAATGAACCAAAATTACTATAATTAAATTAAATTAAATTGAATCAAATTAACGAAAAGTGTGGTATTTTACTCTTTTGGGTAAATCTTGTCAGCATTGTTTAATTAATATTGCTCAAGGCTACGTCCGACTAGTGCAGGCATGGGCAACTGCTGTCCTGGAGGGCCACTGTCCTGCAGAGTTTAGCTCCAACCCTGATAAACTCTCCTGTCTGTAACTTTCTAGTAATCCTGAAGACATTGATTAGCTGGTTCAGGTGTGTTTGATTAGGGTCCCAGATAGATAGCAACAATCAAAATAATGTTAAATCAATGTTAATGTGTCAATGTTAATGCATTGACTCAACATCACTTTTGTTCCCACAATTAATGTTGTATTTTTTTTTTTAAATGTCATCCAAAAATCAATGGTAATGGTATTGAATGTGTGTTTCATTTTCTGAGAGTGCAAGCATGATGTTGAACCAACATCACATGGTAACATTGACTCAACGCCATTACAATTGATTTATGGATGACATTTAAAAAAGAAAAATCAACATTAATTGCTGGAGCAAAAGAGATGTTGATTCAAAACAGTTAACATTGACACATTAACATTATTGTGATGGTTGCTGTCTATCTGGGACTCTAATCAAACACACCTGAACCAGCTAAGCAATGTCTTCAGGATTACTAGAAAGCTGCAGACAGGAGAGTTGATCAGGGTTGGAGCTAAACTCTGCAGGACAGTGGCCCTCCAGGACTGAGTTTGCCCATCCCTGCACTAGTCAGATGAAACAACTTGATTTTATAGGCAATGTCAAAAATATCTACTTTAAATAAACAGTGTTCAGTCTCTGCTTCACATTTTATTAGTCATTTCATTTTAGTTGAATCCCAGAAACAAATTCTTAAGGACAAGGGTTTGTCTGTCTTCTGTTTAACAAAGAGCTTTTTGGTAAGTGAAAGGCCTTGAGAACCGGTTGCACTGGCTCTGATAATATCAAGGATGTACTGAAGGAAGTTGACATACAATGACAACTCCCAACATGTTTGATTTTATCAGAGCCAGTGGGATTAGAGTTCAGTTGATGAATCTATTAATGCTCTCCTGCTGAGAGACCGTCACAGTTGTGTTGAGTTTGAGTTTGTTTTCTCACTGCCTGTCAGGTTCATCATTGGTTACTATGGTTATGATTTGACTCGTCATTCTGTTCAGCTGTTTGATTAATTACCTCTGTTTGTCTCTTGTATTTAAGTTACTGTGTTTATGTTCTTTGTTGTCCGGTCTTGTCAATGTTTAACGGTTGTTGCTTTGCCTGCCTTCATCCTGTTACTCTGTGTGGATTATTAATTACTTTCATTATCCTCGTTGTGTATGCTGTACAACCAGTTCATGACAGAGACATGGCCACTCCCTCCGACTCGCAGATGATTGATGCAAATTATTCCTACAACTAAAAAAATAATACTAGGTATTTTTGACAGTTAAACAAATTGTTTAGTGAGAAGTCTGAAGCCGCAGTTTTGGACCTATATATTATAATTATAAGAGATATGATGTTTTAGAAACTGTAACTGGGTGAGTCAGATCAAGTTCAGGGGCCAGTTGCATGAACAATGCCATTTTGTTAAGACTGTGTCTTAAGAACTAATCTGGGGTGCGTTTCCCAAAAGCATCATTAGCCAATGTTCACAAGTTCTGTCGTTATCAGCAGAGGTGTAAAGTCCAGGGGTCAGAAAGAAGAAGTCCTGCCAAATGTTTATTCCACTCATGAACTCAGCAGCTGATTTCAGTAATTAGTTCTCTCTCCTGTCTGAATTAGCAAATCCAGGTGATTGGGACAAAATACTGAGGAGGACTTTTACTTTCTGAACCTGGAATTTACACCTCTGATTAAGACACACTAATATCTTTGTCTCTTTACATTTCTCTTACTCGTCATTGATACTGCTGGTGACTGCCACTGCATTCCCATATTCATCGATGACTGACAGGTGAGATGTCCCAGAGTCAGACCTCCTATTAGATCGACCGTAGCTCTCTTGTTTGATGCTATCACTAATCTTTGCCCTGATACCGGCAGAAAAGTTGACTAAGGTCATATTTTGGACAGTCTGAAAAACAATCTGTGACAAAATTCATAAAAATAGGAACAGTGAAAGGCTCTGAGAAAATAATGTCTGTTATAACATAAGTTACTCGTGTGTATGTGAGTCAACTTAAAATTTAAGATCACTCTAAACTGAAAATTCAGACATTGTTTATTCACCTTCTGACCATAACAATCAATACATAATTCAATCACATGCGTTTGATGTCACTGGCGGCATGTGTCTTTAGACCGGGGATGGGCAAACTCGGTCCTGGAGGGCCATGCACTGTCCTGCAGAGTTTAGCTCCAACCCTTATAAACTCTGTGATGGGTGTTTGCATTAGTTGGGCTCTTGACCCTTATACATTCACTTTAACTTTTGTTTGTCTGCTGTTATTTATTTATAACAGTCAAATGAACAAAGAAAAGTGTGATCTGATAGTGTTGGTTATGTTTTAACATAATCATACTGTGATCTGAGAAATGAAACTTATTGAGATAGTTTGGTTTAACTTGTTAGCAGCAGCTTTGTGATTCTACAGCATATGATTATCAGCATTTTTCTTATAATCCAAAATATTTAATAAACATTGTTCTGATCAAAAGACTTTCAAATGAATTTATTTAGAAACACAGACATCAATAATCAGCCTGTGAATCTCAACAATGGTGACAATAATAAAGCATGTTGCAGTGGCTGCCACCAATCACAACTCATTAATGGCTCCCATCATGCATTGCGGTATGAATAAATTATGATCTGAATTGTCTATGTAATTTACTTTTCCTAATTGAATATTCTGCTCATCACCATTGTTGAGATGCATTGACTGAATCTTGACATCTGTGTGTGCCTAAAAGAAAGATTTTTTTTTTTTTAAACTTTTAAGAAATCCTTTATATTATATCTAAAATTCTGGATATTTATGCAGAATCACAGTTATTCTGTAAACAACAATATAAATCAAAAACATTAAGTTCAAATGATGATTGTCATAATATAACCAACACCATCAGATCACTTTTTTTTCTTTGTTCTTCTGGCAGTTATAACTCAGATACAGCAGCCAAACAAAATCTAAAGTTAATAATATAAGGGTCAAGAGCCCAACTAAAGCAACCATTGATCGTCATAACGGTGGCTTACAATTTGTGATTTTCTCCTACAGTGATTCTGCTTGTTAACATCAGGTGTCTTCAATAATGTTCAATCATCACTAAATTAATCACTTAATTATCTCATTAACTTCAACACTCTTGAGTGTGGACTCATATACACTCCCAGGAGTGTTAATTTAACACTGGAGTTTTTGCTGTGTACAAAGAGCCGTAGTTAACTGACAAGCTGAGCCATATCGCATTAATTATCGCTGGCGATACGTCCGCGATATTAATGCGATATGGCTCAGCTTGTCAGTTAACTACGGCTTTTTGTAGTAAATGCCGCTCCATCTGAAAGCAGGTGATGGCGATTTACTACTAATCAAGGAACCGGCTTTACTGACGAAATGCGCATAACAATATCACGATTTTAAATCGCCCAGCCCTACAACAGTGTGTCCTGAAGCACATAATTTATTGCAAAGAAAGCCAGAAACAAAGATCCTAATTCAGCATCATAGTTCACTAATTTTACTCCGACCAAAAGTGGTAATTTGTTATTAAAAAGTTTAGTGGTCGACCGATATGGGATTTTTAATGGCCGATGCCGATGCCGATATTGAGAAAGCAATCTGGCCGATTGGCCGATATGAGGCCGATACAATACATGTGAATACAGTAAATGAGAGACAAAGAATATTGGTGAAACTAAATGAACATTTATTGTACATAATATTTATGCAATATTCTTTTTGCAATAAAAAATATTTACTAAGAAATTAAAATGTAAACAAAAAGGTAAGGTAACACTTCAATAAATAAAGTTTTAGTGCAGCTTCTTGTCTGCTTAAATATTTAGTCATTTTTTCAGTCACATAAATAATTACTGCTGCTTACTGCAGGTTTCAAATAACATTTATCATTAATGAACCTATCTAAACAATATTCATAAATGAATGACAAAATAGTATGTGCAATTACATACATTTTATGTACAATATGTTGAAAACTTTTTCTTCGTCGAAGCAAGAGACCAGGAGACGTTGGGGATCACGTTCAAACAAAGTTATTCTTTATTGAGGACTTTGCGTTGACGCGGCTGCAGTTCTTCCCAAATCAGTCTAAAGTATATACAGTTTGCATTGTAGTTATATACATTCCAAGGGGGAGGGATTACATAGAGGTGGAGACTCTGAACAAAGCCTGCAAATGAAGTAGGAACACACCCTACTCTGAGTCCAATTGAATCAGCATAACTATTCACATGCTGATACTGGCCAGGAACTCCAATTCCAATAGCCATCCCAGACCCATTAAAGACAAAAGGTGAAAGTCAATCAACCTAACGATTCAACGTCTGGGCTCCGAAAGGTGAGAATCAAGTGATCTGACTTATTTAAAACACAATAGAGAAAACAGGTCTGGCAGGAAAGGAGACTCTTGCTGGAGACTCAATAAATCAGTATATAAACTTTATCAGTTTATATACTATTGCTGTGGAAAAACTAAATTAAACTTTTAATAAAAATGTAATCCAACACTTCCCCCTTTGAGAGTTCTAATAACTCTCACAAAAATACAAATGTATACACTTAAAAGTTAATTCTTGTAACTTGTGTAAGTTACAGGTACGTATAACTTATTCTGTGTTGTGTCCTTGATTTACATGAGTGTCATAGTTCTTCTCAAAACCATAACTGTTGACACCTGCGACGCAGGGTGTAAAATGTCATATAAACTACATGATTACACAGAAAACCATGTAGCATAAGAGTGGAATTCTTGAAAGTTCATGGCGCCTGAATAGCTGTGAAGTCTGTTTCCTGTAACGTCCATTTCCCACGTAGAGTCGCTCTGATGACTCGTCCCTCATGAGGCTTGTTCATGGAAATCTGAGGTGATGCTTTACACCAGGTTTCTGCTTGCGAAGACATCAACACATACGAGTAACACAAGAAAACAAAGAAACAGCAGAACAGCAATATTCATGCATAGACTTAATCCTTCCATAAGTCATTTGATCGTATAGTGGTTTTAAGTCTAACTTTTATCAAAGTACACTTAAAAGTTCATTCTTGTAACTTGAAAAAGTTACAGGCACAAACATGATCTGTGTTGTTCATCTGTAATTGCATGCTGACACAGAAACAAAACATGCAATTAGGGTCCGTAAATTTTCTGCGTTGTGTATTTTTCATTTTCTTTGGTGATAGTTCGTTCAGCAGTGGGTCTGGTTGTCTTCTTGAGGTTGGGGCTTCATACGCAGATGAGACGGTCGTTGCATATGGATCTTGAAAAAGCCATCAAGTTTTATCTGCACACTGTAAGACAGAAAACAGAAAAACAGAGAGCAGTATTTCTTCAAAACACTACGGTTGTAGCAGTTTAAATACTATGGTTCTATCGTTTTCAGAGTCTACTGTTGTCGTTTCATTCTTTCCCTATTTCTTAATTGATTTGACACCTATGGACCAGTGAGGTAAGGATTGACTAAATCGGGAAAGGCCTATGAGGTAGTGTCTTCACCCTGGGTTCACCCCCGAAGCCTGTTGCGTCCAGATCCTCCCAGGGCACCCCACTTGTCCGTGTCCTATCCTGTCCCTGTGTTGTGTGCACACTGTAGAGTGTGTGAGAAAATTGGCACATTTCCATTCTCCAGTGAAACATCAGTAATAAACATCATTAACAGAGGATGGTTGTCTGACTGCAATATTCTATGGCATAACATTTAAGGCTGTGAGTCTTACTTAATGTCCCCCAAACAAAGGCTGTGACAGTCACTAAGTCTTTCATCTTTGTTGTGAGTTAATGGGGAGATTAAGCAATCACAGCCCAAATGGTTAACACCTCAAAAAGCTTAGCCACGAGTCCAATGACGAGGGGAGGGGTTGCTTTAAAGTAGCAAACAAATGTAGTAAGAGCTGCATAACATTGTTAACTTGTCTTAAGTTATTTTTGTTTTTTCTACATTCATTTCCAAAATGTCCGTGCTTACCACAGTAAGAACAACTGGCTTCTCTAGGACTTTTGCGTTTCTTTGGCTTCTCTGAGTTGACCATAACAGAAACTGCTGCAATTCTTACTCTCTCTTTGACATCAGAATCTCTTTCCCAAATAGCTAAACTGTCCAAGTTGTCTTGCAGAGTTCTCGTACACCATGTGATGTTTAAGTAAGGCAACGCCTTTCTGTGTTCTGGCAAAAGACAATGAAACCATGTGCGAACCAAAGGACCATTATGACCTAACACCTTTTCTGGAGTGTCGGCAATTCCGCTGTAAACGGCAGCGATCTGACAGAATCGTTCTGTGTACTCACAAACAGTCTCACCCTTCTTCTGTACACAATTGGTTATTTTTGACCAGTCCACGTTCGGTCCAACAATGTTCTTTAAAATTTTCAGAACTTCCTCTCTCAATTCATCTTTACTGGCTTGTTGCAGTTCAGAATTGTTTACAGCATTTTCAAAATCATTGAATTCTGACTCAGTCAAGATCTGTGATATTAGCTGAGTGACTTCAGCTAGAGTCATATCATAGAGCCGCATCTTTTTGGACAACTCTCTCCTAAACTCAGAAAAATTTCTTTGCACTGATGGCAAACTTTCAGCAATTCTCTCAATATCTTTAGGACCTAAAGATGTTTTGACTGCTTGTGCTGCAATATGGGGTTTGCAAATGGAAACTGTATCAATACCTTTTCCCTGAGGCTTTTGTCTAGCTACGCACACTTCAACTGCATTTACATCTGCATTTACATCTGCATTGACCTTGTCCTCTATACTATCAAAAGACTGTAAATCAGGATAGCTTTCATCTGACTGTTGGTCTTCTAAATCACATTTGGTTGAGGCTTTGTTATGGCCCACGTTTGTCTTGAGACAGGACACCTGAGTCTGCAATTGTTTGATCTGATCTTTCAACTTATCAATACAACAAGCTTGTTCTTGTGCAATGGATAAGCTAAATTCTCTGTGACAGAAGATAATGCCTTTGACATTTTTCTTGCGAATACTTTCTCCTAGTACCTTCTTACAATCTTCAACTGACCACACTTTTTCTGGATCAATGCCAAATTTCTTTGTTAAATTCAATCTGACTGGCTCAGTCACGATGGAGTCCATGTGCTCTGATAACAAAGACTTGAATTCACTATCTGTCCAAAAAGGTGTAATCTGTCTAGTACTTTTCCTAAACATTTTGTGAATTTCTGTTACCACAAACAAACACTAAAAAACTTCTCTCTACTGTCTTACAAAACAGAGGGTACAATCTTATTAGCACATGACGCTAACTCTTCTCTAGCTTACAGAGGATAGGTCTTCTCTAGCAAGAGCAAACACACAATATTAACATGTAACTGTTAATCTTCCCTGCCAACAACAGAGGGTAAATTTCATCTCTAAAAGCAAACTTTAGAGGCTTATCTTTAGTTAACCAAACTTCTACAGCTGTTTGTTAACTACTTCTCTGAACGGCGCAGAGGAAAACATTTGTACTGGTCTGCATTGGTTCTTTTAATGGAGTGAAACTCACCGAGTCTTTCATTTGTAGAGAAAGATTCCGTCTGGAAAAATTCAGTCTTTGAGATCTTTTTTTGGAGCTTGAAGTTTTCAATCTGGATTCAGAAGATTCAGTCTGGAACTCAGTCAGCTTTGTTGAGATCTTTGAGCTTGAAGTTTCTTTGAGTTTCCTTCTTCTCCATCCGGGTCACGGCACCAAATTGTTGAAAACTTTTTCTTCGTCGAAGCAAGAGACCAGGAGACGTTGGGGATCACGTTCAAACAAAGTTATTCTTTATTGAGGACTTTGCGTTGACGCGGCTGCAGTTCTTCCCAAATCAGTCTAAAGTATATACAGTTTGCATTGTAGTTATATACATTCCAAGGGGGAGGGATTACATAGAGGTGGAGACTCTGAACAAAGCCTGCAAATGAAGTAGGAACACACCCTACTCTGAGTCCAATTGAATCAGCATAACTATTCACATGCTGATACTGGCCAGGAACTCCAATTCCAATAGCCATCCCAGACCCATTAAAGACAAAAGGTGAAAGTCAATCAACCTAACGATTCAACGTCTGGGCTCCGAAAGGTGAGAATCAAGTGATCTGACTTATTTAAAACACAATAGAGAAAACAGGTCTGGCAGGAAAGGAGACTCTTGCTGGAGACTCAATAAATCAGTATATAAACTTTATCAGTTTATATACTATTGCAGTGGAAAAACTAAATTAAACTTTTAATAAAAATGTAATCCAACAAATACATAGTTAAATATAAATCTCACATAGTTTATTTACAATATTTACTTTAAAAAGGTTGTTTTACTTCAAGTATATTTAAATAATAATGATTTATGTCTGTTTAGTTTTGCTTGTTTGTTTCTTTAAAACGTTGCAAGCCGTCACATGTATTTGCATGACATACATGGACATATGAAAATGTATACTGCACACGATATTACGCCAATCATGGATAAATAAATACAGTAGATAGTGAATAACATTTTCAAGGATTTATTTTCAAATGTAATATTATTACAGTGTTCTTCTCTCATCCACCTCACGCGACCACTGATCTGTAGTGCACGCAAGTCCGTTGGGAAACAGCGTCTAGTTTAAACGTAACCCGAGAACAACGCGCGTATCTGAGGAACAGCCAGTCACAGGATTTTTGACTGTTTGTGAGGTAAAATGGTTTCAGTTTTGTTTGAATTCGTTTATATCACATCTTTGACCCCCACTGGAGCTACCACTGGGCTGCGGATCTGACATATCACGGTACTGTTTGATTAGACTGACTCTGCTGCACGCCGGAGTGTTTTTGTGTGTAACACAATGTAGCGAATGCTGATTGGTCATTTATGGCGCTTTTCCACTACACAGTACCAGCTCGCCTCGGCTCGGCTCGGCTCGACTCGACTCAGCTCTGTTTGGTTTTCCACTGTGTAAAAGTTGTACCTGTACCTGCTTCCAGGTACTTTTTTTCGTACCACCTCCGGCGAGGTTCTAAGCGGGCTGAGGCGATACTAAAATGTGACGTGAAAACACGGCAGACTGCTGATTGGTCAGAGAGAATCGTCACTATTCACTGCGTCATCATTGCACGCGCCAGACGGAGTATCCTGAATAAAAAACAGCAAAAAAACAGAAAACAAAAACATCCAAAAACAGCATACACTCGATTTCCTCCTTTGCCCTGTGTGTGTGTGGGTAGCGGGTGTGTCTCGCGTAAAAGATTAAGTCACGGCAGTTTCCTGCGGCGTCGCTATGACGTCCAGGTACTATTGTGGAGGTACTATCTGCAATGGAAAACGGAGCGAAAAGCGAGCCGAGCCGAGCTGAGTCGAGGCGAGTCGAGTCGAGTCGAGCTGGTACTGGTAATGGAAAAGCGCCATTACTGTGTCTGTCAGATGTCTGCTTCACTTCTGAGTGGCTTGTCTTACGGTGCTGGGCGGAGCAGAGCGAGTGTGTATTCAGTTCATTCACGCTCGCTCTGTTCACGTCAGTGGGAAAAATGCGCTAATGCACAGTCACAAACTGTTTTGAAATATATCGGCCAAACGGAAAGATTTATCGGCCGGTGCCGATATCTAAAAAATTCCAAATATCGGCCGACCACTAAAAACGTTATAATCACAAACAATAAACGTTCCATAGATTAAACATTCTGTCAACTTTGATTTTTAAAATACTTTAAAAGAGAAATATTTGTAGATACACATCCAGACATCAAGAATCAGCATACAAATCTCAACAATGGTGACATGCTTCATGCTGCAATGCATGTTGGGAGCCACCATAGTATAAAATCAGCATGCATTGGCATGAAGCATGTCACCATTGTTGAGATTCGTATGCTGATTCTTGATGTCTGTGTGTCTAAAAAAAGAAAATTCCTACTTAAAAATCAAAATTCTGAACATTTGATCTGAAAGCAATGGCCACTTTTGTTGAGGCAGAAAATTTATAAACTATTCTACTTCTAATTATGCTGAAATCTGTTTCACCTGCCTGTCTTTGTTTCTGGCTTTCTTTCCAACAAATTATGTTTTGGTAAACATGGCTGCCAAGATCAGGAACACATAAATGCCAAGAGTCAAACTGTCCAACTAAAGCAAACACTGATCACAACAATGGTGACCAAACATTTAAAAGAAATTTATTTGCAGTTGATTTCAGACTGTGTGGCTTTAAGTCAGTTGTAATATTTGTGTTTCATTTTCTGAGAGTACAAACATGATGTTGAACCAGCATCACATTGTAACATTGACTCAACACCATCACCATTGATTTATGGATGAAATTTCCAAAAAAATTCAACATTAATTGCTGGAGCAAAAGAGATGTTGATTCAATACAGTTAACATTGACACATTAACATTATTTTGATGGTTGCTGTCTATCTGGGACCCTAATCAAACACACCTGAACCAGCTAATCAATGTCTTCAGGATTACTAGAAAGCTACAGACAGGAGAGTTGATCAGGGTTGGAGCTAAACTCTGCAGGACAGTGGCCCTCCAGGACCGAGTTTGCCCATCCCTGCTTAAGATCTTGTGTGTCATGTCACCACTTACAGAGGTGTATCCCTTGTGTTATGTTGCGGGTCAATTTGACCCGTTTAGATTTTATAGTTGTTGGAAATACTGGTTAACCTATGTTTTTTTCTTGATTTTTTGTGACTTTTTCTCATTCATCATCATGAACATGCATGCAAAGTTTCAACATGCTGTTGTTTTTTGACATATACAAACAAAATTACTATTACGTTCGTGATGTTCGCGGATCAATTTGACCCGCATATTTTAATGCTCTAAGACAACTTTACAGACCGAAAATAATAACATTTCTTGGTTATACTTTGTTATTTTATTTTTTTTTACTACCTTATGAAGCTAAAAAATTAGGTTTTCCACACTTATTTCAATACAGAAAAATATTTTGTCAGCCACAGATGGTAAAAATTACCTATCATTTATTTTTTCAAGCTACCTGAAATAATATTAAATCATTTTTTTTTTTTGCTTGATATTTTGTGACTTTTTCGCATTTATCATCATGAACATGCATGCAAAGTTTAAACATGCTGGTGTTTTTTTTTTTTACATATACAAACAAAATTACTATTACATTTGTGATCTTCACAGGTCAATTTGACCATCATAGGCAGCTATTCAAAAGCAACTGTACAGACACAAAATAAAAAAAAAATATTTTATGTATGTCAGGGCATCAATTCCAGTTCTAAAGTGTAAGTGTATCTAAAAGTGCTCTAACCCAAACCAAACACACTTGAAAAAGCTAAATCATGGTGTTCAGAATTAATTGCAAATTACAAATGAAACTCTTTGACAGACACAGATAGTAAAATAAGCTCTCATTTATATATTCAAGATATCTGAAATATCTTGAGACTTCGACATAGCAGGAAAAATTAGCTCAGATTAATTGATTCATTGTTCAGTTATGATGTTCTAAGCAAAAAAAATAAAAAATTTATTTTTTTAAATGTATATGCATATATATATATGAAGAGTTCAGATGCAAAAAACTCTAAATGCCATCTGAAATTTTCTTCAAGAATGATCATTTTTATCAAGCTCGTATATTTAATTTCAATAATTTCACTTAAATGGCAATTAATAGGTAATTTTCATTGCCATTTAAGTGAAATTACTGAACTTAAATATACGAGCTTGATAAAAATGATCATTCTAGGAGGAAATTTCAGATGGCATTTAGAGGTTTTTGCATCTGAACTCTTCATATATATATATATATATATATACATATAATGTATATTCAAATTTTGTCAAAACAACAGTTTTAAAAAATGGTTAAAAACACATATCTTCAGATATATATTTTTTGGAATATTTGACAAATGTTGATATTAAAAGTTTACAGTTTGTACCTGAATCTTTGTTGTTTTTCAGTGTGATTTTTGAGGAATTGTATTGAATCCAATTAGGGTCAATTTGACCCGAACCATAACAGAATTCCAACATAACACAAGGGTGTTTTACACCCTTAAAAAAATAAAGTAAAAACACCCTCAGAAAGTAAAAGAATATCTTTTACTTTCTGAGTCCAGGGGTCAGAAAGTAAAAGTCCTGCCATATGTTTATTCCACCCATAAACTCACTAATTAATGATTTCACTAATTAGTTCTCTCTCCTGCTGAATTAACAAATCCACACTGTAAAAATTAATACCTAGATTTTATTGATATCTAATCAATAAAATTGTGGCAACAGATTACAAGCAATATTGTTCATTAAATTTAACAAATTAGAATTGAGTAATAATTAATCAAATTAATTCCTTAAAAGTTAACCATTTAAAATGAGTAAAATTTACAAAATATCTTTTATTGCCAACATTGAAGACACCTGGTGTTAACAAGCAGAATCACTGAAGGAGAAAACCATAATTAAAGTCACCATTGTGGAGATCAGTGTGTGTTTTAGTTGGGCTCCTGACCCTTAAATTATTAACTTTAAGTTTTGTTTGGCTGCACATGAGTTATAACAGCCAGATGAACAAATAGAAAAGGTGATCTGATGGTGTTGGTTGTGTTTTAACATAATCATTATTTCACAATTGTTTGGTCTGAATCACTGATCTCATATAGAGTCCAATTTATGAGTTAAGTTAACTTGATTAATTATAGCTGCATAATATTTTTTGCCTTTTCAATAAATTCCAAATGATCAAGTCAATAATATAAAAAAATATATATATATTTTAGGCACACACTGGCATCAAGATTTAGCGTATGAATCTCAGCAATGGTGACAAAAAGATCACCTCTGATCATAAGCTCATTATTTATTCATGCAGCAATGCATGATGGGAGCCATGATGGGACTTTTGATTGGTGGAACCTAGAATGCACTGCAACATGCTTTATAAATGTCACCATTGTTGAGATTCACAGGCTGATTATTGATGTCTGTGTGTCTCTTTTTTTGTATAAGAAAAACTTTTTAGAAATTATTTGGATTAAATTTTAAAAGTTAAAAATCGTATGCCATATAAGGCCAGTGCTGCTATAATTAATTAAGTAAAACTAACTCATAAATTGGACTCTATATGAGTTCAGTGATTTAGGTCAAATGATTGTGAAATAATGATTATGTTAAAACACAACCAACACCATCAGATCACCTTTTCTCTTTGTTCATCTGGCTGTTATAACTCATGTACAGCAGCCGAACATAATGGTCCATAATGGTGACTTTAATTATGGTTTTCTCCTTCAGTGATTCTGCTTGTTAACACCAGGTGTCTTCAGTGTTGGCAATAAAATATATTTTGTAAATTTTACTCATTTTACATGGTTTACTTTGAAGGAATTAATTTGATAAATGTTTACTCAATTCTAATTTGTTAAATTTAATTAATAATATTGCTTGTAATCTGTTGCCTCAATTCAATTCCTCAAATCTATGTATTCTTTTTTACAATGTAAATCTGGAATTTCCAGGTAAATTCCAGTAAATCAAGAAGAGTCACATGACATTCAATTTAGACAAAATGTGACTACAACAAAACTAAAATACAATACTAACAACATGAAATTGGCACACATATACACATTTAAATGATAAGATCAAAAATAAACATTAACCGCTGAAATCACCAGTATAACCAACAGGTGACCTATTAGTGTCAGCTACAGAATATGTTACAATGGTGGTTGCAGCAGAGACGAAACAGGATCTAAGTGCAGCAGTCTTTATTCATTCATAATCTCAAATCTAGATCAGTAACAAGAATAATATAGGGAACAGAACATCCAATAACGTGCAACGTTAAGAACTAACAAAGAACAAGACAGGACACTATTTAATAGACAGAACTGAAGAACAAATGAACAAAACACACCTGAACTGAACTAACAATCAATCAGAAACTATAGGAACAGATAAACCAAACTCAAACAAGAAGAGAAATTAAAACAGACTGACATTGTGACAATATATAAGAAGAGTTGAACTCACCTCAGTGATGTTCTCATCGAGTGGGTCTCCCAGTTTACTCTTTTCGACATCAGCCAAGTGGAACGCCTCTATCATACGATGATAGGTCAGAGTCTTGTTCTTTGTGGACACACTGGTGTTTGTGAAGTTGTAACCTAATAGGAAATGTTTAATAATTATTTAAAATGTATCTTAATAATAATTTTCCATTCTTGTTTTTACTCTCTGAATGAACACTTAAAGGAGCGTTACAATGTACAGATACACAAGCAAATGACCACTGTTGTTATTGGTGAACCACTGCACTGTCTCTTCAGTACATATTGCATAGACTTCACTGTGATTTAAATTTAACTTGACTACGTTTTTTTTTACACAATATATTCATATTCAACTCAGAGAAATATTGTTAAACCATGTATGTAGTGATTTGAATAGCAACAACAATGCACTTGGTCTCTTTAACAGCAAACAGATGTGAGCACAAGAGCACACCTTCTTAATGTACAGATGCTTGTTAAAGGCTGTACTGGCTTTCATTCATAACACTGCTTGCCCTTGAATGAGCTAAAGATCGAACTCTTAAAATCACGCTGTGTGTGTGTAACGAGGTTAAAATGGTTTTATTTCACAAGATTTCCCTGTTAATATACATTTAAGGCTGTTCTACAATTGTTTAAACTAGTGTTTCTAAAAATACATTAAAAAGGGTCTGTAAGGAGGTGATGGTTCAATACATTCTCTATGCAGACCCAATCCGACGCTCTCCTGTCGTTCTTCACTGATTTTCAACATAACGCAGACTACAGAAGCATACGGTTACATGTGTGTCTGTTATCTGCAGTTGATTTCAGGCTGTGTGACTTTAAGTCAGTTATAGTTGTTGTGTTTCATTTTCTAAGAGTGCAAACATTATGTTGAACCAACATCACATTGTAACATTGATTCAACACCATTACCATTGATTTATGGATGAAATAAAAAAATAATTGCCAAATAATTGCCAAAAATAATAAAGCCAATTCAACATTAATTGCTAGAGCAAAAAGAGATGTTGATTCAGTACAATTAACATTGACACATTGAAATTATTTTGATGGTTGCTATCTATCTGGGACCCTAATCAAACACACCTGAACCAGCTAATCAATGTCTTCAGGATTACTAGAAAGCTACAGACAGGAGAGTTGATCAGGGTTGGAGCTAAACTCTGCAGGACAATGGCCCTCCAGGACCGAGTTTGCCCATCCCTGTCTTAGACTGTATCTTAAGCAGAGTTGTATAGTCCAGGGGTCAGAAAGTAAAAGTCCTGCCATATGTTTATTCCACCCATAAACTCAGTCAGATAATTTCACTAATTAGTTCTCTCTCCTGTCTGAATTAGCAAATCCAGGTGATTGGAACAAAATACTGAGGAGGACTTTTACTTTCTGAACCTGGACTTTACACCTCTGCATAGCAATGCCACATGTCAGCCAAGAGCAAAGAAATAAACCAGAACTGGACCTTATCGTAGCCAAAAAATCTGTGTATATTAAATATGGAGTAATTTCAGCCACAGCCTCAGATGAAATCAACTGAAGAGAAAAGAAGACATTAAATCTGTGAAGATCTCAGCAGAGGAGGATTAAACAACTCCACAAAAAGCATTACCAGCTTCACTTATTACTAACCAGACTGACTTTATTTCTGGCAGACGTCTACAGAAGTTTTTATTGAGAATTAACAGAGGTTTAACTCTAATGTGTTTCATTTGAAGTCACCATAACATTGATCAGTGTTTCCATTAGTTGGGCTCTTAACTCTTAATATGTCTTTTTCGGCTGCTGTGACAGTGTGTTTGTCAAACACATTTGCAGCAGCAAAGAAAGCTAAAGTGAAATGAGATAAACTTTACTTAATTTGATTGTCACAACAATGGTGACCATCAAAACTACCTTGGTGCAATGCATGCTGGGTACCAGCATAGTACAAAACTCCCAGCATGCATTGCAGCATGAATACATTATGCAGCTGAATTGTCCTATAATATAGTTTGATTCTAAATATTTGCTTTTATTTTTTGCTGTTGTTTTTGTTGTGAATTAGTAGCTTTTCAGTGATGTTCTGAATTTATCTGTTTATCTAAATATTTGTGATTGTCACCATTGTTGAGATTCATACACTGATTGTTGATATCTATGTGTGTGTCAGCATAAGATTATTTTTTTACCTCATGTTTGTTAAAAGCTTTAAACTGATTGTTATAATATTGTTAGATCTCATGCTGCAGTAACACAGGGTTTGTGATGTGAAAATATTAATGGATCAACACAATTGTTAGATTCCAAAGACATCAGTGAAAGGTTATTTCATGATGATTATAAAACCATCAACAGGTAACCATCATCACCTGATCTCGTTTCACTTTAACTTTCTTTGTTGCTGCAAATGTGTTTGACAAACACACTGTCACAGCAGCCAAAAATGATATAATAAGAGTTAAGAGCCCAACTAATGGAAACACTATTCACTGTTATGGTGACTTCAAATGAAACACATTAGAGTTAAACCTCTGTTAATTCTCAATAAATACTTTTGTAGACGTCTGACAGAAATAAAGTCAGTCTGGTTAGTAATAAGTGAAGCTGGTAATGCTGTTTGTGGAGTTGTTTAATCCTCCTCTGCTGAGATCTTCACAGATTTAAAGGTGAACTAAGTAACTTTTTTACCTTAACCGAACAACTTCTGAGTCATATCGGGTTGAGTCGTCTCGCACCCCCCAAGCGCCTGTGAGCCGAAAAACCACCCTTGCAACTTTGGGCCGCCGGCCTCAGCGTCAGGAAGTATCGCGTGATATCAGGTCTCGCGATGTAACAAATTGCTTTACAGCACTTCGTCATGGCTGAACCGGTAAAAAAGAAGCAGAAAGCTAGGAAAGGTTTGTCGGAGGACCAACGAAAGAGGAAACGGCAGACTGACCGAGCAAGGAGTCAGACTCGAGTAAATATCGTTCTTGTTGATGGACTAGTAGACATCTTCAGAGGTTATCTGTGCCTGTTCGATGTCCGACGCTTTGTAACACATTGTGTCAGGAGGAGAAATAGGGATAGCTCACAGATGAAGTTATTACAGAGGCCAGACAGACTCACGGAGGCGATTGGCATCTCACAACTTGCACTTTATTCCCCAATCGAACTTGTGTAACTGTTTGTTACCCGTTCTACCGTCCACAGCTTTACTTGATAAACAAAAGTAGGATAAGAATGAGCATCAAACTGAAATAACCCGCATGCATGGGGTGTTCGAGGTGCACATACAATACAAACTGCCGACAGTTCAACAGGGCGCGTGCAGCTCTTAAAGGGGCCACACCTTATTTCCACTCATTACAGCTTCCATCTTACTGAACAGGTACTGGTATACAGGGGGAGGGGATCAGGCCGTGAGGGCAGAGACGGCTCTGCGCGAGTGTTATTTACGACAGTAATGTTAAATACAAGTACTCCACAGTGACTCTAGGGGTCGCTGTTTGACAAAAACGGAAAGCTGCATAGTGTGCCTTTAATGTCTCTTGTCTTCATTTGATTTCATCTAAAATTGTGGCTGAAATTACTCCATATTTAATATACACAGACTTTGTGGCTCAAATAAGGTCCAGGTCTGGTTTATTTCTTTGCTCTTGGCTGACATGTGGCATTGCTATGCAGAGGTGTAAAGTCCAGGTTCAGAAAGTAAAAGTCCTCCTCAGTATTTTGCTCCAGTCACCTGGATTTGCTAATTCAGACAGGAGAGAGAACTAATTAGTGAAATCAGCTGCTGAGTTCATGGGTGGAATAAACACATGGCAGGACTTCTACTTTCTGACCCCTGGACTATACACCTCTGCATGTGGCATTGCTATGGCCTGCTTGTGGCCCAGATCTGGCAAACAGGAGTGGGCCACCCAAGGGCCGTAATTCCACGCTGCATGTGGGCCAGATCCGCATTCCACAAGTGCCAGATGTGGGAGGGATCTGGGCCGAAACAATGTTGCTATCTGGGAATTAATGAAATCAGCTGGCAGAGTTTATGGGTGGAATAAACATATGGCAGGACTTCTACTTTCTGACCCCTGGACTATAAAGGAGAGTGAGAAGAGTGAATCAACATGTTGACTGGGTATGTCACTTATGAAGGGCCGGTCCAGTGATGGCTGTATTAATATGGAGAATTATTTGCAGTAATTGGAGAGTACTGGCCTTAGAACTCCCAACCTGTAATCCACAGACAGACATACACTCACTGACCTTCGAGTATATTGAGTATCAGAGCGAGCACAGGTCCACCGAATGGAGCAGTAGGAGCATGAAACGTGTAGTTTCTCAAAGTAAAGTTTAATGCATGCTCGTTTAGCTCTGCCGTATAATTCTTCAGGTCCTCACGTGTTATATTCCCTCCTGTGATATAAGACAGAAAACCCTCAGAAAGAATTGTATACTTTGATCAAATTCCCAGCAGGCACAGTACGTCAATGTGACGTCAGGAAGACGTTGGACTCCAACTAATCCAACGTCAGTCAGACGTCATATTTTGGTTGAAAATGAAAATCAGGTTGACGTCTTAACCCAACGTTTGATTGGCGTCAAGCTCCAACGTCAGACAGATGTTGAATTTTGGTTGGAATAAGCACCGCAAAAACATGTGACATGCATGGCAGCACATTAAATCTGTGAAGATCTCAGCAGAGGAGGAGTAAACAACACAAACAGCATTACCAGCTTCACTTATTACTAACCAGACTGACTTTATTTAATGTTCATTTGAATGAAATCAAGTTGTATTTTAAAGTCACCATGATGGTGTTTAGCGTTTGCTTTAGTTTGGCTCTTGACCCTTGACATCTTAGTATGACATTTTCTCTGGCTGCTATAATTATGTGTTTTTAAAGCACAATTGTTGTGGCAAAATAGTTTAGAGAAATTGAAATCAGGTGATATTGATGAATCCCTGATCATATTCAGTGTCTAATGTTTTGATTATTAAGGACTGTGTATTTTTAATGTTTTATAATCAAAGCCATTTAATTTTACAGCATGAGAGTAATGTTGTTTACCAAATAATATAAAGAATTTTAAAAACATTTAGTGCATTAAACTTTTCTCTCTACATTATTACTTAGACATCAAAAATCAGTGTATGACTCTCAACAATGGTGACAATCAATGAAACGCTTCATGCTGCAGTGCATGCTGGGTACCACCAATCAAAACTCAACCTTATCTCCCAGCATGCATTGCGGCATTAATAAATTATGCAGCTGGTTTTTTTGTAGCTTGTTTTATGCTCAGAGTTGATCTGATTGTCTGGATATTTTGTTTGATTGTCACCATTGTTGAGATTCATACGCTGTTTCTTGATGTCTGTGTGCATCTAAGTAAGGTTTTTGTGCACTAAATAGTTTTTAGTAACCAAGTATTTTATTAAAAACATTGCTTGATATGCTGTAGAAACAAATTACTTCTATTATGAATAAAACAATATTACAACCTCAATCCTATATAATCAAAGCATTAGACACTGAATATGATCGGGGATTCAGGCAATTGCATGATGATATCATCAAACATCACCTGATCTCATGGCTTTTTTGCTACAACAATTGTGCTTTATAAACACTCAATTATAGCAGCCAGAGATATTTTTATATTAAAGAGTGAAGGGTCAAGAGCACAACTAAAGCAAACGCTAACCACCATCATGGTGACTTTAAAATACAAAATATGATTTCATTAAAACGAAAATTAAATAAAGTAAATCTGGTTAGTTTTAAGTGAAGCTGGTAATAAGTGTACGGCCATGCATTTCACCTTTTTGTCTGGTTTATTCCAACCAAAATTCAACGATTGCCCAATGTTGGAGCATGACGTTAAACAAACGTTGGGTTTAGACGTCAACCCGATTTTCATTTTCAACCAAAATCCAACGTCTGACCGACGTTGTAGTATATATCCTGTGCCTGCTGGGTTACTGTACGTCAGCAGATCCTGATAAAATTTAAAGAATGAAATAACCTGCAGCCTTTATATCTTTCAGTATATCATCAGTCAATGACCCATCGTAAAAGGCTTTTGCTCCTTCTTTTGATATCGTCTCGTAGGTGATAGCAAGTTTGGGAAAGGGTTTAGTATCATTTTCCTTCCAATTTTTTTTTGAGCTGTAAATCATTTCACTAGAACAAAGAGAGACAAAAGCAGATACAAGATGATGTTATGTAAGTGAAAAGGCTGAGGCTTTAGGGAGCCCTTTGTAAATAGAGACATTCAACATACACTCAAAAAAATGCTTTGTTGGCTTTAATTAACTTTTTTATGTCAACAGGTTTATGTCAAAAATTTGGTTGAATGTAAAAATATAAATTTTAGGATAATTGAACTTAATTAACTTAATTGTTTTGAACAAAATTAAGACTGTTAACCTTATTCAACTAAACGGCATTGGATTAACCTTATGTAATTAACTTAAGTTAATTGAAATAAATAATGTTACATAAATCCAATGTAACCTAGTTACGTAGAACCTGTTGCAATAAAAAAGTTAATTGAAGCCAACATAGCATTTGTTTGAGTGTAGTATTATAATACAGCGTGTTGACAATTATTAGGCAAGTCGATATTCTGATCATATTTTTGCATCTTTATTTTTCTCGAACTGTTGTTTTGTGACCCAGCTGTCCCAATGAGTATTTCTTTAGAGTCATTTCTATTGTACTGCATCCTTATGATCCCCACTGCATCCCCACTGCTTATGGGCATTTACTTTATTATTATTATTATTATTATTATTATTATTATTATTCACTGTGAATTACATCTCTATTTTGGCCCATTTTACCTGTAAAAAAATCTGCTTTATAATAATTCATATAATATAAGAATATAATATAATATAATATAATATATGAATATAAGGCATTTTTCACTTTAAGCCCTTGTTAACAATTATATATCTCTTATAAATGATTATATACAAAATGAACATTGGTTAATAACATTTATGGGGTTTGGAATTAAGACGTGATTGGAATAAAAATGAACTAAAAGTGCATAATGCACACACTGTAAGGTCAGATCTGCCTTTTGGCCAAAACCACTGCCACAGAGAAAGTGTTTTTTACACCTTACCAGGCTTTTTTACAGTAAAATACTGGTAACTGTTAATTTTACAGTTCTTTACTGTAATCTAGTTACTGTAATCTGTTAAAGTATGTTACTGTAACAATTCCATGCACTTAATTAAAACTCGAGTTAACTAATAACACTTGCAGAAACCGATTGACTTAAATTGACCAACTGTTGTTTAAATTTTTTAACTAAAATATATAATGCACTAACAATGTGAGCAAAGTATTACTGTGAACGTATTTAATTTTGAGAACACTAAAAAACTATTGAACATAAAGATAATTCCACTGGACCAGCAACTACACAGTCACCGCCTCTTAAATAAAGCAACATGCAGCAAATCATCAATGTTTGTAGATCTCCTGGACTGAAGCACAGGCTCTACTCTTCTGCACAATGGTGACCCAAAAAAAGGATCACCATTTTATTTTTAATTCATACTGCGGTATGTGCTGGGCGTTTTATACTATCCTGGAACCCAGCATACATGGCGACATTATACTTATGACATCACTATTGATATTCATGTGCTGATTATTGATGTCTGTGTGTGTCTGAGTTAAGCAGGAGTTCAAAATGTTTTAATGCACTATATGATTCCAATATCCTTCAGAAACTTTTTTTTTACAGAAACATTGCTTTATTTCCCCAACAGCCTAAAACACCTGATCAACTTCCTCTTGACTTTTTCTTGCCATAACAAATGTGTTTTATAAACACACAGTTAAAGTAGCTAGACAAAAATTTCTAGTAAAATGTCAAGAGCCCAACTAAAGCAAGTACTGATCTCCATCATGGTGACTAACTTTATTATATTCAATAAAACATCATCAACTAAATATCAGTTAATTCTCAACAATAACTTTTGTACCAAAATAAATAATGTTAAACTGGTTTGTAAACTGGTTTCACACTCAGTGTTGCTGGAAGTCAATTGTAGTTTTTGTGTTTCTCTTTTTTCTGTTCTTGTTTCTCTGTCCTTCAGTGATTCTGCTTATCAGGTGTTCATCAGTGTCTCAATTCACTCACTTATTTTCATTCACTCTGTCAAGGGGACTATATTAGTGAACTACTGTAGGGGGAAAACAGCCTCTGAGTGTCGATTTTGAGCACTGTTAATTTACAGTATATTCCTGTATTTTCTCGAAAGCATTGTTTTATACGGTATATTAGTGGTTTAATGGGAAATGGTAGGATGTTGTCAGAATTTGGCCTTTTTTTACAGCAAGGGTTAACAGTGTAGTTTTTAGATAGTTCACAAATTATTTATTCTTACCACTAGTGTTGTCAAAAGACCCGGTACTTCGGTACCAAGTCGGTACTAAAAAAATGTAAACGTCACGGTACCAAGTTTTCTTAAGTACCGGTGGTACCGAGGACCCGTTCAAACCCGGTTCCTTGTTGCGCATGAATGCACTCATGCACAGAGCGCGTGCAGTTGCGCGTCCTCTTTATTAAAGCGCTGAGACATGGCGACCGGTGGTGCTGCTGATGTGGTGGCTGTAAATCCACTTGTTGATAAGAAAGGAGGAAAGAGACACATATGGAAATATTTTGGATTAAGCTAATGTCACGTTGCCATAAGTGGCCGTTCACATAGCGCGCTTTTTGCGCGTGCAGATTCGTTATTCCAAATGTAGGCGCGCGGCAAGCGCGCTCATAATAGAAGCGACTCGGCGCGCTCGAGAGATAGACGCCAAGGGTAGAGCAAGCGTTTGTGGAAAGCAGAAACATGTCAATCTCCGAATGCAACGTTACATGAGGAGAGTAAAGATGGAAAGCTTTTAAAGATTAGTTCCATATAAATTCACGGATAATTTGTTGTTTTGTCATTAGTGAAAATCAATATTGACCTTGTATTTGAAAAAGGATCCTCATATAAAAACAATACTAAAATTCAGAGTAAGTTCATTCGCATTCGGAGATCGACTATTTTTGAAGCAGCGCTCTCCATGATGACGAGGAAGTATCAGCAAAGAATTTATTGATTTCTAGCCCTTTGGTACCAAAATTGGTACAGAGAACCGTGGATTTTCACTGGTATTGGTACCGAATACTGAAATTTTGGTACCGTGACAACACTACTTACCACAATGCATTATCACAAAGTTTGTGGTCTTCGTCTTCAATGGCTTTGGCAAAGGCCTTGCCAATCTCAATACCCTTCTTTGCCAGCTCTATACTGGGCTTAAACAGCTCCTCCCATGGCAGTCTCCCGTGCCTATCGTGTGCCATCTCATAACCACGCAGTTCTCCTGGTACAGCTATATATGATGCTACCATTCATATGAAACAAAAGGAGTGTTCAAGTCATTCAAAGGCCTAACTGGCAATAAATCATAAGAACTACTTATTTTACTGTTTTAATGATAACTAACATCCCTGTCAACACGCTCATCACGCACAATATGAGTTCACAGTGATCTAAAAGTGTAACCTCACAGCGCACTCACTGTGTGCTCATATTATGGCCACAATGTGAGTCACCCCAGCTAGAAATGTTATTGGACGTGGAATCCAACATCACTCAGACGTCAAATTTTGGTTGATAATGAAATTGGGTTGATGTCTAAACATTTGTCAGGTTTCAACGTCATAAAACAACTCCACAAACAGCATTACCAGCTTCACTTATTACTACAGTCATATATGTACAAAAGTTCTTATTGTGATTAACAGAGAATTAGATGTTTAGAAGAAACAACAATTTTGAACTAACATTGACATTCTTAATGCCACAATGCATTCTGGGAGATACTGATAAGTTTTGGATGATGCACCCAGAATGCATTGCTGCATGAAGCATGTCATCGTTATTGAGATTCACGTGCTGATTCTTGAGGTTTGTGTTTGTCTTTAAATGATGGCTTAAAACCTAATGTTTCAATATTTTGTTTTTTACATTAAATACTTCAGATTTTCTGATTAAAATAATGCAGGATCCGCTTCTTTCAATTTCGTTTCAATTAAACCGGTTATTTTATGCCCTCATGTAATGAACTCAATTCTATCATCCCGGCAGATAAATATCAATTCAGATAAAGGCATTTGTAATCATTAGGTCAGTTAAATAATAGTAATCATCGTCATAATCATCAATGTGCAAACACAGATGTTTTACATGTCTAAACGATAGCCTATAAAGTGAATAAACTGGTCTTCATTTGTTATTAAATAAACTTATTTCGCCAAATTCAGCCCCTCATTAAGTCCTCGGTTCACCCTTGCTCATGTATCAGCACAACATGCAGTTGGCCGAAAGAAAGTTTCAGAGACAGTGCTATCACGCATGCGCAGTCTCTCCAGTTCATCGGTTCTCCATATCGAACGTGTCCGAAAGAAACAGTTCTCGGTTCCGTACTGGTGATCAGAGAACTGCTGTAGCAGAATACATGTGCTGAGCTGAGAACTGCTGAAACCTGATTGACCTATATTTGACAAAACTAAAAAGTCGATGCATGTCTCCAGTATGTTTAATACGTTATGTTTTTTTTTTTTTATCAACACATTATAAACATTTACTTTGTTTGCACCCTTAAAACCTTGGCAAGAGTTTACGTCAAATATCAACTTACTTAGAAATTGAATTAGCTGTTCCTGAAAATAATATTTTAGAATAATAATAAATATTTAGTTGTACAATCCATTCATTGTGTTTCCAATCTTTAAAATCATACAGTGAAAAGACAGGAATTATGTGATAAACATATTTCCAACATGTTTTATTTTGTCACACTTATTGATGTTCAACAAAATACTTAAGAAACATGCATTTCATCCCTCAGAAAAAAATTGCACGTATGGTCAGCTCATCCGGTTCCCAGTGTGTTGATCGTGTCCGAAAAGAAACAGTTCTCGGTTCTGTACTGGTGATCCGAGAACCGCTGTACCTGTACGTTCGGTAGTGCGCGTATGTATCAGCTACTCGTGCTCATCACTTCTCTCAGCACATGTCTCAGTTCATTAAACTGTTGGAGTTACTGGAGTAACATATACTCCAGGATATTGGTTTATTTCGAGTCAGAGAAATGTCAGACATGTCCGAAAGTGAGTAGTTGTGGATCAGTGCTGACCCAAGACGCCAACTGTTTCGAACGATTCAGTCCGAGTGTTCCTGGTTCGACCGGTTCACTAAAAAGAACCGGACATCTATTGATTACAACAAATACATTTATTAATTTGTTATTAATTGATGCAAATCCATGGAGAAAGTCAGGCCACTACACTATGCTAATATCTTTATTCTCAACAAGTAGCCAACATACATAAACCCACTTTCTTTTGCTATAACAAACACTTTATAGCATCTAGAGAAAAACTGACATCAACCACTCAAGGCCAAAGAGCCCAGCTTAAGCAAACACTGCCTCCACAATGGTGACCAAACCGAAGTATCACTTTCAAACAAACTACACTTTTTTGGTAACTACACTTTTTTGGTTACACTTTTAGATCCCTGTGAACTCAGATTGCTGACGTTGTGATCATATGGTGACATCACTGTGAGATCAATGTGTTGACTGGGATGCTTACTGAAACTTGTAAGTGTAAAATCATCATGGTGGCTAGATTTTGTGAGATGTTCTTCCTTGTTGGCTAACCTTTATTTGCATCATTGCAACATGTCTTATTCTCAAACATGTTCTGTGTAGCAGCCCTTGGAGCAGTTTCTCTGGCATTAATCGTCTCCACATTTCCTGAGAGGGAAAACATGGAATTTAATTTTCATTTAACAGTGAAGTGTTAGAGGCTTTATAGTCATGGCAGTCACTGTGTTTCCTGGATTACAATTCCTGTGTGAACACAGTCCTATAATGTCCAAACCATAACCTACCCCAAAATCAGAGGGAAATAATAGGTTGATAACAATGAAATACAAGCCCATTAACTAAATCTGATTAATCTACATGGAGGTTGGCCCAGGAACATGGCCAAAGGTGTGGTTTTCTGATGAAAAAGCAGCATAGTGCCAATTAAGTGTGTCACCAGAACTGGGGTCAGTATGTCAGCCCCTTTCTCATGGAAACTGTTTCTTTGATTAGTGCACTAAATTTCAAGCTTTGTTTGAAAAATATCTGCTGGACATTAAAAAACATTTTCATCCTCTTAAGTTCCTGTAACTATTTAGGAGATTGTTGTGGGAGTCTGGTTTAAGTCTAAGTCTTAAACCCACATACCTGTTGATGCATTGTATATGGTGAAAACCACACCTCCTCCGATGCCCATGCTTTGGGGATTAAACAGACTCATACACAGCAGAGCAGCAATAGCAGCATCAACTGCTGTACCGCCACGCTTCAACATGTCCCTGTAAACACAAAGAGCTATGTGTAAAGTTAAGAAAAGAACAATGACTCCATATTAGTAAGGCCGACTCTAGGGTTTCAAAAGTCTCTTTTCTCATGCAAAGAATCTTTCCCAGAAACATAAATGTGGCTCTTTGGCATCGTACCTCCCGATCTCAGAACAATTTCTGGCATCCGCTGCCACCGCTGCTTTACAGTAGCATTTATCAGAGAGTCTCTCAGAGCAAACCCCGGCATCTGCAGTCACTGCTGCTTCAAAGTGGAATGTCCAAATGGAAAACAATATAAAAACTGTCAGAACCACTTCAATCACGAAGGCGAACAACAGACATCTGAAAGTAGAACACCAGAGTAAGAGATATTTTATATTTATTCATCACACAAACAGAATTCAATTGTTCTTTGATATCAATTTATTTATTGATAAGGTTAACTCGTCCTCCTCAAACTGGCATACCTGACCAAATCATGTCATGTAAATTATTCTGTCAGTTGATCCTGTTATCAGATAAAATGGAATATGCCACATTTGACTGCACTGTTAACCCTTGCTGTAAAAAAAAGGCCAAATTCTGACAATGTCATACCTTTTCCATTAAAACGGTAATATACCGTATAAAACAATACATTCTGGGTTATATTTGTAGTTTTTGAGAAAGTAGCCTGTAGTACAGTAAGTAGTACTGTAGTAGTAATACTGTGAATTAACAGCACTGGCTGTGTCACACCCTATGCCAGGGGTGCCCAACCCATCGACTGTCCTGCACAGTTCATCTCCAACCCTAATCAGACACACCTGCCTTTAATTTTCAAGTGATCCTGAAGACCTTAATTGGTTGTTTCAGGAGTGTTTGATTAGGGTTGGAGATTAACTGCAGAATTGGGCACCCCTGCCCTATACCCTCATACACAATTCCCTACATTAGTTCACTAATATAGTCCCCTTGACAGAGTGAATGAAAAGAAGTGAGTGAATTGAGAAACTGATGAACACCTGATAAGCAGAATCACTGAAGGACAGAGAAACAAGAACAGAAAAAAGAGAAACACAAGAACTACAACTGACTTCCAGCAACACTGAGTGTGAAACCAGTTTACAAACCAGTTCAAAACCAGAACAAAAGTTCTTGTTGAGAATTAACAGATATTTAGTTGTTGATGTTTATATTGAAAATAATAAAGTTTGTTGTCACCATGATGGAGATCAGTATTTGTTTTAGTTGGGCTCTTGACCCTTGACTTAATAACATTAGTTTCTTTCTGGCTGCTTTAATTGTGTGTTTATAAAACACATTTGTTATGGCAAGAAAAAGCCAAGAGGGACATGATCAGGTGTTTTAGGATGTTGAGATGATGCATAATCACCCTATACATAATAAAACTATATTTAACATATATTTGTTAATCTAAAATGTGACATTCTGCAATATTTCTGTAACCAGTTATTCTGAATAATATTGAAAGCATATAATGTAAAAAAATTTTTTTTTGTAATATCCTATTTGACTCAGACACACACGAAAATCAACAATCAGCACATGAATCTCAACAATGGTGACAATCAAAAGTTTCATGTTGCAATGCATGTTGGATTCCAGGATGCACTGCTGCATTAACAAATAAATAAATAAATATTGCCACCATTGTTGAGAGACGTGCTGATTTTAGACATCTCTGTGTTTCTTCGATACAGTGTAGCTTTGTTTTGTTTTTTGCATTATGTGTAAAAAAATAAATAGTCATTGTAATTCATTACTGTAGTTTCACAGTGGTGGTAATGTAACATTTTGATACAGAATTCAACTCTGAATGAGATTAGCCAATGAACAGGCCATATGATGATTTAATAAACATATTCTCAATGATTCACAAACCATGTGTGCATGCGAATTGCAAACACAGTTCAAGCAGCAAGAGAAAAAAACTAATGTTAAAAAGTCAAGAGTCCAGAACCCAACTAAAGCAAACACTTATCTCTATAATGGTAATTTCAAGCCAAACATTTTCAATTAAACATCTCAATAACAACTTCTGTAGATGTATGACAGAAATAAAGTCATACTGGTTAATAATAAGTGTAATAATGTGTAATGGCTTTAAGTCAGTTGTAGTTCTTGTGTTTCTCTATTTTCTGTTTGTGTGTTCCTCTTTCCTTCAGTGATTCTGCTTGTTAACAGCAGGTGTTCATCACTAATGCTCAACAGTCACTTATTTCACTTATTCTCTTATTATTCAACATATTCCCTTAATTATCTCACTGCAACACTGTCTCAATGTTACTTTTCCTCTTTGTAGTGTGGATTTTCCTGTGGGGTTGAAAGGGTTAACAGTGTAAGATAAAAAGACACACCCACAGAATGTATCTTAACAGTAATAAACTGTAAATTATAAAACAGGTTTATACTGGCAACACTGTTGCCAGTAGTTTACTGTAAAATTTAGTTTTTTGGGTCACCGTTGTGCTGAAGAGTAGAGCCTGTGCTTCAGTCCAAGATCTAGATATATTGATGCTATAGGTAAAGATATATACAGTAGCACTGAAGGATAAATTTAAATTTTCTGTTTGCCTAACAATTACCTGCAGCTCGTGCTGAAATGGAAACTCCACCCACTTCTGTACCTCCGCCAACTGCTTCTGCCAAAAAAAAATTTATATAAATCTTATTTTGTGTTTTTGTTAGTTGCAATGGTGTATTGTATAAGTATATTGTTATTTATTAAAATATTTACAATAGTAATTGATATGATTTATCAGAGAGTTGCACAATATATTTTAAGAAATAAAGGAGCAGAAGCTTGAGGGGTACACTGTACAAAACACAACTTGAAAAAAGTTGAAATGACTGATTGTGTTGTGTTGGTTCAGCAAAAATCCACACACTGCCAAAAACACAACTTGAAAAAAATTGAAATGACTGATTTTGTTGTGTTGGTTCAGCAAAAATTCACACTGTAAAAAGATTGTACAACCAAAAAAAAAAAAAAAAAAAAAAAAAATTACTAATTTCCCCTAGCTTTTTCTTGTTGACTCAACTTTTGTAAACAACAGTTATATGAACTGAAAATAAGTTGTCTGTGATACAAAAAAACGTTTAGTTGAGTGAACTTGACAATATTTGTTTTCTGGAGAGGTGCAACTATTCTGTAACAAATCTTTAGTAGTTGAGCCAATTCAAAAAATGTTGTCTATTGAAATCATTTGGTTATCACCATTTTGGTGATGAGTGTTCACTGCAAGATATTCACTTTTTACAGTGAATGTTTGTTAGTAAAAATGCAGGAACTATATGTGAAATAACTGTTTTTGTTAAAAAGTTTAATGAAGATTACTGTTAAAAGTCTTTTGCACTTTATTTAAACTAAAATATTGTACATTCATTTTATGGTTTCTGTATGGCAAGCCATTGCTGACAGTCATTTGACCGTTTTTTTGTTTTACAGTGAGGGTGGTTGATCGAAATAATTCAAGAAATAGCTGTAAAAGTGTTTTTCTGTAAAACATTTAAGGAAAATTTCTGTTAAAGTTTTTTGCACTTTATATAAATTATGATATTTTACTTCATTTTTACGTTTTTTGTTTGCCAGCCGTAGCTGACAGTCATTGACCGTTTTATTAAAATGAAAAAAAAAAATTACAGTGATACTGTCACTTTTGATCAACATAAGTCATCCTCTCTAGAATAAAAATATTAATTTATTTTAAAAAACAAAAACAACATTGATCAGCAACAAAAAACTAAACTCTTACTGAGCACAAACTTTTGAATGGTAGTGAATAATGTTACAATACAGATCTCTATTTCAGATAAATGCTGTTCTTTTGAACTTTCTACTCATCAAAGAATCCTGAAAAAAAGTACACAACTGTTTTCAACATTCATAATAATCAGAAATGTTTCTTGATCATAAAATCATCATATTAGAATGATTTCTGAATTCTGAAGGATCGTGTGAAACTAAAAACTGGAGTAATTATTTATATCACAGGAATAAATGGCTAGCAAGTCTTTAAATAGTCCAATGAATATAAATAAAAACTTACTCATCCGAAATTGTCTCCATGACTGGATCAAGTCGCTCTTCTTCTGAGGAAATATATATTTCGGTTGTTGTGAAATACCACCATGTGATATTTCAGTTTTTCTTTTTTAATAAATGTGCAGATTTTCAATAAATGTTTTCTTTTTTAATAAATGTGCAGAACTGTCAACAATTCTGTGTTCTTCTGTCAATATGGGGTGCTGTGTGTACAATAATGAGGAAAAAAAAATGAACTTAAATGATTTTAGCAAATGGCTGCAATATAACAATGAGTGAAACATTTAAGGGGGTCTGAATACTTTCCGTACCCACTGTATATTATTGATATTGAGTATTCAACAATACTTTGAATATAATTTCACAGGATTATCTAACAACATCCTCTCTATAAGTTGGTCATAAAGGGAGGGTGTTTACAGTTTTACAAAAAGATAAAACTGTATGGCCTAAACCTTTAAGCTTGACTTTTTGATCATTATAAATCTTAGATGGACTTTGAAATTCTGGCCTATTTTATGTAACAAGACTATAGGACACAATTCATTTATCACTGAAGTCAAGTTTCCGCATGAGGAAAATCAGCAAAACTGAATAATTTAAAGAGAAATTATCCTGAAGCACATGATACAGGTTATAGACAGGGATTCCTCACTCGCTCGACTAGATCAGTGGACCAGTGATTCGTATTTATATATTTGGATTAACAGAAATGTACAGTACTTGTGCCATGAAATTAAAACACAGAGGTTAAACATTAACTCAGATAAAGAAACTGAAACCACCCAGTGGGCATTTGATGTCAATTTAACATCAATATGACATCAAATTGATGTCAAAATTATACCATAATAACATATATATCATAACAAATCATTTGATTCTACAGCATGTCTAGCAGTTTTGTTTATCAAATAATGTACTTGGTTTTTAAAAACTATTTAGAGCACAAAACCCTGTCATCTATGGCATTACTTAGACGCACACAGACATCAAGAAACAGCGTATGAATCTCAACAATGGTGACAATCAAACAAAATATCCAGATAATCAGATCAACTCCAGGTGCATAATTTATTAAAGCTGCAATGCATGCTGGGAGATATGGGTGAGTTTTGATTGGTGGTACCCAGCATGCACTGCAGCATGAAGCATTTCATTGATTGACACCATTGTTGAGAGTCATACACTGATTCTTGATGGCTAAGTAATAATGTAAAGGAAAATGTTTAATGCACTAAATGTTTTTAAAATCCATTATAGTCTTCGATAAACAAAATTGCTCTAATGCTGTACAATAAATAGATTTTATTGAAATATGGCATAAAAACCATAAATTCTATATAATCAAAACATTTGACACTGAACACGATTAGGGAATCAGGCATTTACATGATGGTATTGTCGTCATCATCTATAAACAACCAACATCCCCTGACCTTATCTTCTCATGACTATTTTGTCTATAACAAGTATAGCAGTCAAAGAACTTTTATATTAAAGAGTGAAGGGTCAAGAGCACAACTAAAGCAAACGCTAACCACCATCATGGTGACTTTAAAATACAAAATTTTTATGATTTCATAAAAATGGAAATTATATAAAGTAAATCTGGTTAGTTTTAAGTGAAGCTGGTAATAAGTGTACGGCCATGCGTTTCACCTTTTTGTTTGGCAAAATGACATCAGCAGAGGTCAAACTCTTGACGTCAAATTGACATCAACACTTTGACGTCAATATGACTTTCATTTTTGAACTATTTCTTGACCTAATTTTGATATCAAGGTGCCCACTGGGTAAGCTGTGATTTACATTTATGAGGTCGATGGTTAAAAGCATTTCTGAATCTTAAAATGACAAGTCATCATAAGTTTGTCCATACGCTACACCAGCCTATCATGCTGGATTACGGATTAGTCTATCATGGATGTCAAAAAGAGAGCAAAAACATGGCAAACACACAAGCACCGATCAATGAAGGAAAAAAGAAAATTAATATCAAAATACATTAAAATACAATAACCATTACAATACTTTAATCCCATCACATATACGCTTCATATTATTAAAAGAATGTTTCAAATCAACCTCTTTTTTTAGTAATTCCAATGTTCCTTTATAATGACAAATATCTGGAACTTCTATTCTCTAAAAAATATGGAACATTTCATTTAAATCAGAAACAATGACAGTTTTCACAGAAAACAATGATTGAAATTGCATTTATCATCCCTGAAGTGCCTGAATCTGATGTTTCTGTTCCTCTCTAATCACGTCAGTCTGATAAACCTGCTCTCTGCTGCCCCTGCTGGACTGGAGCAAATAAAGCCATAGTGCAATAAACAGATACACAAGAATGAAATATGAAATAAAAATAAAAATACAGTTTACTAAAATAATAATAATAATAATAATAATAATAATAATAATTGTTATTGATCATTTTATTAAAAGTGAAAGCAATACAATTTAAAAGCAGTTTAACAGACACTCAATATCAGAATAACAGTCACGACCACATCAGAGGTTTGGTGTCCCAGATCACCCTCATGCACATCGTGAGAAACAGGATGTTTTGAGTTTATTATAGCAATGAGAAAATAATTACAATTTTACTTTTCCCTTCTAACTAATTCGTATGAAAATCAGATGGCAGTTTAAAAAAAAAAACAAAAAAAAAAACAGACACCTGAATCAGAAATACATTCACAATAAGAATGATTCACTAAAATAATAGAAGCAAAAGCACAACAAGACTGGATGAAACTTATTTCTCACAAATACATTTCCTCGTATCAGAGCATGGCATATCATCCCAGTCAACACGTTGATCTCACAGTGATCTCTCCATATGACCACAATGTGAGTTCACAGTGAGCTAAAAGTGTAACCTCACAGCACACTCGCTGTGTGCTCATTTTATGGCCACAATATGAGGTCACCCCAGCTATAAATGTTATTGGATTTGAACATTTTAGTTGAAAATGAAAATTAGGTTGACGTCTAAACATTTGATGTCAGGCTCCAACTTCATTAAACAACTCCACAAACAGCATTACCAGCTTCACTTATTACTAACCAGACTGACTTTATTTCTGTCAGACGTCTACAAAAGTTTTTATTGAGAATTAACAGGTGTTTAACTCTAATGTGTTTCATTTGAAGTCACCATAACAGTGATTAGTGTTTCCATTAGTTGGGGTCTTAACTCTTATTATATCTTTTGTCTTTTTTGGCAGCTGTGACAGTGTGTTTGTCAAACACATTTGCAGCAGCAAAGAAAGCTAAAGTGAAACGAGATCAGGTGATGATGGTTACCTGTTGATGGTTTTATAATCATCATGAAATAAACTGCTTCACTGAGGTAATTTGAATCTAACAACTGTGTTGTACCAATAATATATTCTCATCACAAACCCTGTGTTACTGCAGCGTGAGGTCCAACAATATTATAACAATCAGTTAGAAGATTTTAACAAACATGAAAAATGAATCCACCGTGACACACAGAGATATCAAAAATCAGCACATGAATCTCAACAAGGGTGACAATATATATATATTTTTTTAGATAAACAGATTAATTCATAACATCACTGAAAAGCTACTAAATGTCAAAAAAAAAAAAAAAACAACAGCAAAAAATAAAAGCACATATTTAGAATTAAAATAATAGGACAATTCAGCTGCATAATTTGTTCATGTTGCAATGCATGCTGGGAGTTTTGTACAATGATGGTACCCAGCATGCATTGCAGCAAATATTGTTATAATATTGCTGGAACTCATGCTGCAGTAACACAGGGGTTGTAATGAGAATATATTATTGGTACAACACAATTGTTAGATTCAAATTACCTCAGTGAAACAGGTTACTTCACATGTGGCATTGCTATGGCCTGCTTGTGGCCCAGATCTGGCAAACAGGAGTGGCCCACCCAAGTGCCGTAATTCCACGCTGCATGTGGGCCAGATCATCTTTCCACGTGTGCCAGATGTGGGCCGGATCTGGGCCGACACAATGTTGCTATGTGGGTATTGTGGTCACAGTTTGTGCACACAGTGAGAGCGCTGTGAGGTTACACTTTTAGATCACTGTGAACTCAGATTGCTGACGGTGTGACCACATGATGACATCACTGTGAGATCAAAGTGTTGACTGGGATTCCAGTTGTTCATATGGTCTCTTCCAGGATCCAGTTCAATACAGTCCTCATTTCCATACTGATAGTTATTCGGCTCACTTTTGTACCAATACCTGAATAAAGTGGGTCAGATTTTCAGTTATTCAGGACCCCAGATGTTCAATGAAAGTTATTATCATTCAGACAACAATAAATGATGAGCTTAACAAGCTATTCATCATAAAAGAGCCAACAATGTTCACAGCACCAGCCCAGCTAACAGGGAACAATCGTTCGGTCTAGTTTCTCTCCAAGTATTGAACAAACATTCTTCTAGTAACATTAATAGAACGTTTGTTCAACGTTATCTGGTCTTTGATAATGTTCTCAAAAGGTTAGCACAAAAACATTATTTATACATTGTTTGTAGAAGGTTTTTATAAATGTTCTCATAATGTTGGGAGAAAACGTTCTTAGAACAACATTATTGGAACGTCCTTTAAACATTAGAATGACAACAAACTTCAGGTTGTGTTGCTCTCTTAAAAAAACGTCCTTGGAAAGTGGGAACGTTTTGTAGCCTGTCCCATTATCTTTCCTTACTTTTCTCTTAAATTTATATAAAGTTTATGCAAGTGTTAGAATTAAACACTTTCAAAACAATGTTCATGAAATAACAACATTTGATGAATGTTCTCATAATGTTGGCAGAAAACATTATTTGAACAATGAATATCCTTTAAATATTAAGGATCAATACATTTCTGGATTAAAGTCAGACGCTACACAGTAAAATCCCGTGTTTCATTAACAGCATTAGTATTGACGCCTGAAGTTAATGTTTAAAATCACTAAAGGAAAGAGGAACAAACATTTGAAGTCACCATTGTGCTGATCAGTGTTGCCTGTAGTTGGGTTCTTGAACCTTGGTAGTCTTATCAGTTTTTCCTCTGGCTGCAGTATCAGTGTGTACAGAAACACAATTAGGCTACTGTGTCAGAAAATAACATCAGATGATAATGATGACTGTAAATATATGGTGACTTCATCAGAACGTGGTCTGATTCAGTGATTTTTTATCACAGCAGAAATACATGCAATTGCAAAAAAAAAAAAAAAAAGAAATGCCAAGTGGCCTTCTGGAGCAAACACTGATCACCAAAATGGTGATTTCAAACAAAACATTTGACTAAACATCAACATCTAAACCTCTAATTCTCAATAAGAACTTTTGTAGACGTCTGACAGAAATAAAGTAAATCTGGTTAGTAATAAGTGAAGCTGGTAATGCTGTTTGTGGAGTTGTTTAATCAGCAGAAGTTCAAATGTTTGAAATAATGTTTCAGGAACATCTAACTAACCTTTAAATAACGCTCTATTAACATTCACAAAACTTGCCATTTTATGTTCTTGGAATTTTACTAATTAACGTTTCTAAAATGTTAAAGGTGCTATAAGCGATCTCGGTTGGCGTAACCTCTTGTTGATGTTTGAATTATTATCAAACAAAACGGAGGCTAGCTAGACCCTCCCTCCTCCTCAGACATCCGCGCACTAACCCCCCGAACCCCACCCCCACATCATTCTTGTCGGTTATTGGCTGGAACAGTATGTTTCGTGCTGCGGGTCGCTCTGTTTGTTGCTCAGTTTGTTTTTGCTGCAGTTTGTGGAGCGTGGGCTGTCTGCATAGACCGTGTTTTTAACAGTGTGTTCAGGGGACAGGCAGCTAACGGATAGTGAGATGTTTGCGGTATGTGAAAAAAAAATTGTTTTGGCCTAAAAAACACGTGAGATCGCTTATAGCACCTTTAAGTTGTTAATAAAAATGAAGTTGAAGAATGTTTCAAGAACATCATCAAGAACTTAAAGAAAACTGGACATTTTAACTTTCCATAACAAAAACCAACTGTTTGGAAAACGTTCTTAGAACACACAATTTTTAGCTGGGACAACAGCAGTGTAGTTCAGAAGTTAAAGTGAAGAAAAGCAAGAGAGAGAAGAATTTATCCATACAATTTAGTTATGGGAATTTTTTTTAATTTTTTTTATTAAAGTGGTTGTTGTCGTGATTGTGTTTATGACCCAGTCAGCATGTTGATCTCACAGTGATCTCTTCATATGATCACAATGTGAGTTCACCATGATCTAAAAGTGTAACCTCACAGCACACTCACTGTGTGCTCATATTATGGCCACAATGTAAGTCACCCCAGCTAGAAATGTTATTGGACATGGACTCCAACATTTCTGCACTTTAACTTCAGAACGACTCTGCTGTTGTCAACTAATAATTTTGTGTTCGGTTTTGTGAATGTTAATAGTGTTATTTAAAGGTTAGTTTGTTCCTGAAACATTATTTCAAACATTTGAACTTCTGCTGTTAACAACCAGAATCACTGAAGAAAAGAGAAACAATAACAGAAAAAAAAAAAAAAAAATACAGCCACAGTCGTAGATGAAATCAACTGAAGATAAAATACATTAAACCTCTCAAGATCTCAGCAGAGGAGGATTAAACAACTTATTACTAACAGTCATGTACAGTCATCATCATCTGATGTTATTTTGTCTCATGTTTATCTGACACAGTAGCCTAATTGTGTTTCTGTACACACTGATACTGGAGCCAGAGGAAAAAAATTATAAAACTATATAACTGTATTATTGTATTATTTCAAACCTTTTTATATTAAATACTCCAGATTTTCTGATTAAAACGCTGCATGCTTCTCATGCTGAATAAATTCTGGATATTTATGATTACGTAAAATTGATACCCGAGACTAGTCCCTGGATGAAATCAGGCTACTGCGTTATGATAATATCATCAGTATTATTAACAAGTAGCCAACATACTTGATTACAGTTTTTCTTGCTATTCACTTTCAGCAGCCAGAAAAAAACTAACATCAAATACTCAAGGCCAAAGAGCCCAAACACTGACCTCCACAATGGTGTCCAAACCAAACTATTACTTTCAAACAAACTCTTTTAAGAGGTTCAGTCGTGTGTCTGCTGGGAAACTTCCCGCTAAAACTTTAGAATGTTAGGGGATAACCCAGTGGGCATTTGATGTCAATTTGACATCAAATTGATGTCAAAATTACGTCAAGAAATAGGTCAAAAATGAAAATCAAATTGACGTCAAAGTGTTGATGTCAATTTGACGTCAAGAGTTTGACCTCTGCTGATGTCATTTTGCCAAACAAAAAGGTGAAACGCATGGCCGTACACTTATTACCAGCTTCACTTAAAACTAACCAGATTTACTTTATTTAATTTCCGGTTTAAATAAATATAATATTTAAATAGTTTAAAATATATTAAACATATTTTGATGACACCATGATGGTGGTTAGCGTTTGCTTTAGTTGTGCTCTTGACCCTTGACTCTTTAATATAAAATTTTCTCTGGCTGCTATAACTGTGTGTTTATGAAGCACAACTGTTGTAACTAAAAAAAGCCATCAGAAACTGAGATCAGGAGATGTTGGCTGTTTATTCATGAAATCATCATGTACTTGCCTGAATCCCTGATCATGTTCAGTGTCTAATGCTTTGATTATATGGGACTTGTGGTTTAAAAGTGGTTTTATTCATGACAGAAGTAATTTGATTCTACAGCATATCTAACAGTGTTGTTTATCAAATAATGTACTTGTTTTTAAAAAACTATTTAGTGCACAAAACCCTGTCATCTATGACATTACTTAGACGCACACAGACATCAAGAAACAGCGTATGAATCTCAACAATGGTGACAATCAAACAAAATATCCAGATAATCAGATCAACTCCAGCTGCATAATTTATTAAAGCTGCAGTGCATGCTGGGAGATATGGGTGAGTTTTGATTGGTGGTACCCAGCATGCACTGCAGCATGAAGCATTTCATTGATTGTCACCATTGTTGAGAGTCATACACTGATTCTTGATAGCTAAGTAATAATGTTAAGTTTAATGCATTAAATGTTTTTAAAATCCTTTATTAATTAAAAAAAAAACATTATTCTCATGCTGTTAAATTAAATGGCTTATATTATAATACAACATTAAAATCATAAGTCCTATATAACCAAAGATTAGACACTGAATAAGATCAGCGATTCAGGCAATTGCATGATGATATTGTCATCATCTTCAATAAACCGCCAACATCTCCTGATCTCATGGCTTTTTTAGCTACAACAGTTGTGCTTTATAAACACACAGTTATAGCAGCCAGAGAAAATTTTATATTAAAGAGTCAAGGGTCAAGAGCACAACTAAAGCAAACGCTAACCACCATCATGGTGTCATCAAAATATGTTTAATATATTTTAAACTATTTAAATATTATATTTATTTAAACCGGAAATTAAATAAAGTAAATCTGGTTAGTTTAAGTGAAGCTGGTGATAAGTGTACGGCCATGCGTTTCACCTTTTTGTTTGGCAAAATGACATCAGCAGAGGTCAAACTCTTGACATCAAATTGACATCAACACTTTGAGGTCAATTTGACTTTCATTTTTGACCTATTTCTTGACGTAATTTTGACATCAAGGTGCCCGCTGGGAATGTTCTATCAATGTTATCACTAAACATGTTTAAAATGTTTTTAAAGAGTGTTATCCTACCTTTTAGGAGAACATTCTAGTAACAAAAATAAAATTAGCTACAGAAACCAATACAAGAACATAAGATAATGCTCTAAAAACATTCATAGAACAAAAACATTTCTATCTGGGATGAGCTCATATTGTGGCCAAAGTTTGAGCACGCTGTGAGGTTACACTTTTAGATCACTGTGAACTCAGATTGCTGACGGTGTGACCACATGATGAGATCACTATGAGATTAATGCGTTGACTGGGGGAAGAGCCGAGTCTAATTTATAAAGGTTGTGATGATCTCATTTTTGAATAAGAATTTAAAGGATTTAACAAATGCATCTGAAGTGTTTCTCTGAGATGATGAAAACCTATTTTTCAGAGGATGAAACCAATTTCTCACAAACACATTTTTTCCTATCTGAGCATGGGTAATCATGCCAGTTGTTCAGGCTGGGGTCTGTAGGATCCAGTACAATACAATCCTCTTCACCACGGCCATTCGGCTGACCTTTGAACCAAAACCTGAATAAAATTAGTCAGATTTCCCATTATTCAGAGCCACAAAACTTTTCAATCAATCTAGATGTATAGTCTTAATTTTAAAATAAGAAACACATACACTTGATTTTCTGTGAGTGTTTTATCACTTACCCTTGTTTCAGTGTTGAATTATCAACCCATTTCATTCTGCCTTCAGTCTCAATGTCAGACAAACCAATCCACACTC
This sequence comes from Rutilus rutilus, assembly GCA_021464565.1. Classification (NCBI taxonomy): domain Eukaryota; kingdom Metazoa; phylum Chordata; class Actinopteri; order Cypriniformes; family Leuciscidae; genus Rutilus; species Rutilus rutilus. The sequence continues at coordinate 17,171,391 of JAJAQA010000002.1, read as the reverse complement.
TCTCCTTGACTAATGAAGTTATGAACCTCTGTGTGAATAAAAACAGGGGCCAGTTGCATAAACTGCTTAGACTAGTCTTAAAAGTAAGTCATCTAATTTTTTTTCTTCAAGATTGGGTTTTACTTTTTAAAGTCAGTTACATAAAAATGTAGATGGTTTCATTTGAATCAGAAAAGTAAGACTGGTTACCTCTTGACTAATTTCTAGCGGTCAAATTAGTTCTTAAGGCACAGTCTTAACATAGTGGCTAAGTTTATGCAACTGGCCCCAGGAGTAAGTGTGATTCCTCTCATTGATTAACAGTCACTCACACAAACTCACCTGTTTCTCTTTAGTGTCGATAATGACCAGATCAGCTCTTCGATCTCTGCAGAACTTCCTGCTCTCAGACCAGCTCTTCCGCTCATTGGATATGAAATAATAACAGCCATTTCCTTTCAATAAACACATACACTTTGCTCAATGTTTGTGTTGTAAAGTGCAAATAAACATATAAATACATTTGCACAAACCTGGTTCATATAACTTCCTTAGTTCAGCCTCCAGCTCCAGTTTCTTCTGACTCAAAGAGCTGAAGTTGTTCTCCAGTTGGTCTTTTTCAGTCATTAGACCAGTGTTCTTGTCCTGTAAGCTGATGATAGTGTGATTGAACTCTTCAACTGTGTTCTTTAACAGGTCTCTCTCTGCTGTGATGGTGATGTACAGTGTGATGAAGACCAGCAGAAGAACACAAATGAGCCCGAGACACACTGTCTTCAACACCAAACACCTGCTTCCTCCTGACAAACAGAGACAAAACACACACATATCAGTGAATAACAATTCACTCTATAGTAAAATAAATAACTAAAAATCAACATTCGAAAGTTTTTTTTGAAGAGTTTTATTCTGAATGCTCTTTTATAAATGACAATCATCAGAAATTAATATATGGCAAAATATGCAAACAAGAATATGCTGAAAAAGTAAAAAGAAAAAAAAAGATTCTGTTTTAATACATTTCATATAAACATTGACATATTGTTTTTAGAGAACAATCATTGAAATTGCATTTCTCAATTCCTCAAACATTATCGCCACCATCACTGCTTCAGAATAAAGTTTGTACTTACTGCACTTTTGAGCTTTTTCTTCATGCTGGTGGTGATTTGGTGTTTGAGGTCCAGTTGTATCCTCAGTATCTCTTCTTTCAAAATTGACATAATAGACGTCTGAGTCCATTATTTGCACTTTCTTACAGTTACAGTAGAGTATGTGTTCACAGATGAGCGTTGGTCTCTAGAATGAGTACGGTTTATTTAAACAGTAGTGACCTACCTGTCCATTTTTGCGGAACCCATGCAAAATGAAATGATGCCCTATCTTGGTTACATGGAATCTGCTATGAGCTGTTTAATTATTTATTTTTTTGCTCTGTTCTATACACAGCAAAGTCCCCAGTGTTAAATTAACACTGCTCAATGTTTATATGAGTCCACACTCAGAGTGTTATAAGCAGTGTTAAAGTTAATGAGATAATTAAGTGAATAAATGAGTGATGATTGAGCATTATTGAAGACATCTGATGATAACAAGCAGAATCACTGAAGGAGAAAATCAGGCCCCGTTTACACATGGTACATGGTTATTTTGAAAAACGGAGACATTTCCCTTCGGTTGTGCCCCTCGTTTACACGCAAACGGAGAATTCGCCTCTGAAAACGATTCTTTCTTAAAACTCCGGCCTGAGTGGAGATTTTGGAAAACTCTGTTTGCACGTTTGCATGTTAACTGAGATAAACTGAGTTTTAGGCAGTTGATGTCACAGTATGCGACAGAACTTGAACTGCGTCAAAGGTGCGACCTATATTTTCGGGATTCTGATTGGCTAACATGGGCTTGAGCTTCTTGTTACACTGCCAGTGCCACCTACAGGTTTGACATGCTCTTGACGGGCATATACACGGGTTTGTGTAAACGAACACTTTTCTGAAAACGGAGAGGGTGAAATGTCCGTTTAAATGAATAACAAGGTCACATGAGACACAACCATCTTCTAACCGTATTTGTACACGCTGTGACTATACAAATCACAACATAAATAGGAAAATATTGACGTTATTTTGTCACTTATTGGGAGCAGTATGCTAGCTGGAGCTGTTTACCTCCAGTCTTTTTGCTAAGCTAGGCTAGCGGTGGGTGCGTCAGACAGAGTTACGGCATGCACAGAGAAGAGAAGGGTATGTATGGACTTATCTAACTCTGGGGGATACGGTGAATAAGCTAAAGTCCCAAAAAGTCGGAGTGTTCCTTTAATGCTTTATTTATTGCCTCATAATGTTGTTTTAGAATGTTACAAGTTGTCGAGGAATTTCAGTGAGGAAAAGAAAGTTATTTCAATTCTCAGAACAAAAAAATAAAAGCACAGCAGCCTATATTCACGGTAGCATGTTTAAACTTTCATTAATTTGATATGAAGAATAGACATGCCAACTATCTTAATACACTCTTTTTTATCAACTCCTGAATGTCAAGTTTCATAAAAAAAGCAACATTTTGAACAAAGCTGAGAAAAACACATTTTTGTCAAACACTACATCCAGATCAGATTCAATTGGCTGTATATTAGACATTATGCATTTTTGCGCTGCAGCACCCTGAACAGAGAGAAGACTGTATAAAGATGAGCTATAAATCATATTCTTCTTTGTTTTGATATTTTTTTTTTCTGTAAAAATGACAGCATTATCTGTCAGTGTGTTTTATAATTCCCATGTTTTTTTTTAATTAAAGTTATATCAGCATTTTAGAAAAAAAAAAACTTAATATAAAAGTGGTAATGATTTTTTTAATATATATAAATACATATTTTCTGTAATCACTAGCATTGAAATAGTAAAAACAAACACTTGACAATCAGAACCATGAGCAAAGAACAAGAGAAGCCAAACTTCAAATCAAAAAACAACACATTTTGAGTCTCTTAAATTGGTAAAAATACATATAAGAAAGCTATATTAATAACTGATATATACTCAAAACTTTTCAATTAAAAAAAAATCCTGTTATCCTTATCATTAATGAAGTTTGTAAGTCTTTTTTTATTTTTTATATTTGTTATTTATTTTATGTTATTTGTAATTATTTGAAGTATAATATTTGTTTATGGACTGTGATGACTGAATGTTTGTAAATAAAAAATAAAATAAAAAAAAACACTATAGCGACCTCTAGTGAGGGATTTCATACAGAAAGTCCTGCTGTCAGTGCACATAAACTATTACTCAGGTTAGCATGATGGAGTCAATGAGGGGCCGTTTACACAACACCGTTTTCAATTAAAAAAGGAAAACTTTTCATACATTTTAGTCATTCACTTACACGTGAACTGAAAAACGTGGCCTGAAAACACAAACTTTTGAAAACGGGTTTCAAATTTTCAGTTTTTGAAAACGATACTGTTATCGTCTCCTTGTAAACTTCAAAAACATGAATATCCAACCCTTTCCAAATGACCTTGAGCCTCTGACGCCTAACCCTTTACTGTTGTTGAACACTCAACCCAGCTTACCTCCAGGTGTCTTTAACAAGGAGGACCAACATGTGAGAAACCGTTGGAGACAGGTCCAGTATCTCGCAGATTTGTTCAGGAGAAGATGGACTCGTGAGTATTGACCCATTCTTCAGGAACACAGCAAACGGTGAAGATTTTAAAGGAACTTTGAACCTGGCTACCCAGTGGGCATTTGATGTCAATTTAACATCAATATGACATCAAATTGATGTCAAAATTAGGTCACGAAATAGGTCAAAAATGAAAGTCATATTGACGTCAAAGTGTTGATGTCAATTTGACGTCAAGAGTTTGACCTCTATCAAGAGTTTGATAATAAGTCATTTTGCCAAACAAAAAGGTGAAACGCATGGCCGTACACTTATTACCAGCTTCACTTACACTAACCAGATTTACTTTATTTAATTTCCAGTTTAATGAAATCATATTTTGCATTTTAAAGTCACCATGATGGTGGTTAGCGTTTGCTTTAGTTGTGCTCTTGACCCTTGACTTCTTAATAATATTTATGCACATTTATTAAAAAAGAAAAACTGAAATATCACATGGTGGTATTTCACAACAACTCCGTGACTGTTCTTGAATGGCCCAGCCAGAGCTCTGACTTAAACCCAATTGAGCATCTCTGGAGAGACCTGAAAATGGCTGTCCACCAACGTTTACCATCCAACCTGACAGAACTGGAGAGGCTCTGCAAGGAGGAATGGCAGAGGATACCCAAATCCAGGTGTGAAAAACTTGTTGCATCTTTCCCAAAAAGATTCATGGCTGTATTAGATCAAAAGGGTGCTTCTGCTAAATACTGAGCAAAGGGTCTGAATACTTAGGACCATGTGATATTTCAGTTTTTCTTTTTTAATAAATGTGCAAAAATGTCAACACTTCTGTGTTTTTCTGTCAATATGGGGTGCTGTGTGTACAATAATGAGAAAAAAAAAAGAACTTAAATGATTTTAGCAAATGGCTGCAATATAGCAATGAGTGAAACATTTAAGGGGTCTGAATACTTTCCGTACCCACTGTATATTATTGATATTGAGTATTCAACAATACTTTGAATATAATTTCACAGGATTATCTAACAACATCCTCTCTATAAGTTGGTCATAAAGGGAGGGTGTTTACAGTTTTACAAAAAGATAAAACTATATGGCCTAAACCTTTAAGCTTGACTTTTTGATCATTATAAATCTTAGATGGACTTTGAAATTCTGGCCTATTTTATGTAACAAGACTATAGGACACAATTCATTTATCACTGAAGTACAGTTTCCGCATGAGGAAAATCAGCAAAACTGAATAATTTAAAGAGAAATGATCCTGAAGTACATGATACAGGTTATAGACAGGGATTCCTCACTCGCTCGACTAGATCAGTGGACCAGTGATTCGTATTTATATATTTGGATTAACAGAAATGTACAGTACTTGTGCCATGTAATTAAAACACAGAGGTTAAACATTAACTCAGATAAAGAAACTGAAACCAGTAAGTGGAGCTTCAATCATCCAGAGCTGCAACTGGACATGTTGTAAGTGGTGGTCATCCTTGAATACAAGATTACTGATGGATTCCTTTCCTTAAACTTTTTTTAAGGAAAATGACTCAGCTTATGCAATCGCCATTTATCAAACCAGTAAGTGACCAATTATTTTGAAATTTACTATTTCTACTTCAAGTTGATTGAACATTTTCTGCAATGTTATTCAGGACATTATCAGGACACCTGTAGCAAGACTTTTCTAGCAAGAACTAATATTCCATTATGATATCACCATTTTCACGTATACAACAAATTGAAGATGAAATATATATATATATATTTTTTTTTTATTGCTAATTAGTTTCTGTTGTACTGCATATCATAGTATATTCCTCAGATCAGGAATCAGTGTTCAAAATATAACTACATTTGTGCTTGACATTATATAGATATTTATTTATCGACAAATAAAAAAAATTGTGGGACTGTAGAACAATATTTTGCTACTCAGGCATGATAATTCACCCTATTTGTCCAGTCTGATTATTACCATATGAAACTCCTTTAAAACTCTTTCAGTAATGCAGAACTGAAGCCCTAAATTATAAAATAAATGCTCTAAATTTATATATGCACAAGATTTTTTACCAATCGAGAAATTTAATGCAATTCATAATCTTATCTTGTCTGATATAAACTTAATTCTATGATTGGTTGTGAAGCATCTTTTTGATGACTGGTTAAAAACAACATAACTGCCACTGGGAAAAGAGATATGACAGTGATTAATAAGGATACTATAAATGGCACTTCAGCAGACCTTTGCTCTACAGATATGTACTGTGTAACTGAGTCATCAAAAAAAAAAAAAAAAAAAAAAAATTGATGTTGCATAATATGAATAATGTTGCTTAGAGGCATGATCTGACACTTAACTGATACATTGTAATCAGTTAAATAGGAAATCATCCAAATAAAATAAGTAATTTGGGATGTTTTCTGTTTCCAGGGAGCTGTTTAAAAGATCAAGGACATCATTGTTCATGCAATCCAAGTCTACAAAATGTTGTGGGAATAGTGTCTAGACTAGACTAATTGTTTTAACAAGGCAAAAGTTTACTTCGAGAATGAACAAAGTGGCATGAATGCATTTAAATGGCAATCACTTCTCACCCATTGTGGGAACTGCTTTAATTATAGCCCTCTTCTTTTTATACGTTCCATTCCACGGAATAAACACTCTGAGATTGTTTACATTTTCATTAATGATGGCAGAATAAAATTATTGCAACCAAATATGAAGATGTACAAGCATTCATATCTTGTCTGATATGAAAACCTTTCACACAGAGTGTCCCGTTCAGCAGTGTGATCCAGGGAAGATTGCAGGATGGAATGATTATTACTGTTTGTGGAAAAGTTTTGCCAAATGCAGACAGGTGAGTCTCTCTGTAAAAGGATGTGTGTGTTCTTCTGTCATGTTTTGAGTGTATCTGCTCATGTTTAAGGGTGCTTAAAATGGAGAAGTTTTTCCTTTGAGTTTTCCGAACACAGGCGACACCACTGTCAAAACGATTCCCATTTACACGGATCCTCAAAAAAAGACTATAAACGCTGTATTCTGCTGCCAGGCCATTAGATGGTGATGAAACACTATAGACTGAGCACGTAATACGCATGTGCATGACGTCATCCTCATTACAGATTCACGTTTTTGTTGTTTACATGGAGACCGTTTTCAAAAAAAATTGCACTTTGAAACCCGTTTTCAAAACTTTGTGTTTTCAGGAACCCAAAACGCCATTGTCATGTAAATGATATTTCATTTATTTTGGTGAACTGTCCCTTTATATCTTGTTACATGTTACAGTTGTTATTCACCTCTTCTGTTCCTTCTCCAGATTCAACGTGAACCTCGAACATGGGACTGATGATGTTGTTCTGCATTTTAACCCACGCTATTCATGGCTCTTGCCCATCTCTGGGTATGTAGTGCACAACACCCGCCAGAACGGGAAGTGGGGCTGGGAGGAATCCAAGGTAGAAACTCCCTTCCCAAAAGGCCAGATGTTTGCTCTGCAGATCCTCGTCACCCAGGAGTCTTACAAGGTTTTTCACTCTGCTTTAGTCCTGCTTTCTGTCTGTTTTTTTAGCCATTTAATGACAAGGCATGGAAAGGATATTTCCATTAACCACCACTACAGGCCTTTTTTTATTGTAGCAGAAGAACAACATTATCTTTGTCTTTTTCTAGATAAGTACAAATGGGAAACTCTTCTCGGAGTACAAGCACCGTATGCCGTTCTCAGATGTGGATCGCATCTGTGTGGTTGGAATGGTGGAACTGACTTTAGTTGCCTTCCACTATATTGTGGTGAGATATAAAACAATATTTACTTTACCATTTAACCATATATTATACCATCATCTGCATCTGTTCCTTATTTGGCTAGATGGGTTCTGTAGGTCTTTATCAATCTTGTGTGGGAAATGGTGAATTAAAAGCACTATACAGTATATTTTGTGTTCATTTTGAAGTAATGTATCAGTGTGTACAGATGTGTTTATCACAATGAAGTTAATTGAAATTCAATATGTTGAAGGATCTGAGGCTTCTCTTAAAATAGAGTTTGTGCTCCATGTTGAAAATTGACGATTGTCATCTATAATCGGCTCTGACTAGGGGGCTTCTTTTTTTTTGATATTTTTTAATGACTGGTAAGGGGAAGATTACAGTAACAATCTCATAAATCAGGAGCAGGATTAGTCCGCAGTCATATAAAATGTTTGGGGAGAGGTACTGGATAGGAAATAAGAATTTGTGAAACTTGTGAAATAAGGGAATATTATTTGCCTTCAGCACCATTATTTTTTAATACCAACATTTTGAAAATCATCAGAGGTCATGTGACTCTGTTTTAATTGTTGGTTTGTTTAAAAATAATAATAATAATCTTACTGTTGTGTCCTGCCTATAGTGATGTGTCCTATTTAGCTTACCTATGCTCTTGTTTTATTACTGCTGTACATGTAATATAATTATCAGCTCATTTGTAGTTTTTGCAGCTTAAATGTTTTCCCGTCCTAAATATCCACATTTATTTTCATTTACAGCCCCACCTTCCTGCGTTTCCAGGATCTTTGGTGAGTTATTTTAAAGTGGACCTATTATGCAAAATTCACTTTTATAATATGTTTGAACATGGAGATATGTACACAGTGTGTGTTTACAACCAGCCTATAAAGGTAATAATCCACCCACTCCTTTTTTTTTATAATCCCCATGAACGATAAACAGTCTCTCCAAACAAGATGTTCCAGATTTCTAATGTAAGATTAGGGGAAAGCACCGCCCATGACTGGTTACAATCTGCTCTATTAGCATAGATCCCGCCCTGAGTAAGCCATTACTGTTTCCTCACTGTAGCAGCTGGAGATACACAATGTCTTTCGCCAAAAAACATTACAAATGTTCTGTTATTTATTGAATTTACCAACAAACATACGTCTCCATAGACTCCCATCAACCGAGCCACTAAGGACACTGGTTTAGAAGGAAATATGCCAAAGAAAGTCGTTAAAGTGATATATATATTTGTGCAAATCTTTTTATGCCGGACTGCATCAAAAAGTAAGCTCAGATCATATCATTAGCATGTTTTATAGCATTGGCATGTTAGTCGATGAGTTGTATCAACTTAACTCCACAACAACTACATAAATGTATCCACTAACCATTCAGAAACATTCTTCCTGAGTCTCTCCATCATTGTCCAACTCCAGTTCGAACATGTAAGGCTGAATATACTACTGACAATTTCTGACATTTGGGCTGCATGACATTCTCCAGTTTTGTTATTGCTGGAGTGTCCAAAGCACAAGCTGTAACGGCTCCGCCCTCTTCTTGAAAGGGGGTGGGGAAAAGCAGCTCATTTGCATTTAAAGTGACACACATAAAAAAAATAAAAAATAAAAACAGCGTGTTTTTGCTCGCAGTAGCTATAATGATATTTGGAATATTTTGAGCTGGAACTTCAGACACATTCTGGGTACATCAGAGATTTATATTGCATCTTGTGAAAAGGCATACAATAGGTCCCCTTTTAAAGGAAATGTTTGCTGATCAGCTTTGTATTGTTACAATGTTGCTAGTGTAGGTGAACAATGTGTACAGTTTCTCCATTTTACTTCCACCCAGATCTCCTTGACTTGTCAAGCAGAAGTCTTTTGACATCTCTAGAGCTTCCACAGTTTGACAGAGGGGCGGCGCCAAACGTGTTCAGTGTGAAACAATGTAGTTTTACAATATTATGGCAACAGAACCAATCGCATGCCTTATATCCACATGCTTTGGACAGTCACAGACGTTTCAGCTTTGGAGGGGAAAATTGTCAAATGATCACAGAAAATGCGACAATTAGATTAAAGGAGAGACCGTTTCATTCATACATTTTATAATCCGAAAAGTGGAATGAATAATTTAAACTTTGACAAAGGAGTATCACATTGCAGTATAAATAATCATTATCTTTAATTACTTTGATCCACAATCAGATGGTCCCATACAAAAGCATCATATATGGTGGAGTACAGCCTGGCAAATGCTTTGTCATCCAGGGAGTCATCAACCCCCAAGCAAAAAGGTTTGACAATATCATGTCTCTCGGACACAGATGCAATATCATTAATTTTTCTGCTTTAAAATGCTGTTAAATGTTCTCTAATGCTGTTGTAATGACACATCTACTTTAAAAAATGTTCTTTCTCCAACAGAGTAGGGTTTAGTCTACGGCACAAAACTGGAATTGCGTTTGACTACAGTCCTGATTTTGATGAGAAAGTGGTTGTGCGCAACCGATATGAGGACGGGAAGTGGGGCAAGGAGGAACGATCTGGAGAGATGCCGTTTGAGCCAGGGCAACCATTTCTGGTATATGACTATGATTCTTGTATAAAGCATTTCTATTCAAATGGGCTATACAATAGAGATTGCAATATTTTACATCACAAAACTGTATCATTATCCATGCATGCAAAATGTTATCTGATTGTGAAATTAGGATATATATATATATATAAATTTCACATCTTTTCCTTGTATCTGTATTTCAGGTCACCATTTGTTGCAGTTCTGATAAATATGAGGTGTTTGTCAATGATAAACAAGTTCACACTTACAGCCGTCGCAAAAATGAAATGGAGGAGATTGACGTTTTTGAAGTTAGTGGAGATGTGCAGTTGACCTTTGTGCACCCCTGACAAGATTTCATCCAGAGACATACAAAACCTGCATCGATCGACATAATTTTTTTTTAACAATCTATGGTCATATGCAAAGATGTTTTATGTGATCATCTACATCTTCAGTGAAAAAAGTTATTATAAATGAATAAACGTACTGTTCTACATGGATGTTTCCAATCTCTTTGTGCAATTCTTTCTGTAAATTATGCCTTCAAAACTAAATGTGTCAATTGCACAAGCAACAGACATGTCAAACACATCATTTATTTATACATTTGTACATTTTTATCCCTGTTTTCTTAGTTGATATTTTGCATCTGATCAGCAGAAAATTACAAAGCAAACATTCAGAAGATTCTAATCACAACTCAACAGAAATGCTCCTGGCCACTAGAGGACAGTGTTGAGCTGGAAATGCCATGGAACTTGGTTTTGTTTTCACGTTGCCTCAGGTTTGATCAGTAAAATAAATACATACTGTGGCTGCATCAGAAATCTACGGAGCCCGGGAAGTCACCTGTGGGAGAAAAAAAAATAAAAAATCCGTCTGCTAAGTTTATAAACCGTACTCACGAATTCTCAAACTGTTCCCTCGGTTTAACAAATCATGCCCACAGATTAATAAACCGTACCCACGAGTTTCTAATCCACCCTCTTTTAGATTGGTAAACCGTGCCTTCAGTTTTTGTAATCTGTGCCCACAAATTCATAAACCGTGCCCACGCATAGAAATCACATACGTCTCTCATCAACATCTAAACCTCTGTTAATTCTCAATAAGAACTTCTGTAGACGTCTGACAGAAATAAAGTCAGGCTGGTTGGTTATAAGTGAAGCTGGTAATGTAAATTTAATGTATTTTGTCTTTAGTTGATTTCATCTAAGGCTGAAGAAAGTTGTAGTTTGTGTTCTTATTTATCTTTTAGTACTTGTTCACAGTGGGTGTTTGCATAATTGAAAGAATGTTTCAGGAACATCATACTAACATTAAAATATATTCAGGAAACTGGACAATTTTATGGTCTTGGAATGTTACAAATCAACGTTCCTATAATGTTGAATTTTTAATCAAAATTAAGTTAAAATAATGTTTGAGGAGTATTATACCTTCTAAAACACGTTCCTCTAACATCAAGAAAACTAGACATGTTTTACGTTCCCAGAACCAACATTTGGAGTGTTTTTGAATATTTGGAGAACATTCTTATAACAAAAATATGTTAGCTGCACAGCAAAATCCCCAGAGTTAAATGAACTCTGCTCAGAGAACATTTGGTCCCTCTCTACAGAGAGTTAAAATAACTCTGAATCAGAGTTAAAGTTAATGAGATACTTAAGTGATTCATTAAGTCATGATTGGGCATTAATGATGAACATCTGCTGTCAACAAGCAGAATCCCTGAATGAAAGAGAAACAACAAGAACAGAGAAAAAGAGAAACACAAGAACTACAACTGACTTCCAGCCACAGCCTTAGATTAAATCAAATGAAGACAAAATACATTAAATCTGTGAAGATCTCAGCAGAGGAGGATTAAACAACTCCACAAACAGCATTACCAGCTTCACTTATTACTAACCAGATTGACTTAATTGGTGTCAGACGTCTACAGAAGATCTTATTGAGAATTAACAGAGGTTTAGATGGTGACGATTTATTGAAATATCACCATTATGGTGATCAGTGTTTCCTTTAGTTGGGCAGTTTGACTCTTGACTCTTATTTGAGGTTGTGGTTTTTGTAACAGTTTTTACTAAAACATGTAATTTGTTACAAAGAAAACCAGAACCAAAGATGACCAGGTGATACAGTTTTCAACAACACAAAGTAGAATAAGGCACTTATCTCATCACTGTCCAAAAGTGGTTATTTGATGTTAATAGATTATATTCGTTAACAATTCTTTCTCTTCATAATATGAATATTGTACACACTTAAACAAACTCATGACCTCTGTGGGAACCAAGATTGTGTATAAACCTAAACTTTGTCTGGAAATTATCTTAATAATGTTTTTGCCTATAATATTGTGTATTACATCAATTACAACAAAGTAGCTAAACTGACATATTTTTGTTTAAAGTTTTAGTGAGCACACAGGAGAAAAAGAAACAGACAAATTTCACATTTTGACCCTGGACTTCATCTTACAACTCTTTAGTAAAAGTTCACATCCCTGATCTCTAGTATCATTCACTTCACAACCATATTGAGCCGCAACACAAAACTGCTGAATCAGTTCAGTTTGTTTCTGTGCTCCACCCTTCAGCACACGTTAAACCTGTTCAAATACATCTGAAGTGTTATTTATAGACCTGAATGACACTTCAGTTTTTGTTGTGTTTGTTGAACAGGTTTAATGGTAGGACTCTGCCCTGTAGACGTGCATTGTGTGGAATTAAAGCTGCGTTGCACCTGTTGAGCTCCAACTGAACAAACCAATGAAAAGAGCGAGAATCATCACTGAAGAAACACTGAAGGAAATAGAAAAACTATGATAAATGAATAAATAAATAAAAAATAGTTTAAGCAATTACTAACATTGATTGCTTGAACTTCTTTTTACACCTAAACGATGACCAAAAAATATATTGGGGCCTTTGTGGGTTTGGAACGACATGAGGGTGAATAAATGATGACAGAATATACATTTTTGGGTGAACTAATATTAAGCCTATAAATTTAGTTAGCATTTAGCCTGCAAATGTGGATGGAATAGCCTACTTTTGTATCCATCATTTAAAATTACATTCTAAAATTCATTGATCAGCAACAACATTAACATTCTTTTTTGCAGACAGGGTACTTTTTTCTTTCTTTTTTTTTTACATTGTTGCATGGTCATATTCGTTAAATGTGAAAGAAATGTTCTTGATGTTATGCCCGGTACACAATTTTATTTCATTGTATCAGCCTAAAATTCAATAGGTGTCATCATCATTATTAATACTAAACCAGATTTGTCATCAGTTTTTGTCTTTTTAGACAGCAAAGTGTGTCGGCTCCAAATAAGAAATGTCATAGTCTATATACATGTCGTACTCAAGTTTATTAGATCCATTCCACACAGTGTGAATTGTAATGATATTATTGCTGATATCGCACAGTCTGTAGCAGGCATAAGGAATATGTTCTGTTCAGTGTGTTTGGTTCTGTCATTCTAAGTATACCTAATTTCCATGTCAGTTTCATTCTGTCAGTCAATTAATTAACTCATTAGTTCCCTCAGCACAATAATTATTTACTGTAAAAAAAGTTTGATCAATACGTTATATGACACGTTTTACATTGCTTTAACCCATCAAAATAAATTAAGCAAATTTTCAATTATAATTTTTATAAGTTATTCAAGATTCAACTCAATTTTAAGTCAGTTTAATGCAATTTAAGTTGAAATGACTTAGTTGATTAAAAATATAAGGCAGCAACTTTTTTTTTACAGTGTACCATTTATTTGTTTTTTCTAACATGCTGTCTATGACAGTTTCTTCTGTATAGTATTCCTGCACTCATTTCCGTGTTTTCTTTTTTTTTAGTGTCAGAGTTTCAGTTCTACAAAACATTTCACATGCAGACTGAAAACAAGTGCACTGTTTAAAAGGATAAAAGGCTATACATATTATAAATGATGAAAATGAAAAGGTCCTTCATATAAATGCTTCAAAATATTAAATGCTAAATATGGGTCTGTCCACATATATTTTGATTAAACCCTAAGATTAAAAAAATTACATAAGATACATTTCAATTGTATCGCTAATCATCCACATGGGCCATTAGTGCTTGGATCCCTCTGATTTACAATATTATTATTATTTTTATTAGATTGACTACATAAATTGCATAAAATTAATAATGTTTTTTGGTGAAAGTAAATAGACTCCAGCGCCCGCTGCTTCTCCCAGCAGAACTGCACCTCCTGCTCCTCCTATTAATGCTGCTTGTTGTGCAGTAAATGCATCTTCTCCTATCAACACTATTGTTTCTGCTGTTGCTCCTACTAATACTCATGCTGCTGTTCCTCCTAACCATACAACCGCTGCTACTAAAATTACTCCAACAACCCATATTAAGTGTAGAAGATCTTTCTGAGCCACTGCATAGTCCTGCTCAGTGTATCTCCTGTATCCATTCTTCCTCCTCAGTTTGTTGATCTCCCTCAGAAGCTCGGTGACTTGAAATCGATCTTCTTTTGTGTTGTTAAAAACATGATAACCTCCTGAACACTTATTAACATATGACCGTAGTGTTTGACATTTATTCAGGTATTTCTCTACTGGCCCGTGTAACTGATCTCCGTGAGTAAAGAGCACTATTGTGTGATTTGAGAACGTTGCTCCAAAATGATCCCAGATCCATCTCACTACTTTACTGTCACTCTTTGTGAAAGTCTCACCCAGTTTGAACACCAGGAGAAACACATCAACACTATGAAGAGTAAGCATTCTCTCTATTTGAGTTTTAGCGTCTGTGATGTTCACTGATGTATCAGAGAGTCCTACAGTGTCGATCACTGTGATTGTTTGTCCACCCAGCTCTGTTTGTGCTGACTCACAGGTTCTGGTCACAGCCTCAGGAGATAAATCATCTTCAAACGGGTTTCTAGCTCTGCTCAGGATGGTGTTTCCTGAAGAACTCTTTCCTGATCCAGTCGAGCCCAACAGCATAATATTCACTTTTGACACTGTAAATAACAGACAAACAGATGGATGGATTTAGTTGGGCTCTTGACTCCTATTAAACCTTTTTTTGTTTCTTTTCAACATTAGCAATAGTGCTTTACTAATGCTGGGTACACACCACAAGCTAATTGGGCTTATTTTGGGCCGATTTATCCCCTTCCGACAATCCTAGGTAATTTTCTGATTATGTTGATGGTTCTGCAGATGTGGTGTGAGGTATGTTAAGAGTGACCGGACCTGCTCTGAAGAACGTCGGAGCCGTTGAATATTTACGATTAGAAAGGACAAACACGCGCACGCTCTGGAGATTATCACGTGAAACGAAACAATATCCAATCAGAAAGCAAGCTAGCAAGAGAGTTGGAAGCATAACAAACACAGTTTAATTGGGCAATTTCAAAGAGAATAAGATCTCTTTTCCAAGAGAGACCTGAGAACAAACAAGATTTATAGAAAACTTAGTTGTGTGATTTCCTGACGATTACTCACCTCCAACTCACTCTGTAACATGTTCCGACCGTCTCCAAGACTTCACCCAAACCCTTTTCTTTCTTTTTTTCGTGAATTTTCTGTCAACATCATTCCAAACACTATCATCGCAATTTCTTCCTGCCTATCATCTGCCATGCTTATTCTGAAGACGCGAGAGATTTTGCGAGATTTCCTGTGCTCACAGTCGGGACTCTGGTTGAAAATCTGTTGTGTGTGCTGTCTTTGTCACATCGCGGCACACCACACACTAGGAGCAAAACGGTTAAATCTAGGATTTTTTTTGTCCTCATGTTTGTGGTTTCTCACATTTTTTAAAAATCTTATAAGCTGCTAAAAAATCTTTTGTTGCGGCCCCAGCATAAGGTTTTACTGTTATATAAATATTTCTAACAGCATTTAGACACAAACACTATACACACCTCAAAGATATGGTGCATGACAATCAACACAATATTCAGATAAACATCTCTGAACATCACACAACAAGCTGCTAATGTCACAAAAACCGCAAAAATAAAAGTAAATAGTAAGAATTAAAAAAGCCAGATAATTCATAATTTATTAGAAATTAAGAAAAATAAGTCAGTTAGTTGTTGTGTTTCTGCTCATCTCTTTATTCTTGATTCTTTTTCCTTGAGGGTCACGTTACACGACGATGTACTAAAATCGGATAAGTTTTGCCTTTGCGTGTTTTGTTTATAGACGTCAACATTGTCAATATGATCCCATTCACACAGATCCGCAAAATAAATGCTGCCAGGCCAGTAGGTGGCGATGTCACTTTGTAAAAAAAAAACAAAACAATAGTCTGATGTAATACACATGCACATGACCTCACCGCTTTCACAAATTCATGTTTTTGTTTGCACTTTGAAAGCCATTTTTCGCAATGGTTGTGTAAATGAACGGCCAAACGCATACAAAGTTTTCTATTTTGCGTTCTGAAAACAGTGTCGTGTAAACAGCCTCTCAGTGATTCTGCTTGATGATGCTCAATCATCACTTAGTTAATCACTTAATTATCTAATTTACTGCAACCCAGATTCAGTGTTACTCTAACACTCTGAGGGCCCTATCATAAAACCGGCGCAATGCAGCGCCAGACGCGACGCAAGTGTTTTGCTAGTTTCAGCCTGGTGCAGTTTTCTTTTGCTCATCCTGTGCCACGTTGTTTAAATAGCAAAGGCATTTGTGCGCCCATGCTGGTCTGTGAACCAGGTGTGTTCAGGCGCATTGATGGAGTGTTGCTATTTTGAGGAGCTGAACAGACTGAGCCATTGACCAACTGAAACCTGTTCTAAAGTCAATGGTGCAGTATTTATCTTTTTTTGTTATTTAAAGAGCGCGTTAGTAATATAAGCCTATAGGCGGGTCCACAACACAGTAAACTCTGCCTATTAAACACACAGGGAGGCGCAGCAGCACACAAACATGCCAAATATTTAAAATAAAAGGATTACAATTTAAAAGATTATTATTGTGTACATAAAGATATGGTGGAATCCGGCTTGTCCTGTAGAAGGTCTGCTGTTTTCTCCTCTCTGGAGAAGCGTTCGGTCTTTCTGCTTGCAAATTCCGACATGTACATAGTGAATCCGCCATGGCCCGAGCGCAACTGGCATTTAAAGGGAATGGGAGATGAGACTCTGATTGGTTTAACGCACGTAAAGCCTAAAACACACCCATTACTCACACTGAAAAAAATGATACTTTGGATTAACTTAAAAAAATTGATGTAATTTGTTACAGCTAATTTTTTTAGATTTTCTCAAATTGTATTTATGATTTAGTTAAAACCATAAATTTTGATTAATGTCAAACCAAAATTTTAAGTTTTACCTTTACCCAAAGTACACAGCAAAAACTCCAGTGTTAAATTAACACTCAAGAGTAGGGCTGGGCGATATATATCGTGAGATTGTTATGCGCATCTCGTCAGTAAAGCCGGTTCCTTGATTAGTAGTAAATCGCCCTCACCTGCTTTCAGATGGAGCGGCATTTAGGGCTGAGGAGATATTTAAGTGATTAATTTAGTGATGATTGACTATTATTTAAGACACCTGATGTTAACAAGCAGAATCACTGAAGAAGAAAATCACAAATTATAAGTTACCATTAAGGTGATGGGTGTTTGCTTTAGTTGGGCTCTATCTAGACCATTACATGTTTACTTTAATATTTACTGTTGTTTGTCTGCTGTTAATGAATTATAACAGTTAGATGAACAAAGTAAAATGTTATCTTATAGTGGTGGTTATGTTTTGACATAATCATGCTGTGATCTGAAAAAGGAAACTTATTGAGGTAGTTTGGCTTAACTTGTTAGCAGCAGTCTAGTGATTCTTCAGGATATGATTATCAGTACTTATAATTCAAAATATTTAACATTGTTCTGATCAAAACACATTCAGATAAATTTATTTAAAACACAGACATCAATAATCAGCCTGTGAATCTCAACAATGGTGACAATAATAAAGCATGTTGCAGTGGCTGCCACCAATCACAACTCATTAATGGCTCCCATCATGCATTGCGGTATGAATAAATTATGATCTGAATTGTCTATGTAATTTACTTGTCCTAATTGAATATTCTGCTCCTCACCATTGTTGAGATGCATAGACTGAATCTTGACATCTGTGTGTGCCTAAAAGAAAGATTTTTTTTATTTTTTTTAAAACAACTTTTAAAAGAAATCCTTTATATTATATCAAAAATTCTGGGCATTTATGCAGATTCACTAACCAACAATATAAATTGAAGTCAGAAAGAAGGATTTTAATGAGTTCAGTGATCAAGTTCAAATGATGATTGTCATAACATAACCAACACCATCAGATCACTTTTTTCTTTGTTCAACTGGTGCTTACAATTCAGAAACAACAGACAGACAAAATCTAAAGTTAATAATATATGGGTCAAGAGTCCAACTAAAGCAACCAATGATCGTCATAACGGTAACTTACAATTTGTGATTTTCTCCTTCAGTGATTCTGCTTGTTAACATCAGGTGTCTTCAATAATAGTCAATCCTCACTAAATTAATCACTTAATTATCTCATTAACTTCAACACTCTTGAGTGTGGACTCATACACTCCCAGGAGTGTTAAATTAACACTGGAGTTTTTGCTGTGTACAAAGAGCCGTAGTTAACTGACAAGCTGAGCCATATCGCATTAATTATCGCTGGCGATACGTCCGCGATATTGATGCGATATGGCTCAGCTTGTCAGTTAACTACGGCTCTTTGTAGTAAATGCCGCTCCATCTGAAAGCAGGTGATGGCGATTTACTACTAATCAAGGAACCGGCTTTACTGACGAGATGCGCATAACAATATCGCGATATATATCGCCCAGCCCTACTCAAGAGTGTTAAAGTTAATGAGATAATTAAGTGATTAATTTAGTGATGATTGAGCATTATTGAAGACACCTGATGTTAACAAGCAGAATCACTGAAGGAGAAAATCACTAATTGTAAGTTACCATTAGGGAGAATAGTGTTTGCTTTAGTTGGGCTCTTCACCCTTATATGTTTACTTTAAATTTTGTTTGTCTGCTGTTATTGATTTATAACAGTCAGATGAACAAAGAAAAGTGTGGTGTTGGTTATGTTTTGACATAATCATACTGTGATCTGAAGAATGAAACTTATTGAGATAGTTTGGTTTAACTTGTCAATTATATCAGCTCTGTAATTCTACAGCATATGATTTTCAGAATTTTTCATATAACCCATAATATTTAATAAACATTTTTCTAATCAAAAGACTTTCGAATTAATTTACTTAAAAACACAGACATCAATAATCAGCCTGTGAATCTCAACAATGGTGACAATAATAAAGCATGTTGCAGCGGCTGCCACCAATCACAACTCATTAATGGCTCCCATCATGCATTGCGGTATGAATAAATTATGATCTGAATTGTCTATGTAATTTCCTTTTCCTAATTGAATATTTTGCTTGTCACCATTGTTGAGATGCATAGACTGAAACTTGACGTCTGCGTGTGCCTAAAAGAAAGATTTTTTTTTTTCCCAAAACAACTTTTAAGAAATCCTTTATATTATATCAACAATTCTGGGTATTTATGCAGAATCACAGTTATTCTGTAATAAACAACATAAACCTATGTCAGAAATAAGGATCTTAATGAGTTCAGTGATCAAGTTCAAATGATGATTGTCATAATATAACCAACACCATCAGATCACTTTTTTTTTCTTTGTTCATCTGGCAGTTTTAATTCAGATATAACAGCCAAACAAATATTAAAGTAAACATATAATGGTCTAGAGCCCAACTAAAGCAAACACACATCACCATAATGGTAACTTACAATTTGTGATTTTCTCCTTCAGTGATTCTGCTTGTTAACATCAGGTGTCTTCAATAATAGTCAATCATCACTCAATTAATCACTTAATTATCTCATTAACTTTAACACTCTTGAGTGTTAATTTAACACTGGAGTTTTTGCTGTGTACTTTGGGTAAAGGTAAAACGTTGAGTTGGAAAAAATTAAAATTTAGGTTTGACATTAATCAAAATTTATGGTTTTAACTAAATCATTAATACAATTTGAGAAAAACTAAAAAAATTAGCTGTAACAAATTACATCAATTTTTTTAAGTTAATCCAAAGTATCATTTTAGAGGGTGTAACACTTACTTTGAGGCAAAGTGAAAACAGAAGGTATAAACTGAAAATCACAATTTTCCATTGGACCAATGCAAATATATACTTTGAATGAATTGCACTGATGTTTCACTTTTTTCAGTGCATTAAGAAAAAAGGCCGACCATTTTACCCGGTGTTAAACTAGCAAAAGTGGATTCGGTCATGCCCTAAGTGAACTTGCACCATGCGCTTTAGACCATGCGCTTAGATCCTTAAAATAGGGCCCTGAGTGTGAATTAGAACCACTAGATGCACTAGAACACACATGGGGGTTTGCTTTTAAACTGTTAAAATCATATTATGATCTTGGTAACATTTTACAATAAGGTTCATTAGTTAACATTAGTTAACTACTTTAGTATTTGTAACAAATGCACTGTGAACATGAACAAACAATGAACAGCTGTATTTTTATGAACTAACATTAACAAAGATTAATAAACACTGCAACAAATGTATTACTCATTGTTAGTTCATGTTAGTTAATACATTAACTAATGTTAACTAATGAACCTTATTGCAAAGTGTTACCATGATCTTTCATTGAGCTATAAGGATGTTGCTTCATAGTGAAGCATAATATGCTAAATTTAGTGGGCAAGGTTAAACATTAACCTTTACCACTAAATATAATGTAACTTAGCAACCCACTGCCATTCACTTGTTAGCCTACATAAATAAAAATGCATTTACTGTTTTGTTCATTATTAATACTCAGAGAAGTATGACTTAAAATTAATATTTTAAATTAATATTATTGTGTATCACAACGCACAGACCCTAAAATTAATTTATTATCATAGAGTCACAAATACACTCTACATTTAATTAAGTCATGATTTCATTACTGTTGTCACTAACCCACAGCATAGTCTAATATAATTATTCCAATCCATATATATATATATATATATAGCTAATTTATTTAAATGTAAGTAAATAAAGTTTGACTGGCTCTATTTTAAAACGACGATTTGGAATTAAGAATTATCAACGGAGACTTGGGCTGTTTAAAGTTTCACTTTGACTCGACACGTATAGTTCTATAAGAACACTTTGAGTTGCAAATAACGCAAACAAAATTCATCCGTCAATGAGAACGCAAATGTGTAGAAATGAAACGTACAAGATGTCTTGATGTCAGGTGACCTGCGGGTATAAGCGGAAAAATTTTGACGCGCCTTTGAATTATTGAAAACATATTCGCCTCATCACGGCCCTTCGTTCATTATTCCTTGAATAAAATAGTGTACTATATGTTTTGTTTTGGCATTTAATTTTAATAAGGGTATGTTATAAATTTGAACTCCCTTACCTTCCATGCTTTTTCTTCTGCTGTAGGCTATTTTCTCTCTCTCCGTGTCTCTCTTTTTTAAGTCTGAGAAGGAAACACCTTTGATCGATGACTGAACTATCACAGTGGGCTGTGCTTATACTATCACCTGTATTTTTCCTGGAAATAAAGACAAAATTGGAGTTGGTTTGAATGAATGAATTTAATGTGACAGAAGTTTTCTTGAAACAGCCTAGACTTGTATTTTTGGCTCCATAATTAAATGTATTTATTGCATTTGAAACCCTGCATCATTATAAGGCTGTGTGTCTTTTCAACAAAATTACTTTAAAACAGTTGCTCAGCGCTTATGCATTCTATAGTTAAATATAATTATAAAAATCAGTATATATTAAAGCTGTTCATTATGAACAAAATGATGCAATGTTGAAGAAAACACATTAATGAGTATCTTCATTCAACACTTCCCGCCACAAGATGGCACAGTAACAGCAAAAGGGTCACCTAAATCTGAAGAATAACCAGGATCCTGCCTGAATAGCTGGGGAAAACAGCAAAGCCAGAAAAAATTTGTGAAAATGAATAATTAATAATCAAAACAACTGATGTCTAGTCATTAACGGTGATGATAAAGCCATAAAAAGTATCAAGCTGGACAGCTCTGACAGTTCACTGACAGGTCACACTCTTACAACAGCATAATGCATCTAATATGGGTTGATTTATTTGTTCATTTATTTTGCAGAGACAAATATCGGTCTAATTTTTAAAGCTGTGGGTCAAAATTAGAATGATATTTGTGTCCGTAAAATAAATGTGTTGACCATTTCTGTTTAATAGATTTCGTTAACTAAGTGATTTTAAATCATTTAGATAAATTAAAAGAATGAACAAATAAATCAACCCATATTAGATGCATTATGCTGTCTCAACAATGGTGACACTCAAATGAAACGCTTCATGTCGCAATGCATGCTGGATTACCACCACAGTATAGAATTCCCAGCATGCAGAAATTATGCAGTGGGATTGTCTTATTTTATTTTATTCTTACCATGTGCTTTTATTTTTGTTGTTGTTTTAGATGTTTGTCACCATTGGTGAGGTTCATATGCTTATTCTTGATTATGTGTGTGCTCAAGAGACACAATAACTTTAAAGGTTTTAAGAATATCATATATTTAAAACTCAAATTACCTAATTATACCACAACTGAACATCATGCTGTAAAATCAAAGGACTACTACAATCAATAAGGTGAAATCTATAACAACCTCATCTTCATAATTAGAGAATAGACTCTCAAGATCAGTGACTACACTGTTAGAAAAATCTGTAGAAATTACAGTATTACTGGCAGCTACTTGCCAGTAACTTACTGTAGATTTAAATTGATGTTATTTACTGGCAATAATTTGTTCAAAATTAAATGAACATTAAACATTAACAAGTCTTTATCTTTACAGAATAAAACTAAAATAACAGCCTCATGCAAAGCATTCTGGGAACCAAAATCTGAAGGAAAAAAACAGAAAAAAGTTGATGAACATTTCTGGTTCCCAGAATGCTTTGCATTAGATTGTTATTTTATAATTTTATTCTGTAAAGACAAAGACTTGTTAATGTTTAATGTTCATTTAACTTTGAACAAACTGTTGCCAGTAAATAACATCAATTTAAATCTACAGTAAGTTACTGGCAAACAGCTGCATAACTACAGCACATTTTTTACAGTGTAGATGTTGACAAGGCCAACATCAATACACAACCATCAATACCTGTGTATATTTTTCCTTTGCTTTTATTGTCATAACAAATTAGTTTTTGTAGAGAAATGGTTATAGCAGCTAGAGAAAATCTAATGTTATATTAATGAAGAGTCAAGAGCCCAACTAAATTAAATCACGACCGTGGTAACTTCAAATGAAATATTTTCAATAAATCATCAACATCTAAACCTCTGTTATTTTTCAATAAGTTCTTCTGATTATGACAGAAATAAAGTCAGTCTGGTTAGTAATAAGTGAAGCTGGTAATGCTGTTTGTGGAGTTGTTTAATCCTCCTCTGCTGAGATCTTCACAGATTTAATGTCTTCTTTTCTCTTCAGTTGATTTCATCTGAGGCTGTGGCTGAAGTCAGTAGTTTACTGTAAAATCAAATTTACTAAACAAAAAATTTAAAATTCTGTGAATTACTTTATTTGATTGTATGTGCAAAAACATACCATATGATATTGTGGAGATCTGTTAGTGTTTAATGTTCTGTTGGGTTTTTTGACACTGTGAGAAATGAAGTGTGAGTGTCAACAGCATTGAGAGCAATGCCATACATAGCATTCTTGTAGCTTAGCACTAGCAATGTCAAGGTCATGGGTTTGAATTCCAGGGAATGCACAAACTGATAAAATATTCAATGTAATTAGTTTCAGATTAAAGCATCTGCAAAATGGATAATTCTCATGTTTTTTTTTTGTGTGTTTTTTTACAGAACATAATAAAACTCTATTCTTATGCAACTGTTATACTGAGCTCTATAATACTATTCATTATAACTATAATAGAACACAAGTAAATTCAGACCAGCTTTAATAAATGTTGTAATATGACCAATAAATAGACTAATGAAGATTACATTCACTTTCTATATTCTGTTTTATCTTTTAGTGTTATTACCAGAAAAAAAGTAGTATATAATTCAATTGTCACTATTGTAATATTACCGCTGTGGTCTATGAGTACAATATAGGTAATTTAATTTACACTAACCTTCATACACTGATGCCATTATGACTCTCGCA
This sequence comes from Rutilus rutilus, assembly GCA_021464565.1. NCBI lineage: Eukaryota > Metazoa > Chordata > Actinopteri > Cypriniformes > Leuciscidae > Rutilus > Rutilus rutilus. The sequence goes on along the minus strand of JAJAQA010000002.1, from coordinate 17,147,152 downwards.
GTTTGTTCTTGTCCTTCAGAGTATCTCGGTTTGTGTCTGACTGCATGAACTGAACTAAATAAAAGAAACTGGAAGTTAGCCCACATTAAATATCATGCATTGCTTGGCCATTGGCTGTTTATTGGACACCTGCAGGTACAGAGGTATTTTCCCTGTAAATAGAAGCACAGTGTGAACAGTAAATTTGGCTAAAATATTTTAACACCATAAACACTGATGGCTCTCCAAGCTCCAGTTTTCATGTCACCTATTTTTTCAAATATTTCACCTGATTTTTTCCCTTGAGCTAAGAAATTGTGACCGTCATGTCACCTAAAATATAAACTTTTTTTTTTCCTTAGGCTATATATTAAAATAAAGTTTAACCCAAAATATGTTGTTGATTAAATCTTTAGAGTTGACATGACATCAGCTATGTGCATGTGTAAATCATGCTTATGACAATTATGTGTTTATGAAGTTTATGAAGCCTATAGAGAGAAATCCTCACCTGGAATATTGTTGTAAGACAGAGAAGACAAAACATGACCAGTTTAGTAAGAGATAAGGACTTCAGCTCAACACTGTCCCCTAGTGGCCAAGAGCCTTTCTGTTGAGTTTTGAATTTGAATCTTCTGAATGTGTTTGCTTTGTTAATGTAAATGTGTGATGATTTGTTAAAGTCGACATGAAATCAAAATTGACCCTATTTACTTTGTTAGCACATATTACTAGTCTAGTGGTGAACAATTAATCCGTGCAAGTTAATGCACCGAAAAAAAAAAAATGGTTTGCCGTGGTAATCTTTAATCAAAATCTGAAAAGTTACTTCCGGTCTGGAATGGTGAAGCATTACCAGCTTCACTTATTACTAACCAGACTGACTTTATTTCTGTCAGACGTCTACAAAAGTTTTATTGAGAATTAACAGGTGTTTAACTCTAATGTGTTTCATTTGAAGTCACCATAACAGTGATTAGTGTTTCCATTAGTTGGGCTCTTAACTCTTATTATATCTTTTGCCTTTTTTGGCCGCTGTGACAGTGTGTTTGTCAAATACATTTGCAGTAGCAAAGAAAGCTAAAGTGAAACGAGATCAGGTGATGATGGTTACCTGTTGATGGTTTTATAATCATCATGAAATAGACCTGCTTCACTGAGGTAATTTGAATCTAACACATTGTGTTGTACCAATAATATATTCTCATCACAAACCCTGTGTTACTGCAGCGTGAGGTCCAACAATATTATAACAATCAGAAGATTTTAACAAACATGAACATGAAAAATTAATCCACCGTGACCAGGGTTATTATAGTTTTGCATTTTTCATTAGTTTTTATTTTTATTTCGTTTTGACTTTTTGTTTTCAAATTCAGTTTAGTTTTAATTAGTTTTTAAAGTGAGTTTGCTAGTTTAGTTTATTTTTTATTTTTTTTAAAATGCTTAGTTTTAGTTTAGTTTTTATTAGTTTTAGTGTTAGTTTTATTCTTTTTTTGTAATTTGGGTTATTTGTCAGGGGCAAGATTCAAAAAAGTCAGAAAAAGTATTGTGTAATAATAACTCAACAAAAACATCATACAATTTTAGAAAAAAATTCACACCCCATTGAAATTCCTTTACCTCTTACAAAATCCACACGCTGTACCAAAAATCTACACATCTTCTATACAGAATTCACACCCATACAAATACCACAGCTATACAACCCTACCTATACAGTCAATAGCCTACTCATCTGGATTGAAGAAGCAAACATTAAGTGTAAAAGTAAAAAAATGACATAACATTATTTAATATTTGAATCACAGCTTATATAGTGTTTGACATCGACAACCACAACCAAAAAGTGCATTTTACCTCAAACTTGCGACTAGTTAACTTCCTAAAGAAGGCGCAATCGCTTCTCGGGTCGACATCAACACACTGACAAAATTATATTCCGAATTTAAAATATTTTATACCACTTTTTAATGTGTGATTGTGTAAAGGATTGTGTAAAGGTGTTCACGAGATAGAGATACCAACCTTTAGCGAACTTGCTTTCAACGTCGAACGAACACTCGGAGGGGAGGGGCTGTGTGTGTGTGTGTGTGTTTGTGTGTGTGTGTGTGTGCGCGAGCGCATGTGAGAGACGCATGAGAGACGGTGGGAGAGCAGGGAAAGGAAATGCAGAACGAATACACTGCGTGTTTTAAATAGCGTTAAAAAATGAAAGACCTTGACAAAGACGAAAACTAAGGACATTAGTTTTGCCAAACACACATTACAGTTTTAGTTAGTTATCGTTTTTTTGTAATGCCTCGTTTTTATTTTTATTTCAGTTAACGACAATGTTTTTTCCCACCTAGTTTTCATTTTTTCGATTGTTTTCGTTAACGATTATAACCTTGACCGTGACACACAGAAATATCAAAAATCAGCACATGAATCTCAACAAGGGTGACAATATATATATATTTTTTAGATAAACAGATTAATTCATAACATCACTGAAAAGCTACTAAATGTCACAAAAAAAAAACAACAGCAAAAAATAAAAGCACATATTTAGAATTAAAATAATAGGACAATTCAGCTGCATAATTTATTCATGTTGCAATGCATGCTGGGAGTTTTATACAATGATGGTACCCAGCATGCATTGCAGCAAGGTACTTTAGATTGTCACAGCTGCCAAAAAAGATAAAAGATATAATACGAGTTAAGAGCCCAACTAATGGAAACACTATTCACTGTTATGGTGACTTCAAATGAAACACATTAGAGTTAAAGCTCTGTTAATTCTCAATAAAAACTTCTGTAGACTTCTGACAGAAATAAAGTCAGTCTGGTTAGTAATAAGTGAAGCTGGTAATGCTGTTTGTGGAGTTGTTTAATCTCCTCTGCTGAGATCTTCACAGATTTAATGTCTTCTTTTTCTCTTCAGTTGATTTCATCTGAGGCTGTGGCTGAAGTCAGTTGTAGTTCTTGTGCTTCTGCTCGTCTCTTTTTTCTGTTCTCTTCTTTCTTTCAGTGATTCTTTTTGTTAACAGGCTGAGATGACTTCATATTTAATATACACAGATTTTGTGGCTCAGATAAGGTCCAGTTCTGGTTTTTTACTTTGCTCTTGGCTGACATGTGGCATTGCTATGGCCTGCTTGTGGCCCAGATTTGGCAAACAGGAGTGGCCCACCCAAGTGCCCGTAATTCCAACGGCCAGATCATCTTTCCACGTGTGCCCAGATGTGGGCCGGATCTGGGCCGACACAATTGCTATGTGGGTAATTGTGGTCACAGTTTGAGCACACAGTGAGAGCGCTGTGAGGTTACACTTTTAGATCACTGTGAACTCAGATTGCTGACGGTGTGACCACATGGTGACATCACTGTGAGATCAAAGTGTTGACTGGGTGGCACATTCATATTCATAATATGAATATTGTACACAGTTAAACCAACTCATGACATTTGCAAGCACCAAGACTGTGTATAAACCAAAACCTTGTCTGGAAATTATCTTGATAATGTGTTTGCCTAATATCTATTGTGTATTATATGAATTACAACAAAGTAGCTAAACTGACATATTTTTGTTTAAAGTTAAAGTGAGCACACAGGACAAAAAGAAAAAGAAAAATTTCACATTTTGACCCTGGACTGAAAGTTCATTGAGACCACTGAAACCTGAAAGTTCAGGTCCCTGATCTCTCATTTCATTCGCGTCACAACCATATTGAGCTGCAACACAAAGCTCCTGAATATCAGACCTCACTGGATTCTTCTTCAGTTTGTTTCTGTGCTCCACCCTTCAGCACACGTTAAGCCTGTTCAAATACACCTGAAGTGTTATTTATAGACTTGAATGACACTTCAGATGTTTTTGTTGTGTTTGTTGAACAGGTTTAACGGCAGGACATTCATTGTGTGGTTTTAAAGCTGCGTTGCACCTGTTGAGCTCCAACTGAACAAACCAATGAACAGAGAGCGAGAATCATCACTGAAGAGACACTGAAGGAAATGAAAAACTATGAACTAATAATAATGAATGCATAAAAAATTGTTCAAGCATTTCACCTTGTTTAATCAGTAAACTGCAGGTAGAGTTGAGTCAGGATGTTTGTTAACAGTAGGTATTTCAAATTTCTTTTTACCCTTAAACGAAGAACAAAAAAGTTTGGGCCTTTGTATGTTTGAATCGACATGATGGTGAATTAAACATTTTTGGTGAACCAGCATGAGGGACAGCAGCCTTATACAAGTACACCTGGGCTGCGTTCAGCCCCGACAAAACGTTGCACAACGTTTTTTAAAAAGAAACAGTGATGCGTTGAATTACCTAATTACCTAATTCAGACTAAAAAACATCTATTTAGCCTCACATACTGACTTTATTTGTAGTTCATACTGTTTTAATACCCTGTATTTTCTGTCTCATTTTTAGGAAAAGCACTTAATTACCATTGTTTATTTCTATACCAAATGTCATACACTTGCAATGAAGCTAAAAATATAAACAACTACATCATTATGTTGATATCCTATATTTTTTACAATAAAACTTTCGACAAACATGTCTTCGAATATCCTCAGTTGTTGCGTATACCGAGCTGCATCGAACACAATTGTAAATTACTTTCCTTGAACCCATTGTGCGAGTTCACTTTAATACTGCGTGCTTTATATACATGTTGCTGCTGATTGGACTGCAGTTCTGACACACCCACCAAACAAGAGAAAACGTATCTCAAACCCTGTTGCACACCGGTGCACGCCGTTTCCAGGAAACATGACGTTCAACCCGGAAACCGTAGCAAAACGTTGCGCACCGTTTTGAACTTGAACCTGCCCCTGCACTGTAAAAATGAATACGCTATATTTACTCAATAAAATTGTGGCAACAGATTACAAGCAATATTATTAATTAAATTGAACAAATTAGAATTGAGCAATAATTAATCAAATTAATTCCTTAAAAGTTAACCATTAATTTAACCAAAATTTACTTTTTTTTTTTAAACAAAAATATCGAAATAACAGACAGAGGTCAAAGATGAATTAAGAACTCTTTATATTTTATTGCCAACATTGAAGACACCTGATGTTAACAAGCAGAATCACTGAAGGAGAAAACGTAATTTTAAGTCACTGTTATGGTGATCAGTGTTTGTTTTAGTTGGGCTCTTGACCTTAAATCATTATCTTTAGATTTTGTTTGGCTGCTGTACCTGAGTTATAACAGCCAAATGAACAACGAGAAAAGGTGATCTGATGGTGTTGGATGTGTCTTAACATAATCATTATTTCACAATCATTTGACCTGATTCTCTGAACTCATATACACAGACATCAAGAATCAGCCTGTGAATCTCAACAATGGTGACATTTATAAAGCATGTTGCAGTGCATTCTGGGTTCCACCAATCAACACTCATTCATGGCTCCCATCATGCATTGCTGCATGAATATATAATGAGCTTATGATCAGAGGTGATCTGTTTGTCACCATTGCTGAGATTCATACGCTAAATATTGATGCCTGTGTGTACCTACATAAAAAAAAGTTTTTTGTTTTTTTTTAATAATTTTAATTTCATTGAAAAGGCTAAACATATTATGCTGTACAAGGACAGTGCTGCTATAATTAATGAAATAAACACAACTCAGACACTGGGCTCTGTATGAGTTCAGCGATTCAGGTGAAATAATGATTGTTAAAACACAATCAACACCATCAGATCACCTTTTCTCTTTGTTCATCTGGCTGTTATAACTCATGTACGGCAGCCAAACAAAATCTAAAGTTAATGATTTAAGGTCAAGAGCCCAACTAAAACAAACACCGATCACCATAACGGTGACTTACAATTACGATTTTCTCCTTCAGTGATTCTGCTTGTTAACATCAGGTGTCTTCAATGTTGCCAATAAAAATTTTACTCATTTTAAATGGTTACCTTTTAAGGAATTAATTTGATAAATTATTACTCAATTCTAATTTGTTCAATTTAATTAATAATATTGCTTGTAATCTGTTGCCACAATTTTATTGAGTAAATATAGCGTATTCATTTTTACAGTGTACCTTCATTCACTATTCCCTACATTAGTTCACTAATATAGTCCACTTGACTGAGTGAAAGAATAGAAGTGAGTGAATTGAGAAACTGATGAACAGAGAAGGACAGAGAAACAAGAACAGAAAAAAGAGAAACACAAGAACTACAACTGACTTCCAGCCACCGAGTGTGAAACCAGTTTACGATTATTTCTTTCATACATGTACAAAAGTTCTTGTTGAGAATTAACAGAGATTTAGTTTATAATAACGTTTGTTGTCACCATAATGGAGATCAGTATTTGCTTTAGTTGGTCTCTTGTCCCTTGACTTCTTACTGTTCATCTCTCTTTGGCTGCTGTAACAGTGAGTTTATAAAACACATTTGTTATGGCAAGAAAAAGCCAAAAGGAAGATGATGAGGTGTTTTTATTCTTTTGTGATGATGTCACAATCATCCTGATCATGTCTGATTCTCTTATCATTCCTGTATTTATTCTTTGAAATTGATTTATTTCATATTTAGCATATGTCTGTAAATCTACAACATAAAATCAATATTTATGTAATAAGGTCTTCTGATGAATATCGTATAGTGCATTAAAACATTTTGAACTCCTGCTTGATTCAGACACACACAGATATCAACAATCAGCACATGAATCTCAACAATGGTGACAATCAAACAAAAGTTTCATGTCGCAATGCATGCTGGGTTTCAGGATAATATAAAACTCCCAGCATGCACTGCTGCATGAATAAAAAATATATATATTTTGCCACCATTGTTGAGATTCATGTGCTAAATTGTGATATCACTGTGTTTCTAATAGACATTGTAGCTCTGTTTCTCTGGTTATGCATGATGTGTTAAAAAAAAAAAAGAGTCATTGTAATTTATTGATGTGGTTTCACAGTGGTGGTAATGTAACACTTTTGATTGAGGATTAATCTCTGAATGAGTGAAAATGAATTCCTTGGTGAATGAACAGGCAATATGATGATTTTGTTATCATAACCGCAATCATTCATAAACTGTGTGTGTACAAGTGTGACTTGCAAAAACAGCTCAAACAGCAAAGCAGAAAATAATGTTTTAGCATCAGCATCCCAACTAAAGCAAGCACTGATCTCTATAATGGTAACTTCAAACAAACATTTTCAATTAAACATCTTAATAACAACTTCTGTAGATGTATGACAGAAATAAAGTCATACTGGTTAATAATAAGTATAATAATGTGTAATGGCTGGAAGTCAGTTGTAGGTCTTGTGTTTCTCTATTTTCTGTTCTAACAGCAGGTGTTCATCACTAATGCTCAACAATCACTTACATATTCCCTCAATTATCTCACTGCAACACTGTCTCAATGTTACTTTTACTCTTTGTAGTGTGGATTTTCCTGTGGGGTTGAAAGGGTTAACAGTGTAAGATAAAAAGTCACACCCACAAAATGTATTTTAACAGTAATAAACTGTAAGTTATAAAACAGGTTTATACTGGCAACACTGTTGCCAGTAGTTTACGGTAAAATTAATTTTTTGGGTCACCATTGTGCAGAAGAGTAGAGCCTGTGTTTCAGTCCAGGAGAAGATCTACAAACATTGATGATATGCTGCATGTTGCTTTATTTAACAGGCGGTGACTGTGTAGTTGCTGGTCCAGTGGAAATCTCTTTATTTACGAAAGTTTTGTTGTGGTTTCAAATAAAAGATGTTCACAGTGATACTTTGCTCACGTTATCAATGCATTATAAATTTTAGTTAAAACATTTAAATGACACTTGATCAATTTAAGGCAGTCAGTTTCTGCAAGTGAAATTAGTTAACTCGAGTTTTAGTGCATTTTTACAGTGACATACTGTAGATTACAGTAAAGAACTGTACAATTAACAGTAAATTACTGGCAACAGTGTTGCCAGTATTTTACTGTAAAAAACCTGGTAAGGTCTAACAGTGTAGGTATCACTGCAGTCACATTAGCCTATTGCAGTGTTATTTAGTTATCATACAACTGCATGACCAATAACACCTTCTGTAACTATAGGTGTGTCTTGTTATGTTACTGATTACGATATGATTTATCCTTTTCATTTCCTTTCTCACAATATGGTAATATGAAATAATCAAAATGTCATAAATCATTTAGCCTAAATCATAATTCATTCCTCTATCTGAAGACCTGAACCTCCTGTTGTGGATAATCAACTAATTAAATTGTTTAAATGTTGTGGTGTCATACGTGCGTTAGCCTAAAGACCAGCTTCATTTATCAAAACAATCATATCAGGGAGATTGCGAGTTACAGGCTAATGGGTTTTTTTTATGTTTTTTTTTTACTTCTATGCATTATAATGAAGGCGTTGTGAAACTGCACAGCTTTTCAAGTTTTTTAAATGACATACTCCATCCTTTCTACACTGTAAAAATGAATACGCTATATTTACTCAATAAAATTGTGGCAACAGATTACAAGCAATATTATTAATTAAATTGAACAAATTAGAATTGAGTAATAATTAATCAAATTAATTCCTTAAAAGGTAACCATTTAAAATGAGTAAAATTTTTATTGCCAACATTGAAGACACCTGATGTTAACAAGCAGAATCACTGAAGGAGAAAACCGTAATTGTAAGTCACCGTTATGGTGATCGGTGTTTGTTTTAGTTGGGCTCTTGACCTTAAATCATTAACTTTAGATTTTGTTTGGCTGCTGTATTTGAGTTATAACAGCCAGATGAACAAAGAGAAAAGGTGATCTGATGGTGTTGATTGTGTTTTAACAATCATTATTTCACCTGAATCGCTGAACTCATACAGAGCCCAATGTCTGAATTGTGTTTATTTTATTAATTATAGCAGCATTGTCCTTGTACAGCATAATATGTTTAGCCTTTTCAATGAAATTCAAATGATAACAAAAAAAAAAATTCCACAAATTTGTACTTATTAATAATACTTATTCCCTGTGTCATTTCACTTTATTTATTATGATTCAACTTGTATACTTAAATGTTCTGATTTCTTTGTATGAATTCAATATTTGGCTTGATGGCTACATCTGGTGGAAATTTTGTGTCAATAGCCCACTTAGAAATCCCCTTACTGATAAAAATGCTGATGTGTCAAATACTTATTTTCCCCGCTGTACATTACACAACTTCAGGAAGGCACTTTTGTACTGTTGTGGTATGAATAATAAAACACAAACTGCAAGAATCAGTAATCATACAGACAGCACAGAATAACTTGCATCCCAATGATTCTTCCATTTATTTACTTTTTCTAACATGCTGTATTAGGTAATTTAACAGTTTGTTCTGTGTATTTCTGCATTTCAGTATTATACTATATTATAATGTCTACACATTAAATTATACTTCATTAAACTGTTCAATTGGTTTTAATTTCAGTTCTACAAAACATTTAACATTCGAGTTTAAGCTCAACAGTTTTAAATACACCATTTTAAAGGTTAGAAGGCTACACATATTCTACACATATCCTTAATAAATTCTTCACAAAAAAAAACATTTTGAGCTGCAAATGATATCTTCATATTCATTTGAAATTTCCCAATGACATTCAATGAGATGCAATTCATCTTAATTCCAATGTTGAATATGAGACCTCACATACATCACATATGATCTTTCAGTGAAGATTCAAGATGGACTTGCTATAAAAAGCACATAAGATAGATTTCATTTGGATCACTAAACATCCATTGGTGATTGGACCCCGATGATTGGCGCTTGCGGATATATAATTATTTTGTAATTAGAAACTGTAATTAGATTGAATACATGATTGTCTTAAAATAAAAAAGAAAGGTCCAAGAGAAGTAACATTTAAAAACGTACAGATCATCAATTATGCTGCTGATTCATGAGTGATTTAATAAGTAGTGAGGATGTAAACTGTCACCTTTATCTTTTTTATCTATGGGTATGTTGTGGGTATGACAATAAATAGACTCCAGATCCCACTGTTACTGCCGCCAGAAGTGCACCTCCTGCTGCTCCTATTACTGCTGCCTGTCCTGCAGTGAATGCAGTTCCCATCAGAGACGCTATTGCTGCTCCTGCTGCTGCTACTATTCCTCCTAACACTCCTCCTCCTATTCCGCCTACCGCTGCTCCAGTAACACATTTTCTGTGTAGTATTTCATCCTGAATCTTCTTATAATCCTGCTCAGTGTATCTCCAGAATCTGTTCTGCCTCCTCAATTTGTTGATCTCTTTCAGAAGCTCGGTGACTTGAAATCGATCTTCTTTTTTATTGTTAAAAACATGAAAACCTCCTGAACACTGATCAACTACTGACCGCAGTGTTTTACATTTATTCAGATATCTCTCTACGGTCCCATGTAACTGATCTCCGTGAGTAAAGAGCACGAATGTGTGTTTTAGGGCCTTTGTTCCAAAATGATCCTGGATCCATTTCACAACTTTACTGTCACTCTTTGTGAAAGTCTCACCCAGTTTGATCACCAGCAGAAACACATCAACACTATGAAGTGTAAGCATCTTCTGTATTTGAGATTCAGCATATTTAATCTTCACTGATATATCAGAGAGTCCTACAGTGTCGATCACTGTGATTGTTTGTCCATCCAGCTCTGTTTGTGCTGATTGACAGGTTCTGGTCACAGCCTCAGGAGAAAAATCATCTTCAAATAGGTTTCTAGCTCTGCTCAGGATGGTGTTTCCTGACGAACTCTTTCCTGATCCAGTCGAGCCCAACAGCATAATTTTCACTTCTGACTCTGTAAAATAGTTGAACAGATGGATGAATCAAAGCAAAATACCCAGTGTTGAAAGAACACTGCTCAGTGTTTATGCGAGTCTGTCCTCAGGGCCCAGTTGGTCAAAAGTAATCTGATCAGATTGGATCAAAGCTTAAAAATTAGTGGTTCAAAAGAAAAAAAAGTATTCTGAAATCGGATTAGATCATAAAATCCAATCCAGTTTTGATCTGGAGCAAACCATCAGTATGTTTTGTTCAAAACTGTTTAACAAGATTGGGATAACTTTGATCCCAAATAATTAAAAACATAAAATAAAATATGATCAGAAAATATAACCTCATTTAGAGCAGGTAATCCAGATTTGGTCATCTGAAAAAGTGTGTATCTGGATCAGGGTGATTTAATTCAATAATGCTTTGAAACATTTTTGTCACGTTTTTGAGTATAATAGCTCTTAGATCATGTGACACTATCACATACAAACCAGCATTGACAAACAGATAATTCGTTCAAAAAATTATCAAGAAAAGTTGTTGACCTTTAGAATGTTTTAGACCAACAGCGTATGAATCTCAACAACGGTGACAATCAACAAAATAATCAGATAAAACTCTGAACATCACAAAACAAGCTACGGAAAAGTTACAACAAAAACAACAGCAAAAATAAAAGCAGATATAATAATCAAAGATAATACAAGGCAATTCAGCATAATTTATTCATATATAATTTATTCATATATTATTCATATATAATGTTTTTTTTGTTTTTGTTTTTTTGCTGTAAATTAAGTCCAAAGTAAGGTTGCCACCATATTTTTTACAGTAAAATACTGGCAACCACAGCTGCTGGTTTTTTTTTTTACTGTAAATTTCACAGGTTTTTTTTTTAACAGTGTACTAAATAAAGAAAATTACTTGACTTGATTTAGACTTACTAAAGACTTGACTTGAACTGTATGACTCAAGAATGACATTTTAACAATTAAAGTATTCTCAGTCACTTAAATCAGCGCTTTGAACGAATCAGTTGAATGAATGCTTCTATAACTCATTCATTAAGACATTGATTTCACCACCAACTGGTAGTTTTAATTCCATAATTAAAAGTACAATTTAAATTAAGGCGTCAAATATGTGCCCTTATTGGGAAAGTTCATTTCTGTCACTTCCCTAAAGGTGATATTGCGTCAAAACATATATAGGCTATGAGTTAAACATATGACATTATCTATAAAACCAATATAATTAATGCATCACACTTGAGAATTTATCTTCAACATTTTTCTAATAATTGTTAATATAATAATATGAAAGAATGTCAGTAATTATAAATACAAAATATAATAAATATTACTATTATTATTTATACGGTATTAATTTATAATTAAAAAAAAGTTAATCGTTTCTATATCACAGTGCACAAACCCTAAAATGTTTTTTAGTATTGTGATTTCACAAATACTCTATATATTTAATTAACAGTCATTACGATTCAGGATTACCAAAAATAAATAAAACATTTATGTCTAAATTTAAGATTTATATATTTGAATTGCATATAATATTTTCATCCATTTGGATTACATATAGTTTTAACACAAACTAATGTGAAATATATCCTATGTCATACATAAGTGAAAAAGGTAAGATTTATGTAATTGTATTAATAAACTGGCTGTGATTTATATATGTCAGTCATACATAAATAAAAACAGGTAAGATTAATGTAATCGGCCACTGAACACTGCCTACACAGCAAAATCCCCAGTGTTAAATTAACACTCCTCAGTGTTTATATGTGTCCACACTACAGGGTGTTAAAAATTAACACTGAAGCAGTGTTGAAGTTAATGAGATAATTAAGTTAACACTGAAGCAGTGTTGAAGTTAATGAGATAATTAAGTGATTAATTAAGTGATGATTGGCCATTAGTGGTGACACCTGATGATAACAAGCAGACTCACTGAAGGAAAGAGAAACAAGAACAGAAAAAAGAGAAACACAAGAACTACTGACTTCGAGCCATTATTGCACTTATTATTTTACCAGTTTGACTTTATTTCTGTCATACATCTACACACGGTCTTATTTAGATTTAACAGAAGTTTAGATGGTAATGTTTTATGGAATGTTTCGTTTCATGTCACCATTATGGTGACCAGTGTTTGCTTTAGTTGGGCTCTTGACCCTTTACTTTGTAACATTAGTATTTCTCTGGCTGCTCCAACTCTGTGTTTATAGAACATATGTGTTGTGGTAAGAGAAACTATGACTTTGGCTGTGTTTCCTGAAAAAATTGCAAGCCTAATTTGATCATATAGACCATTTGTTGCAGTTGGTCTGCAATCAAGTTAAGTTTAAGATGCTTTTGGAAATTCAGCCCTGGTTATGTTTCAATGATGAAATTACTAGTGACCTGATTCAATGATGTCACCCAGCATTATAAACTGATTATCTAATTGTTTTATTAATTTTTCACTACAGTAGTTACTTCAAGCAATGTTTTAAAAATCTGAAGGATTTAAAATCACACACAGACATCAAGAATCTACATATGAATCTCAACAATGGTTACAATCAAACAAATGCTTAATGTTGCAGTGCATGATGGGAGCCACCAATCAGAACGCATCCCTGGCTGACATCATGCATTGCAGCATGAATAAATTATGCAGCTGAATTGTCCTGTAATTTTCATTGTTTTTTTCTGTTGGCTTTTATTTTGCTATTGTTTTGTTCTGACTTTAGTATCTTGTTTTGTGATGTTCAGAGTTGATCTGCTTGTCACTAGTTTGTTTATTGTCACCATTGTTGAGATTCATATGCTGATTCTTGATGTCTGTGTGTTTAAACAATAACTTCTTCTCTCAAAATATTTTCAAAATTTTTGATATTGCTGGTGGATCTCAAACTGTAAAATCTCAGAGCTACAATCACCAATACTAAAATGAGACATCAAGCATATAGTCAAAAATGTAGAGTCTGAATGACATCAGTGAATCAGGACACTACATGATAATGTTTTTATCATCAAAACATATTGGGAGCAGGTCATGTTTTCTCTTGCAGTAACAAATGTGCTTTATAAACACAGAGTTGTAGCAACCAGAGAAAAACTAATTTTAAAAAATGAAAAGTGTCAAGAGCCCAACTAAAGCAAACACTGACCACCAAAATGGTAACTTGAAAAGAAAAATTCCATAAAATATTACCGTCTAAACTTCTGTTGACTCTCAAGAACTTTTATCGATGTATGACAGAAATAAAGTCAAACTGGTAATAATAAGTGCAACAATGTGTAATGACTCGAAGTCAGTAGTTCTTGTGTTTCTCTTTTTTCTGTTATTGTTTTTTCTCTTTCCTTCAGTGAGTCTGCTTGTTATCATCAGGTGTCACCACTAATAGCCAATCATCACTTAATTAATCACTTAATTATTGCATTAACTTCAACACTGCTTCAGTGTTTACTTAATTATCTCATTAACTTCAACACTGCTTCAGTGTTAATTTTTAACACCCTGTAGTGTGGACACATATAAACACTGAGGAGTGTTAATTTAACACTGGGGATTTTGCTGTGTACTGTTTTCACTGACCCATAGTGTATAGTTTATTATAATCCCTTTATAGTTTAATTTGAATGTAGCCTAAGTTAATAAAGTTTAATTGGTTCCATTCTAAAACGACGATTTGGAATTGGGAATTTGCAACGAAGACTCGGGCTGTTTAAAGTTGAACTTTTTTTTAACTTGACACAGAGTTCTGAAAACACTGTTACAAATGACGCGAGACACGAACGCAAAGCGTCCATCAATAGGAACGAGTTATGCGTGAACGTCCAGTAGCCTAGGCTACGGAAGTGTTTCTGCACACAATATAGTTTAAAGGGCAAAAACCTGAAAATGTCTTGCAATGAAACCTTTTGGGTCACGTGACCGGGATATTGCGGAATAATTTGAATGATTAAAAACGTAACGAAACCGTTGTCATGGCTTCCTCACATAAAACACTGTAAGTTTCGTTTTGGCATTTACTTATATTCAGGGTATATTATAAATGGTAAATTACCTGACTGCTTGCTTGCAAATGTTCCAAAAAATAATGGGTCTTCCATGGTTTTTCCTGTGCTGTGCATTTTCTCTCTCCGTGTCTCTCTTTTTTATGTCTGAAGGGAACTGAAAGTGTTTTAGGAGTGGACTTTGCTTCAGTGGGCTGTGCTTATGCTTATGTCTTACTCTAGATGGAGTTTTCACTGGAAATGAAACTGGAGCAGTTTTGAATTAGATCTAATTGTAAATGTGACTGAAGGTTTGCTTTTTCCACCAGGGTGAATTAATTAAAGTCTTTCAAAAGTCTTCTTTTTTTTTTTTACTCTGGAAATCAATGGGTCCAGTTAACTGATTGGTTACTGACATTCTTTAAAATATCTTCCTTTGTTCAGCAGAAGAAATAAATTCATACAGGTTTGAAGGGAGAGTATATGATGACAGAATTTTCAATTTTGAAGTGAACTATCCCTGTAACTGGAAAACAAAGAGAGGAGCGCCACCTATTGGACAGACAAGCGCAGACAACAGAGAGGAGAAATGGGCAGATTTGTCACAGAAGCTGTCAGATGAAATCAATATATTTTGTTGTATCTTTTTCCTTTCTTTCTTTTCTATTCTTTCTTATACTTTGTGTTTATCAAAACAAATCAGACATGTCTGCCATCTTGAACCAAACGGTTTGGCACTTATGTGTCTTTGCATGTTTACTAGTTTGCTTCGTAATAACCTAAAAAGAACATACAGAACGTTCTCAAATAATTATTTTTAGGCTTTATTTTTACAACCTAGATTATTATTTTTATTTTTTACAGAGATCTTTCCCTTCAGGTTATTTGAATAAAGTGAGTGATATAGGATATTTGCAGGTTTTTAAGGTCACAATACAATCAATATGCATATCGTAGGCTATGTAAAACATGACAATGTGTAATTATCTAGTTATTCTCATTAAGTCTTTCAAAGAAGTCAATTAGACAGAAATTAGTAGTCAAACATTTAGCCTTTCTTGTTTAGTCTGATTAACTGTGGTCCCTATTTTGCTTTTGCTATTGCGATTGCTGCTAATGCTACTGCCCCTCCTAGTATTAATTTTTGTTTAAAAGTCACTTGTTCAATCTTTTGCTGGGCTTTTTTATATATCTCATCTGTATAGTGTTGTCCACCATTCTTCTTCACCATTTCATCAATCTTCTCCAGCAGTTCAGTGACCTGATCGCGGTTCCTCAAGTCTTCATTGTTAAATGAGTGAAATCTGCCACCGCACTCATCAACAACAACCTGAAGATCATTATTTTCTCTGATATACTCATCTAATGGTTTCCCTTCAGTTGATCAGCGTGAGTGAACAGAACGATGGTGTATCGTGCAGCTTCTTCTCCAAAGTTCTCCTGAATCCATTTGACTGTGTTTTTCTCTTCATCTGTGAATCTAACACCCACTCTGAGGACCAGAAGAAACACATGTGGACCAGGAACGGACATGTAGACACACTTCAAAACCTCAGCCTTCAGTTCTTCTCCAGTCAGGGACGTGTCATTGAGGATGTTTTAAGGATTTTCAATTCAGGCTTGTTAAGTTTTTTTCATTTCTTTTTTTTTCAATAGAAACAAAAGAAACATGCTCCTGCTTCACTTACGGAACAAAAATATATTTCAAATATATATATACAGTATATACACTCACCTAAAGGATTATTAGGAACACCGTACTAATACTGTGTTTGACCCCCTTTCGCCTTCAGAACTGCCTTAATTCTACGTGGCATTGATTCAACAAGGTGCTGAAAGCATTCTTTAGAAATGTTGGCCCATATTGATAGGATAGCATCTTGCAGTTGATGGAGATTTGTGGGATGCACATCCAGGGCACGAAGCTCCCGTTCCACCACATCCCAAAGATGCTCTATTATGTTGAGATCTGGTGACTATGGGGGCCATTTTAGTACAGTGAACTCATTGTCATGTTCAAGAAACCAATTTGAAATGATTCGAGCTTTGTGACATGGTGCATTATCCTGCTGGAAGTAGCCATCAGAGGATGGGTACATGGTGGTCATAAAGGGATGGACATGGTCAGAAACAATGCTCAGGTAGGCCGTGGCATTTAAACGATGCCCAATTGGCACTAAGGGGCCTAAAGTGTGCCAAGAAAACATCCCCCACACCATTACACCACCACCACCAGCCAGCACAGTGGTAACAAGCAGGGCCGGCTCTAGGTTATTTGGTGCCCAAGGCAAGAGTCCTCAAGGTTGTGCGTGTTGTGGCTTCACAAATGCTTTGCTGCATACCTCGGTTGTAACGAGTGGTTATTTCAGTCAAAGTTGCTCTTCTATCAGCTTGAATCAGTCGGCCCATTCTCCTCTGACCTCTAGCATCAACAAGGCATTTTCGCCCACAGGACTGCCGCATACTGGATGTTTTTCCCTTTTCACACCATTCTTTGTAAACCCTAGAAATGGTTGTGCGTGAAAATCCCAGTAACTGAGCAGACTGTGAAATACTCAGACCGGCCCGTCTGGCACCAACAACCATGCCACGCTCAAAATTGCTTACATCACCTTTCTTTCCCATTCTGACATTCAGTTTGGAGTTCAGGAGATTGTCTTGACCAGGACCACACCCCTAAATGCATTGAAGCAACTGCCATGTGATTGGTTGATTAGATAATTGCATTAATGAGAAACTGAACAGGTGTTCCTAATAATCCTTTAGGTGAGTGTATATATATATATATACATATTTTTTTTTTTTCAAATAATATATTGTATTATATATATATATATATATATATATATATATATATATATATATATATATATATATATATATATATATATATATATATATATATATATATATATAGTGATCAATGTTCCCTTTGGTTGGGCACTTTGAAATATTAGTAAATATTAGATAAACATTATATGCATGAATAAATGAATGATACATAAGCATACTTCATGTCAAAGAATGGTCTTTAAAAAAAATGCTAACACTTATGTCATAATCTCTATATTTGTGACAACATCTTTGATCATGCTTGAGTCACACAGACTTCAACATTCAGCATGGAAAACACAACAATGGTAACAATTAAATGTTATTTAAACTAAATGATCAAGTTCTCTCAGTTCTTTTTAAGTTTCTAGAACTCTTGTGTAAGTGAATTAAAATAACTAAGCTTTTGTCAGTGAACATACTCTTACAATTTCACTTTACTTAGATTTTAAAGGCAATTGGTTTGCATGCTTTTTTTAGTAAGTCTAACTAAATAGATTTTTAGTCTGTACTTTTATGCAAATATATCAAATTCTATATAGTAGGAGAGCTTTAAATCATGTATTTCATGTTGTAACATGATACTTTCATTTTTTACTTTCTGTTTTACTGTTTCATTATGTCAAATGCAGATGATCAATTTCTCTGTGTCGTATTAAACTGGTCTGTGAGTGTCATATTTGGTTATTTTGTACTGACCTTTAAATGCTGATGTCATTATTTTGCTTGCCTTCTCTCCGTCTTTTTCATGTGTGAACCTGAATAAGAGGAAACTGCCTCATACAAAAAATACAGTTAACGCCGCCCATTGGCTGCCTATTTGACCTGCTGGTATTAAAAACACGCAGAAGTATGTTTTTGTCACCTTGAGTATGTACAACTGTTGTAATTTAAATGGAGTAACTCATTCATTTACATTAAACTTATATTTACATTTTGCTATGCCACAGTTACAATCTAAACTCAACTTTAAAGGGGACCTATATGCCCCTTTTTACAAGATGTAATACAAGTTTTAGGTGTCCCCAGAATGTGTCTGTGAAGTTTTAGCTCAAAACACCACTCATTCATTATACCATGTTGTAAATGCCCACATATGAATGGAAGAGAAAACATGCTGTTTTCATGCATGTATCTTGATTTATGTATGAATACACACAAGCTGCTGTTGCTGCCCAATTTTACATAATAGGTCGCCGTTTTTTTTTTTGCCTCTAACATTCTCTCACAACACAATCCCCAGTGTTAAATTAAGTGTATTAAGTAAATTAAATTAACTGATTAAAAATCAGTGTTGAAGTTAATGAGATAATTAAGTGATTAATTGAGTGATGATTAAGCATTACTGAATACACCAAGCAGTTAACGAGCAGAATCACTGAAGGAGAAAATCACTAATTTAAAGTCACAATTATGGTGATCAGTGTTTGTTTTAGTTGGGCTCTTGGTCTTTTTAAATCATTAACTTTAGATCTAGTTTGGCTGCTTTAACCCAGTTATAACAGCCAGATGAACAACGAGAAAAGGTGATCTGATGGTGTTGGTTGTGTTTTAACATAATCATTATTTCACAGTCATTTGACCTGAATTACTGAACACATATAGAGCCCTATAGTTCTGAGTTAGATTTACTTGATTAATTATAGCAGCACTGTCCTTTTAACAGCATAATTTAACATTTACAATATATTCTAAATGATTTCTTAAAAAATGTTCATATACAAAGTTTTCTTTTTTTTTTTAAAACACAGACATCAATAATCAGCCTGTGAATCTCAACAATGGTGACAATTATAAAGCATGTTGCAGTGTATTTTGGGTGCCTCCCATCATGCATTGCTGCATGAATAAAAAATAAGTTTATGTTTAGAGTGGATGTCTGTATGTGCCTAAAAGAAAGACTTTTTTTAGAAGCTTTTTTTTGTTGTTTTTGTTATCAGAACAACTATTAAGAAGAAATCATTTACATTTACTGAGTTAGGTTTACAACAGTAAACCTAACTCAGAAATTAAGCTCTATATGAGTTCAGTGATTCCAGTCAAATGATAGTGAAATAATGATTATGTTAAAACACAACCAACAACAGAACACACTTTCTCTTAGTTCATCTGGCTGTTATAACTCAGTTACAGCAGCCAAACAAAATCTAAAATAAAATAAAAAATGTAAGGGTCAAGAGCCCAACTAAAGCAAACACTGATCACCATAATAGTGACTCACACATTTAAATGTGTCTTCAATAATGCTCAATCATCACTCAATTAATCACTTAATTATCTCATTAACTTTAACACTGCTTCAGTGTTACTTATAACGCTCTGAGTGTGGACTCAAATAAACACTGAGCAGTGTTAATTTAACACTGGGGATTTTGCTGTGTACAACTGACTTCCAGCCTGTGATCGCAATCCGTCTAAATGTTGAACTTTGTTGCTTCTTCTTCTTGGGTGAGTGTGATTTGAACTCAAATAACATCCCATAGTCCAGTAACTTCTTTTAAGTAAGTTAAATAACAAAATTAACTTGAAAAACGGTTACACGGTCAAAAAGCTACATCGATCCAATATTGTATCACACAACAAAATAATAGTCATTGCCGGAAATTACATCATCGTCAATATGAAATATTATATTGCATTGTATTTTTTATTCATAATTATTTACCAATTGCTTAATACACACAACTATGTATTCCACATCTATATAAAGAAACATACCTTATGGCTCTTACACACCCGACCCATAATTGGTTGGCCAGGAGACCAAACAATTATTATAGGCATTTCAATACTAAAGAGCCCTTAAACTTGAACATTTATAAATAAGAAATAGCTACTTAGTTCTTTAACCTTTCCCTTTGGTTATCTTTACTCTTGATAGTTCTATGTTAGTAAGCGTAAATTGCACAAGTTATTTACAGGTCTCTCCAGTATATTTGTTGTGGTGTTTAATTTTAACACTGCAGTTCCCCTGGAGTCTGTTTGAATTACTCTTCCTATTATCCATGTATTGTGAGGAGAAGTACTGTCCACAACTAGCACCTCATAACCAGGTTAAAAGTTCCTTTAAAGTCTTCACCGTTTGCTGCGTTCCTGAAGAATGGGTCGGTACTCACGAGCAGAGGTGACATTGATTCAATGTTGAAATTCCATCAGAATCATCATTTTGGTTGAGGTTGAAAATTCAATCCTAAATAATATTGGATCAATGTTGATATTTCAATGCCTTTCAGTGTTGAAAAAGACAAACATTGAATCAATGTTGATTTTTGGTCAGCTTCATTTTCCATTGAGGAACTTGAGACCCTGCGTCAGACGTTTTTCTGATGTCACGGCACACGAGCGTCTTGAACTTTCTGCTCAACCATCAGAGGTGCACTGTTAGACCTTACCAGGTTTTTTTACAGTAATATACACTGTTGCCAGTAATATACTGTTAATTGTACAGTTCTTTACTGTAATCTACAGTATGTTACTGTAAAAATGCACTAAATTAAAACTCGAGTTAACTAATTTCACTTGCAGAAACCGACTGCCTTAAATTGACCAACTGTCATTTAAATGTATTAACTAAAATTCATAATGCATAAATAATGTGAGCAAAGTATTAATGTGAACTTATTTCATTTGAGACCACTAAAAAACTGTTGTACATAAAAATATTTCCACTGGACCAGCAACTACACAGTCACTGTCTGTTAAATAAAGCAACATGCAGCAAATCATCAATGTCTGTAGATCTTCTCCTGGACTGAAGCTCAGGCTCTACTCTTCTGCACAATGGTGACCCAAAAAACTAAATTTTACAGTAAACTACTGGCAACAGTGTTGCCAGTATATACCTGTTTAATAACTTACAGTTTATTACTGTAAAATACATTCTGTGGCTGTGTCTTTTCATCTTACACTGTTAACCCTTTCAACCCCACAGTAAAATCCACACTACAAAGAGTAAAAGTAACATTGAGACAGTGTTGCAGTGAGATAATTAAGGGAATATGTTGAATAATAAGTGAATAAGTGAAATAAGTGATTGTTGAGCATTAGTGATGAACACCTGCTGTTAACAAGCAGAATCACTGAAGGAAAGAGAAACACAAGAACAGAAAATAGAGAAACACAAGAAATGACTTCCAGCCATTACACATTATTACACTTATTATTTACCAGTATGACTTTATTTCTGTCATACATCTACAGAAGTTGTTATTGAGATGTTTCATTGAAAATGTTTGGTTTGAAATTACCATTAAAGAGATCAGTGTTTGCTTTAGTTGGGCTCCTGACCCTTGACATTTTTAACATACATTTTTCGCTTGCTTGAACTTTGTTTTTGCAAGCCACACTTGTGCACACACAAAAGGTTTGTGAATACAGTTTGTTAATTTGAGTATGTTAACAAAATCATCGTATAGCCTTTTCATTCATTAATCTCATTCAGAGTTTCATTCTGTATCAAAACTGTTATTTTACCACTATTGTGAAAATATAGGAATGATTTACAATGATAATTAATTTTTTTAACACCTCATGCAAAACCAAAGAAACAGGCTACACTGTCTTGCATATATATATATATATATATATATATATATTTTTTTTTTTTTTTTCATACTGGGAGTTTTATACTATCCTGGAACCCAGCATGCATTGCAACATGAAACTTTTGATTGTCACCATTATTGAGATTCATGTGCTGATTGTTGATGTTGATGTCCAAATAAATGATGAGTTCAGAATGTTTTACTGCACTATATGATTTCAATATCATTCATAATAAATGTTTACAGAAAAATTGCTGGATTTAATATTGTAGATTAACAGATATATGATAAATATTAAATACCCATAAATTCAAAGCTTTTATACTGGATGTGATCAGAGAATCAGACATGTCCAGGATGATTATGGCATCATCTCAACATCCTAAAACACCTGATCATATTCTTCTTGGTTTTATCTTGCCATAATAAATGTGTTTTATAAACTCATAGTTAAAGCAGTCAGAAAGAAACTAATGTTATAAAGTCAAGGGTCAATAGACCAACTAAAACAAATACTGATCTCCATCATGGTGACAACAAACTTTATTATTTTCAGTAAAATATCAACAATTAAATATCTGTTGATTCTCAACAAGAACTTTTGTACATGTATGAAAGAAATAATGTTAAACTGGTTTGTAAACTGGTTTCACACTCAGTATTGCTGGAAGTCGGTTGTAGTTTTTGTGTTTCTCTTTTTTCTGTTCTTGTTTCTCTGTCCTTCAGTGATTCTGCTTATCAGGTGTTCATCAGTGTCTCAATTCACTCACTTATTTTCATTCACTCTGTCAAGTGGACTATATTAGTGAACTAATGTAGGGAATAGTGAATGAGGGTACAGGGTGTGATTGGGAAAACAGCCTCTGAGTGTCGATTTTGAGCGCTGTTAATTCACAGTATATTCCTGTAGGCTACTTTTGTTTTCTACAGTATATTACTGTTTTAATGGAAAATGGTATGATACTGTCAGAATTTGGCCTTTTTTTACAGCAAGGGTTAACAGTGTGGGTAATCCAGGGGTCAAAGAGTAAAAGTCCTGCCACATGTTTATTCCACCCATAAACTCAGTCAGCTGATTTCACTAATTAGTTCTCTCTCCTGCTGAATTAGCAAATCCAGGTGATTGGAACAAAATACTGAGGAGGACTTTTTTTTGGGCTACGATAAGGTCCAGTTCTGGTTTATTTCTTTGCTCTTGGCTGACATGTGGCATTGCTATGCAGAGGAGTAAAGTCCAGGTTCAGAAAGTAAAAGTCCTCCTCAGTATTTTGTTCCAATCACCTGGATTTGTTAATTCAGCAGGAGAGAGAACTAATGAAATCAGCTGACTGAGTTTATGGGTGGAATAAACATATGGCAGGACTTTTACTCTTTGACCCCTGGATTACCCACCTCTGCTCCCGAGTCCATCTTCTCCTGAACAAATCTGCGAGAAGATACTGGACCTGTCTCCAACGTTTTTTCACATGTTGGTCCTCCTCGTTAAAGACACCTGGAGGTAAGCTGGGTTGAGTGTTCAACAACAGTAAATGGTTAGGCGTCAGAGGCTCACGGTCATCTGGAAAGGGTTGGATATTCATGTTTATGAAGTTTACATAAATTTGAAACCCGTTTTTAAAAAGTTGTGTTTTCAGGACATGTTTTTCAGTTCACGTGTAAGTGAACGACTAAAATGCATGAAAAGTGTTCCTTTTATAATTGAAAACGGTGTTGTGTAAACGGCCCCTCATTGACTCCATCATGCAAATCTGAGTAATAGCTTATGTGCACTGACAGCAGGACTTTGTGTATGAAATCCCTCACTAGAGGTCGCTATAGTGTTTTGTGTTGTTTTTTATTTGAAGTTTGGCTTCTCTTGTTCTTTGCTCATGGTTCTGATCATCAAGTGTTTGTTTTTACTATTTCAATGCCAGCAATTACAGAAAATATGTATTTATACATAACCAAATACAAAAAATTATCATTACCACTTTTATATTAACACTGATTTAACATTATTTTGATGGTTGCTGTCTATCTGGGACCCTAATCAAACACACCTGAACCAGCTAATCAATGTCTTCAGGATTAAAGTTGTGAACTTTTGTGAAAATTATTAAAAATGCTGGTGATGACTGGCAACTTTTTTTTAAATAATGCTGGTGGGGAAAGAGTTAAGTTGATTGTATACTGTGCTCAATTGTCTTAATGCCTGGTTATTCTTCATTTTTGCGTTCTGTTCACATCAAAAGAGAACTCCCTCAAAGTGAAAGGTAGAAATGCCTTTGACATAATATATTAATTTCTAACTTCTAAGGTTGCACATGAATGAGGAAGGAATGAGAGGCATTAACCCAGCTAACAGGATCTTGATTTGTAACATTCTAAGAACATAAACATTTTCAGTTTCTTGAATGTTACTAGAATGTTATTTAAAGGTTAGTGTGATGTTCCTGAAACATTCTTCAGTCATTCAAACACCTGCTGTGAACAAGCACTGAAAGAGTGAAAAATAAGAACACAAACTACAACTGACTTCAGCCACAGCCTCAGATGAAATCAACTGAAGAGAAAAGAAGACATTAAATCTGTGAAGATCTCAGCAGAGGAGGATTAAACAACTCCACAAACAGCATTACCAGCTTCACTTATTACTAACCAGACTGACTTTATTTCTGTCAGACGTCTACAGAAGTTCATATTGAGAATTAACAGAGATTTAGATGTTGATGATTGGTTGAAAATGTTTTGTTTGACATTACCATCATGGTGATCAGTGTTTGCTTTAGTTGACCTCTTGACCCTTCTCTTTTGTCAACTTATTAATATTATTTTTTTTAATTATTTTTTGTGACATCAAGAAAATATCAATATTCTGATGCTCAGATTTCATCAGTTTCAATGTCAACATAACATATGCTATAAGTTCATTTGAATGTTACACATGTATTGACTGAACTGATGATTTCTACATATTTTGGGTTTGTTAAACATTTTATTGAATGTTTGTTTGATAATGTGGTAATAATAAATGTGTTTTTTTTTTATAAACCATAAACCTCTTTACTTAAAGAAATTTGTCTGGAGTGCATGATTTAAAAACCTTATAAAATTGATAGAAACTAAAAGAAAAGAAAAGGAAAGGAAAAAACATCTAGGTATCTAAATTACACATTTAACAAAAAGTGTCCCACTTTACCTGCATTCACCAAATAACTACATTTTCTCATTAAATCTAACATCATAGGTTTTAATGAGAAAATAATACTAAACTATTCGAGGACGGATTAGAAACTAACGGACTAGCACGCTAGTTCAACACCAGACCATTAGGAGACAAGCATTAACACATTACTTTATACTATTAGTTAATAGTATATGTTATTAATCAATTAATACGGATATTCATCATGGGGAAAATCATTTGCTCTAGAAAAAGTATTGTGACATTTGTAAATTAAAACACCAGTGAACATGAATTGATGAGTTTTATTTATTAATAACTATGTTTATTTGAAATGAATATGATCACATCTCTAATTATAACACGTCTCTGCTATACATTTTGATGTCCTTCAGGGTTGATCAAGCAGTTATATGGAGGTCAAGCTACTCCATGGTTGTTTAGAAAGTAGCCATTTACTATGCTTTTATTTCCAAACAAAACTTGCAAAGAAATCTTCCAGAGAAAATATGTCACAGACAGACATGCTCATCAGGTTGGGGCAGAAATATAGATTATGCAAGTTTTAGTCATGTGAAAACAGTTGATTGGCTGGAAATGCATGCTTCAGATTCTCAATGCGCTCATGAAAGTCCATAAATACAAACTGCATTCACAAGTTTAGGAGCCCGATGATTCAAACTGATCCCTTAAACCTTCTAGAAAAGCAATGGGTTCAGGTAACAGCAAAGCAGGATGTAAGAAGTGCAAGAAGAACAATTGTAAATGCAGAAGCCGTGATGATAAAATTGGCAAACGTGTCAAAGTTTATAAATCTTCTACAGACTTGGGTGATTTTGAAGATTGCTCTGGAGACTTCAATGCGGGAGACTGTGGTGGGGCAGGAGACTATGGAGGAGACTGTGGTGGAGACTATGGAGGAGACTATGGAGGAGATTATGGAGGAGACTGTGGAGGAGATTATGGAGGAGACTGTGGAGGAGACTGTGGAGGAGACTGAGTTATGTCAGACAAGTGAGTTACATTTAAGTAATATTCACTCTCTCTATATAAAAATATTCCATATTATACATAATTACATTTCATTGAATTGATTATTAAAATCTGATGAATAAAAAGTCGTTGGAGTAGTTGGAGTAGTTTTTTGAGTAATCAACTTAAAAATTTGTTTGTTACACATTATGTAGTTGCTCTGAACTCAGTGTAGTTTGTTGGATGAACATAATTTCATTCAAAGTTTTCATAACTCAAAAAGATTAATGCAAACCATTACATTACGTTGTTTTTTATTGTATAAAAATATGGCATAAACAATTGCACTTCATTACATTGATTTAAATCTGATTAAGAAAAATAAACAAGATTCTTTCAGAAAAAAATAAGTACATTTTTAAGATTGTAATGTTTTATGAATGTTAAAATATTTCTACATGAGAACGATGCTTATTTTTTTTCCAGTGCATATGGAGGCATAATACACATTTAATTCAATACTGAATCTGTTTTTGTCCTAAGTGAATAATCTGTGCGGACTGAATGGATTTGTGGAGACGCTGCGCCGTTCAGGACGAGTTTCAGATGCAGAACATCATCAACACAAACACAACAGAACTACAAACTACAATCAACATCAGGACGTCTTTAGTGTCATTATGAATGTATCATTAAGACAGTGTTATTTAAATCATCATTGATTTACATGAAAAATAGACTGATTAATGATTTAGTTGGGTCACCTTTTAAAAGAATCCTACTTATTACTTCCCTTCGTTTGAAACCAAATAAGTGTGATTTATTGCTATATCAATAGGAAGACAGTTACAATATTATAAGTGCTCAACCAAACGGAACACTGATCACCATAACGGTGAGTTCAATAAAAAACATTTTAGACAAATCAACATCAATTTATGAATTCAGAAATGAGTGAATGCAACTAGAGAAAGATAACTGCAAAAGTGGATGTAATGAGTGAAAAGTCTATTAAGAATTTGCCTTTTAAGAATTTGTCTATTATTTAATTTTTCCCTTTTTTTGCCTTCTCTCCGTCTTTTTCTGACTGTGTGAACCTGAATAAGAGGAAATAGAATTGTCTAAACTTCCTCATACAAAAAAATACAGTGAACGCCGCTCATCGGCTGCATATTTGACCTGCTGGTATTAAAAACACGCAGAAGTATGTTTTTGGCTGAGGCACTTTGAGTATGTACAACTGTTGTAATTTAAATGGAGTAACTCATTCATTTACATTAAACATTTACATTTAACATTTACTAATACATTTACATTAAACTTATATTTACATTTTTTCATGCCACAGTTACAATCTAAACTCAACTTTAAAGGGGACCTATTATGCCCCTTTTTACAAGATGTAATATAAGTTTTAGGTGTCCCCAGAATGTGTCTGTGAAGTTTTAGCTCAAAACACCCCACAGATCATTCATTATACCATGTTGTAAATGCCCACATTTGAATGGAAGGGAAAACATGCTGTTTTCATGCATGTATCTTTGAATGCAAATGAGCTGCTGTTGCTGCCCAATTTTACATAATAGGTCCCCTTTAATTTAGTTAACTTTAACTAATAAGTGAACGACTAAAATGCATGAAAAGTTTTCCTTTTTTAATTGAAAACGGTGTTGTGTAAACGGCCCCTCATTGACTCCATCATGCTAACCTGAGTAATAGCTTATGTGCACTGACAGCAGGACTTTGTGTATGAAATCCCTCACTAGAGGTCGCTATAGTATTTTGTGTTGTTTTTTATTTGAAGTTTGGCTTCTCTTGTTCTTTGCTCATGGTTCTGATCGTCAAGTGTTTGTTTTTACTATTTCAATGCCAGCAATTACAGAAAATATGTATTTATACAAAAGCAAATAATAAAAAAAAGATCATTACCACTTTTATATTAAGTTTTTATTTTTTTAATTTTTTTAAATGCTGATATAACTTTAATTAAAAAACGTGGGAATGATAAAACACACTGACAGATAATGCTGTCATTTTTACCATAGAAATAAAACAAAGAATAACATGATATAAAGCTCATCTTTATACAGTCTTCTCTCTGTTCAGGGTCCTGCAGGCCAAAACCACACTGCTGCATAATGTCTAATATACAGCCAATGAATGACACTGAGATGATATTCAAAGGGGCAAAGTTCAGTTTAGACACTTCTAGATTCTCTTATTCAGATCGACAGTCAGACAAAAACAGAAAGACTCTGAATGACATAAAAACTGCAAGAGACATAATGGAATCAGAACATGAAGGTCAGTGTAAATTAATTAACATAACATGATACAGCCAGTTTAAATCAATACTCAGAACTGAATTATATGCTGGGATTTTTGTTTGTGGTATTGACAAAACTGAAACGTAAAACAGGGAGTAAAAACTGAATTAAATCTTTACTAGGATAAGTTGGTCATATTACAAAGCTTCTGATTTACAGCTGATTTAAAGCTGTTTCATCATGCATTAGTTTCAACAGAATCGTTGTCTTATGTAAAATTCTATTTGGTTGTTATAAAAATGAGACGTGACGGAGAGCACATCTGCAGACTGACAGTTTTCAGTCTCTTATATCATGATCTGAGACAGGAGTTTGATACGCTGTCACTGCTCCTGCAGATTTTAGTCTCAACTCTGATTAAAACTCATTGTCTGTGATTTTCAAGTAATAATAAAAACTGGTTCAGGTATTTGGAAGGTGGCCTTACAAGGAAGAAGATTATTCCTGTTGATTCACTTTATTGTGTGTCATTCAAACTATCTATTTTAGGCTATATAAGTTAAAGGTTTACTGACAGCTGACTCTTTATGTTAATGGCTCCAAGGTTAATAAGATGCTGGATCAGCACAGATACATTTGTGATGTGACATTCAAAGCTCTAAATCTTGTGCCAATGAATAAATAAACATATTTCAAAATGAAACATTGGGACCTGATTAGTTTTTGTCAAAGTGATTAATGACATCAGAAGCTGAGGAACACAGGCCTGCATCAGTATCTGGTTCAACAGGAGTGAACCCCGGTGTGGTCTATCTTTCATTAAAACACTGAAATGTTTTAATAGGCCAATAATAATGCCAGTACATCCAAACAGCATCTGTTTAAAGTGTTTATGTTAATCTGCCTGTGTTTATGTTAATAATGGGTGAAAAAGAATATCACAAAACAAACATTCACATCAACAATATCTCAAGCTAATGACATGAACTGTTTAACAGGTGGTTTACATGATCTGAGGATTGTGTTACTGGGAGTCTCTGGAGCTGGAAAGAGTTCAACAGGAAATGCAATACTGGGTCGAGAGGCATTTAAAGAGAGCAGAACCAGAGAGAGTGAGATACAGAGAGGAAGAGTAGAAGACAGAAACATCTCCATCATCGACACTCCAGGATTCTTCAACACTCAACTGTCTGATGAAGAGATGAAGAAGCAGATGATGAAGAGTCTGGATCTCTCTGATCCTGGTCCTCACATCTTCCTGCTCATCATAAACCTGGAGAACTTTGAAGAGGACAAGAGGAATGTAGTGGAGGAAATTCAGGAGAACTTTGGAGATCAAGTGTTTAAGTTCACTCTGGTTCTGTTTACTGGAAGAGAAAACATGTCAAAGAGAGAATGGATGCTCTTTATACTTGTCAAGAGCTGGTCAGTCACTGCAGAGATAATTATCATGGGATCAACAGTAAAAATGAGATGAATAAAACTCACATCATAAAGCTTTTAGAGAAGATTGATGAATTCATTAAGCAGAATAATCACCAGCATTACAATAGTGGGATTTTCTCAGTGTCTCGAACAAAGAGCATAAGAATATGGGAAAAACAAGAGGAAAAACAGACATCCAAAAGAAAAGAGGAAGAAATGAAACAAAAGCAAACTAAAACAGCATTTCCCAGCCAGCACAGCCATGTGGGGCCCAAATGGGTTTGACCTGGGCTATCTAACTGGGACCCAGCCAGTTTTGTCCTCGGTTTCCATGTAGGCCCCACATGGGTTTGCCCAGATGAAATGAACACTGCACTGTTAAAAATTTATTGTAATTTTACAGGAAATTCCTGGCAACTAATTGCAGTAAATTTACAGCAAGTAATATACAGGATTTTTATTGTTTACTTTTACAATAAAGTACTGTATTTATACAGCAGTTGTACTGTGATTATAGTAGCATTATTACAGTAAAATGCTGTAATTTATTACAATTTACTGTATATTTACTGCAACTCAGTTGCCAGGAATTTCCTGTAATTTCACAGGACAGAATTACAATTTAATATTGTAATTCAATATACTGTATATATCCTGTTATTTGTGAATATTTAGATTAAAAAAATCCAGTATTTTTCCATATTAGCAAATAAAAAAAACACAACAATAGTATCTTTTCTGTTTTTATTAACAAACTGTGCATCAGCACATATTACAAAACTCCAATTTGTTTTTTCAAACACAAACAAATAAAGTTTCACTGAAGCTCACTTCTAGATGTCCAGACAGCCTATCATCAGGGGGAACATAGTGCTATGGAACAAAGGTGTCCAGCCAGACTTGAACTGGGAAAGTTGTTCATGGTACTAGCCCATCAACTCAAAGTCCAGGAGTTTTCTAAGCAAGGTGCAAACAGGTGCGTTAAGCCCGTGCCTCTTCTCTGCTTTGCTGCCCGTCTGTGAGTTGATTCCACAAAAAGCTCTGAAACAGAGAGAGAGGGAAAAAAATTAAAAGTTTTCAAATCTTTTAAATTATGACAAATACTGTGTAAAAAACCCAGTAACCTATTCCTACTTGCTCATAAAAGAAAATAACTCTGTTTTTAATATTCACAACTTTTAGAATTACATTGGCTTTTACATTTATTTTCTTAAATATATATAATGTCATTGTATGCATGCATGTATGTACTGTATATTGTATGTCGCTTTGTACAAAAGCATCCGCTAAATCCCTTAACCATACTTCAAAAAAAATGTAATGAATTAATGGAACATGTAATGTTAAACTGCTGTCCGTCAGACTCTTCTGTTTACACATTACTGTCCTGCAGGGGAATACCAACGGTAGAACAGACACTTAACAGCAATAGCTGGGTCTCCATCCAACTTTTTTAATGCACAGTTTAACCATTTGAAAGAAATTGTATTAACAGAAACTGTTAAAATTCACATAAAATATTCTAATGTGAATAAAAACTTCTGTGTGGTATGAATCAATATTTCATTGATGGGTAATGTTTGTATTCTCATAAATTTGCATTTGTTGCAATTTTATCAGGTGTTTCAAGTTGCCCTGACAACCTTACGTTTTGATCCCACAGCTGTTCACGACTCCTCCCTAGGTGTGTCCATTTCTAATTTGCATAATAGAGTTGATGGAAAAGCTCTCCAATTAGAGGGATTTTAATGCCAAATTTTTACAAATGCATTTAAAGGGATACTCCACTTTTTTTTGGAAATAGGCTCATTTTACAGCTCCCCCAGAATTAAACAGTTGAGTTTTACCGTTTTCGAATCCATTCAGCCGATCTCCGGCTGAATCAATAATCAAGAAACTTTGCTGCCGTACACAGTAAAATCCCCAGTGTTAAATCAACACTGCTCAGAGTACATATGGTCCCACTCTACAGAGTGTTAAAATTAACACTGAAGCAGTGTTGAAGTTAATGAGATAATTAAGTTAACACTGAAGCAGTGTTGAAGTTAATGAGATAATTAAGTGATTAATTAAGTGATTGGCCATTAGTGGTGACACCTGATGTTAATAAGCAGAATCATTGACGGAAAGAGAAAAAACAATAACAGAAAAAAGAGAAACACAAGAACTGCAACTGACTTCGAGTCATTACACATTGTTGCATTTATTATTACCAGTTTGACTTTATTTCTGTCATACATCGACAAAAGTTCTTGAGATTCAACAGAAGTTTAGATGGTAATGTTTTATGGAAGTTTTCTTAACCCTTAAAGACCTAGAACATTTTTGGGGCGCCTGACTCACCTGTACTTTTCTTTGTTTTTCTAACCCATTCTAGCAGCAAGCATCAAGTGCCATATATCATTTTAAACAGGAGAACCTAAAGTTTCCAGCTAGCTCATTTAAAGTCCCAGTTTTACATTTCTTTTGTCAGAGAATTTATGAAATTAACAGGATTTTAAGAAAAACGGCAGCAAAAAATGTGGTGTTTTCAGTGTGAACTCAAACAGAACTTTCTGAAGTTTTGTTTTTTTCTTTTAGAAAGTTAGACTTGGTTGTTTTAGACTTCCAGATGAAATTTTGTCTACATGTAACAATCCCTCAGCAAGTTATAGCCATTTATTATAATATTATTCTAGGCGTTTTTGAGTAAAAACAGGTGTATTACATTTACTGACAATGTAGATGTGTCCAAATAAGTTCAGGAGGTAAAGTAAATAGAAAAGTTGTTATATTACAACAGAACACTGAAGCAAACATTTTTCTTCAGAAAATTATATTATAATTTGAACATGAACAACAAATGCAAACAATATAACAAGTAGTGACAACTGTGCAATATAAATACTAACAATACAATATACAGAGTGTAAATGAAGAAATGGTTCAAATAATCTTCACAAACTAAATACAAAAAGAAATAAACAGTGCAAATGAAGAAATGGTTCATTGAGGGTAATATACTGAGTGCTAATGAACAAATAGTGCAAATAATCTTCACAAACTAAATACAAATAGATAAATAAACAGTGCAAATGATTCAAACAATCTTCTGAATCGGAAGGTTCCACCAGATCTAAAGACTCGTTTAAAAAATCAATTCTAACACATCCTCCGATTTGTACTGCTGTTTTTTTTTTACATACTCATGCTCTTTCGTGTTTTATGCTCTTTCATGTTTTGTGCTCTTTCGTGTTTTGCGCTATGGTCAAAAACTTTGCATCCGTTAGTTTTCATGCGTAGTTTTCAATGCATTGCGTTTGTTAAAAATGTATAAAGAAACGTGATTGGTTGTTAAAATCACCAATCACTATGTTTGTTGGTTGAGTTGATGACCGTTTGGACGAATCTGGGCATGGGGGTGGGACTAAGCATCAACAATCGTTCCTGTTTGGCTCAGAGAAAGAAACCACATGTGTTTCCTTGACGAATCACTGCTGCAGATTTTGATGACGCAATCACCGGCACTACGCAGCCTATGAATGACCAATAGAGACAACCGTGATAACACGGGAAAGCTGTGAATCTCATCTTTACGGTGCATTTTAAAGCATACAGATTGGATTAGCGACTCAAAAGTTATTAAACATTTTAGAACGATAGTTATTTTATGCCGCGGGCGGCCGTATCGGTCTTTAAGGGTTAAGTTACCATTATGGTGGTCAGTGTTTTCTTTAGTTGGGCTCTTGACTCTTTTCATTTTGTTTATATTAGTTTTTCTCTGACTGTTCCAACATTGTGTTTATAAAGCACATTTGTTATTGCAAGAGAAAACATGACCTGCTCACAATATGTTTTGATGATAAGGACATTATCATCATGTAGTGTCCTGATTCACTGATGTCATTCAGAGTCTAAATCTTTGACTATATTCTTGATGTCTCGTTTTAGTATTGGTAATTGTAGCTCTGAGATTCTACAGCAATATGAAAAATTTTGAAAGTACTTTGTGCAAAGAAGTTATTGTGTTTAAACACGTAGACATCAAGAATCAGCATATGAATCTCAACAATGGTGACAATAAACAAACTAGTGACAAACAGATCAACTCTGAACATCACAAAACAAGCTACTAAAGTCAGAACAAAACAATAGCAAAATAAAAGCAAACAATGAAAATTACAGGACAATTCAGCTGCATAATTTATTCATGCTGCAATGCATGATGTGAGCCATTGATGCGTTCTGATTGGTGGCTCCCATCATGCACTGCAACATTAAGCATTTGTTTGATTGTCACCATTGTTGAGATTCATATGTAGATTATTGATGTCTGTGTGTGATTTTAAAAATTTTCAGATCATTAAAACATTGTTGGAAGTAACTACTGTAGTGAAAAAAATTATAAAACGTGGATAATCAGTTTATAATGATGGGTGCCATCATTGAATCAAGTCACTAGTAAATTCATCATCAAATCATAACCAGGGCTGCATTTCCAAAAGCATCTTAAGCCTTACTTGAATTGCAGACCAACTGCAACAAATGGTCTGTACGATCAAATTAGGCTTGCAATGCTTTCAGGAAACACAGCCCAGGTCATAGTTTCTTTTGCCACAACACATATGCTTTATAAACACAGAGTTGGAGCAGCCAGAAAAATACTAATGTTAAAAAGGAAAGGGTCAAGAGCCCAACTAAAGCAAACACTGACCACCATAATGGTGACATGAAACGAAACATTCCATAAAACATTACCATCTAAACTTCTGTTAAATCTAAATAAGACCGTGTGTAGATGTATGACAGAAATAAAGTCAAACTGGTAAAATAATAAGTGCAATAATGGCTCGAAGTCAGTAGTTCTTGTGTTTCTCTTTCCTTCAGTGAGTCTGCTTGTTATCATCAGGTGTCACCACTAATGGCCAATCATCACTTCATTAATCACTTAATTATCTCATTAACTTCAACACTGCTTCAGTGTTAACTTAATTATCTCATTAACTTCAACACTGCTTCAGTGTTAATTTTAACACTCTGTAGAGTGGGACCATATGTACTCTGAGCAGTGTTGATTTAACACTGGGGTTTTTACTGTGTACCATGGGTCCAGCAGGCGTAATGATATGATGCAGCGCCTGATAATAGTCCCCAGCTCGGTAGCCTATTATCAGGCGGCAGGCGCTGCGTCATATCATTACGCCTGCTGCACTCATGGTACGGCAGCAAAGTTTCTTGATTATTACGCAGGAATGAGAGTATAGTTCCTACTAGCCATATCAGCCTAGAAAATCGCAACTTTACATTTTCCGTCGGTCTTAGTACACGCTGTAACTACAGAAGAGTCAAGTTTTAAATAGGAAAAATATCGAAACTCTTTGGTCATTTTTTTGAGAGAGATGCTAATGATCTTGCCCGATTCAATGATCTATGCTAAGCTATGCTAAAAGTGGTACCGCCAGACCCGGAGTTCGGCTGAATGAATTCGAAAACGGTAAAACTCAACTGTTTAATTCTGGGGGAGTTGTAAAATGCGCCTATTCCCCCCCAAAAAAGTGGAGTATCCCTTTAAAAACTATTTTTTTTAATTGGATGGAAACCTGTCTATTGACATCAATGCATAAAATATATCATAGAGCCTAACAATACTGGACAAAAAGGTAATGAGAATGATGGATCTATTTTCTTTATTAGTGTGTAAACAGTTTAAACATACCTTTGTATAAATTCAAGAGTCCCTGAGGCGTCTTTAGGGTACTGCATGTTAAACACGTAGTAAGCAGCGAAGGTTGCAGCCACTCCATTTAAAAGACTGTTGTGGGGCCCCATCACAATAGTTCCTTCCATGGACATCATCCATTTGTCTGCGCTTAGTGTCTCTCCTGAAATACATTAACACAATATGATAACTAAAAGAGCACTGGAAATCACTCTACATAAACACACACACGCACAAGTTGCAGTGTTGGCATGACAGGCGAAATGGTTTCTGATAACTTAGACTAGGTTTTGTATGGATGCAATTGGCTCTTGTTGAATTACAATCTTTCCTTTCATTGACAAATATATCCATGTAACAACTATTGACAGGGCTTAAAGCAAGGAAACTTTCTGTGCCTGAAATGGTGCATTTCAGGGTGCAAAAAAAAAAAAAAAAAAAAATGTACCCCATTTAAATTTGGCAGCTATCCCCTTTGAAATAGACCCCTTGTGCAGTGATACACAGTTCTCAGTGCTCCTGGCTCAACTGGAATGCTCCCTGGAACCTCGCTATTTAAGCCTATCTAGCACCATCTGAGACGTGTTTTGGATCTCCTCTACAGTGTCAAAACGATGACCCAGTTTTCATTTTTGAAATCGTACGCATTTTCTACGTGCTGTGAGCATGTGCATTGTCATGGGAGCACGCTGGATATGCTTAGATACTCTTAAATAACACATGTTCCAGAGAGTGTTTCAACTGAAGCAGAAGCACTGGGAGCTGTGTATCACTGGACAAAGAGACTACTTGAAATGGGATAGTGGCCAAAATGAAATCAGGTATATTTTTGCTTTTTACATTCACAATCTTAATATCTTGATTTCACCACATAATATTTTTTTTTGAATAATTACAACGGACATGCGCCTGATTTCCGGCAGTGCCGGAAAACCTTAAAGGGTTCACCCGTAAATGAAAATTCTGTCAGTAATTACTCACCGTCATGTTGTTCCAGCCCCGTAAGACTTTCGTTCATCTTCGGAACACAAATTAAGATATTTTTGATGAAATCTGAGAGCTGTCTCACTCCTCCATAAGCTTCTTAAGGGATTGAAACTTGCTGGCCCAGAATAGTTATTAAAGACATCGTTAAAATAGTCCAAATGACTACAGTGGCTCAACCATATGTTTATCAAGCGACGAGAATACTTTTTGTGCGCAAAAAACAAACAAAACTAACGACTTTATTCCACTATTCATTATGTTCTCCGTGGGCCTGTGTGTGTTTACTTAGTAAAACTGCGCAGCGCGTCTGTGTTGCACGTCACCACGTCGGCTCACTATTGGCCAACGTTGATCATGTGTGTGATGCGTGTGACGTGCAACACAGACGCGCTGCGCAGTTTTACTAAGTAAACACACACAGGCCCACGGAGAACATAATGAATAGTGGAATAAAGTCGTTAGTTTTGTTTGTTTTTTGCGCACAAAAAGTATTCTCGTCGCTTGATAAACATAAGGTTGAGCCACTGTAGTCATTTGGACTATTTTAACGATGTCTTTAATAACTATTCTGGGCCAGCAAGTTTCGGTCACTTAGAAGCCTATGGAGGAGTGAGACAGCTCTCAGATTTCATCAAAATATCTTTATTTGTGTTCCGAAGATGAACGAAGGTCTTACGGGGCTGGAACAACATGACGGTGAGTAATTACTGACAGAATTTTCATTTTTGGGTGAACTATCCCTTTAAAGGGATACTCCACTTTTTTTGGAAATAGGCTAATTTTACAACTGCCCAGAGTTAAGGCCTCATTATGCTTCTGCGTCAACTCCAAGGCGTAGCTACGCCGTCACTCCTACGGCGTCGTGGCCATTTTATGCATTTCACCGCCAGAACGCTAGGGGGGTGTGTGGTTCGCGAATCTCTTTGCTAGTTTGTTTTGGTTTCCGTGCGCCGGTTCCGCTTTTTCATTTCCGACAATGGCGAGCGAAAGAGAGAGAGTGTTGTTGCAGCTGGAGCTAATCGACGTAAACAACAAATGATTTTATTGCAAATGTTTAAATCGCAGAAGAAAAAGAAGACATCAGCGAAGGTGGTCTGTACAACCAGTGCACGAAGACAGGGAAAGGATTGGCGAATTTGTGGCGGTATAGCGGGAGGGGGAAACCGGAAAAGCTACACTACGGAAATTATGTATAATCTGATCAATCACAGCCCTTGCGGTCTGTGTCGGCTTGACGCGTAGTTACATTTTTTTGGAGGTGCACGTCGAGCTACGGCGGAGGGGTCGGAGAGGTGTTCGCGGCGATGCAGAGGGGTCTGCGGGGGTACGCCGTCGATTCGACGCAGAAGCATAAAACAGGCTTTAAACAGTTTTACCGTTTTCAAATCCATTCAGCCTATCTCCGGGTTTGGCGGTACCACTTTTAGCATAGCTTAGTAGGGCTGCACGATATGAGGAAAAGCTGCGATGTGCGATAACATTGTTTAATATTGCGATGACGATATGACTTGCGATAAATATTCAAATGTGAATGTTAGCTATACTGTTCCCATGTCTTAGTGCTTTAATAGGTTCTTTGCGTGATAGGTCAAATGTTTATTACCTGCCTGGTTCAGATTACACGATTTTAGCGCGATTTTGGCACGATCCGTTTGACGTAGGGTGTCGTGGAGATTCGTAAACGACAACGGGCGTCAGGACGCAAGATTCGTTCGTTTTATCTCGTATAGTGTGTCATAGTGGGCGACAACCTACGTCGCGTCTGCGATGCTTCACGACATCACGACAGAAAGACTAGCATGTTTCATTTTTTAATGGTCCTCCACGACGGGTTGAATATGTGAGCGAGAGTGAGTGTGCGCGAGTGAGTGAGAGTGCGAGCAACAGTTAGCAAATGTGTGTGTGTGTGTGTGCGCGCGCGAGTGAGTGAGTGAGGGACAGTGAGTGTGTGTGTGTTCGCGAGTGAGCGAGTGTGTGTGTGCGAGTGAGTGAGCGCAAGTGAGTGAGTGAGCGAGGGACAGTGAGTGTGTGTGTGTCTGTGCGCGTGTGAGCGAGTGAGTGAGCGAGGGACAGTGAGTGTGTGTGTGTGTGCGCAAGTGAGTGAATGAGCGCAAGTGAGTGAGTGAGCGAGCGAGCGAGCGAGGGACAGTGTGTGTGTGTGTGAGAGAGAGAGCGAGTGTGTGTGTGTGCGAGTGAATGTTGTGTGCGTGTGAATGTGTGCGTGTGACGGACGGCACGCGATGACTGGTCGGAAAGCAACGTGACATGTTTCTTGTCCATGACACGACAAGATTTTAGGAGTCAAAATCGTGTAATCTGACACCGTGACTATCATAACAGAAACAGACACAAAAATCTTGTAATCTGAACCAGGCGTTATTCATTGTGTCAGGCTGTCTGTTGCGATGTGTTTATCGCGCGAGTTCATATCGCGATGACGATGAAAATTCGATGTATTGTTCAGCCCTATAGCTTAGCATTAGCATCTCTCTCAAAAAAATGACCAAAGAGTTTTGATATTTTTCCTATTTAAAACTTGACTCTTCCGTAGTTACAGCGTGTACTAAGAACGACGGAAAATGTAAAGTTGTGATTTTCTAGGCTGATATGGCTAGGAACTATACTCTCATTCCTGCGTAATAATCAAGAAACTTTGCTGCCGTACCATGAGTGCAGCAGGCGTAATGATATGACG
This sequence comes from Rutilus rutilus, assembly GCA_021464565.1. Taxonomy (NCBI): domain Eukaryota; kingdom Metazoa; phylum Chordata; class Actinopteri; order Cypriniformes; family Leuciscidae; genus Rutilus; species Rutilus rutilus. The sequence goes on along the minus strand of JAJAQA010000002.1, from coordinate 17,107,797 downwards.
CAGCGCCTGAAAATAGGTCTAATAGGTTAGACAAACTTAGTCCCGGTCACGTTGGAAGTTACTGAGTTGGAGACTATTTTCAGGCGCTGCGTCATATCATTACGCCTGCTGCACTCATGCTACGGCAGCAAAGTTTCTTGATTATTACGCAGGAATGAGAGTATAGTTCCTAGCCATATCAGCCTAGAAAATCGCAACTTCACATTTTCCAGTCGTTCTTAGTACACGTTCTTAGCTGTAATATATACTATGGAAGTCAATGAGACCAGAAACTGTCTGGTTACTGATATTATTCTAAATATCTTCCTTTCTGTTCAGCAGAAGAAAGAAATTCATACAGGTTAGAAACAACATGAGGGTGAGTATATGATGACAGAATTTTCATTTTAAAGTGGAGTAAAATGAACCTGTAATAAACATTAAAAGAGTAGTTCACTTTAAAATGAAAATTACACAATTATTACTCACCCTCAAGCCATCCTAGGTGCAGGTGACATTCTTCTGTCAGACGAATACAATCGGAGTTATATTAATAAACACCCTGATGCTTCTGAGCTTTATAATGGCAGTGGATTGCAATCATCAGTTTCTAGCTCAAAAAATAGTGCATCTATCCATCATAAAAGTGTTCTACACGGCTCTGAGGGGTTAATAAAGGCCTTCTGAGCAAAGCAATTAGTTTGTAAAGTTTTAAATATGAATATTTTTCTTACACAAAGTAAAATAACTAGCTTTCGGCCAAACAAGCATAAGGATTTTACTCTAAATCGCAACTTATGCGAGTAATGCATACATTTACGCTACGCCATGACGCACTACACTACTTCCAATGTCATAGTTGTAAGTTGCACTTTAAATTCAAGTAGACTACATATGGCAACATGGCCAGAAGCTAGAATTTTACTTTGTGTTAATTATTGATTTTTTTTTTTTTTACACAAACTCTTCGCTTCAGAAGGCCTTTATTAACCCCTCAGAGCCGTGTGGAGTTTGTTTATGATGGATAGATGCACTTTTTTGAGCTTCAAACTGATGGTTGCAATTCACTGAAATTATAAAGCTCGGAAGTGTCAGGTTTTTTTTTTTTTTATATAACTCAGATTGTATTCGTCTGAAAGAAGAAAGTCATATACACCTAGGATGGGTTGAAGGCGAGTAAATCATGGGCTAATTTTCCTTTAAAAGTGAAAGCAAAATTAGGGAAAAATATACCTTGCACAATTAAGCAAGGTGTGCTGGGTAGAGTCTCTCTCGGGATGTCAGCAGCTGTGGCAGAGGGCTAGGGAATAAAAGAAATGTAAACATTACAAAATGTATTACCAATTACACAACAAATACCAATTACAAATCTATTATTATTTTAATATTCCATACAGTCTGCAAGCTAGCCCCATATAATTTGAGACAAACAAAATGGTCCACTCAACACAGAAGGAAAAAAAAAATGGCTAATGGTTTGAATATGTATGCTACGCAGTCTAAAACAATAAAACGATGTTAGCCAGTCATCAGATTAACAACTCCCTATAGCGGTTCAGACTGTCTATGGAATAGTTTAATAATTTGGAATATATAGTCTGTGTGGAGACTATATTGCCAACACAATGGTATTGCAGGAGCAATTTACAAAATAACTTTTGGAAGAGAGAACAAGTGTGTGTGTGTGTGTGTGTGTGTGTGTGTGTGTGTGTGTGTGTGTGTGTGTGTGTGTGTGTGTGTGTGTGTGTGTGTGTGTGTGCGCGCGAGAGTTATACTCACATCAGCCTTATGAAAGATGCCATTCTCTTTAAAGTGGGCAAGTAGGCAAAGTAGAATGCAGATGGCCTTGCTGCCATTCTGTTCTTCATATGCATCCAAGACTTCACCCACACCTGTTGTCTTGTGTTGTTTGAAGTACTCAAGCATAGTCTTGCTTCTTTGCTCAATGGCTGCTGGCAGCTTCTCCAGGATGGAAATACCAGTCAGCTCAGTGAAGTGAGAGGACAGGCCCTTCAGGGAAAACAGAAATGGCCAGTCGTCCTTGATTTTGGATATGCTGGGTGAAGGATCAGCATTGAGATCACGGCGCTGGAGAATGTAAGTATTTTCATGCCATCTCTGGAGCCCTCCTCTCTCCGCTCCTGCCATACCAACTTGGGCATACAGCTGCAGCATTTGCTTTTTCATTTCTTGCAAGCTTTCCTCTGTCTCCCCAGCTGGGAGTTCTTCGGGTTGCCACCGCACACAACCATATTGGTCCATGGGACCTCTTTCCTGGCTCCTCACTCCTGGAATAGAGGGCCTTTTCTGCCTGAGCCGTGCCATGGTGTTATTTCTATTTACATGCTCAATTCTAGTTTTGAGTTGCTGTAGTAGAGAAGCTGCAGCTACATTATCATCACCATTCACATCACCAAAACATTGGGGGTACTTCCGAACTATATCATTGGCGACCTGTGCACAGATCCCTCTTTTTGGGTTAGAATTGTGCTCTCTCATTTGATCAACAAGACTTCTGACCATTGATCTTCTCGCTGCTGGATTTGGTCTGGTTGAATTTGCGATAGCTGACTTTACCTCAGAAGGCATGTTCTCCCAGTTAATTTTAAAATTCACAGGCCATGGTGTGTGTGCTGATGGCAGACATCGTCCTCTGGCGTTGGATGTGCTGGGTGTACCTGGGTAACACAGGTTTGAGGAGGTTTGTGGACTTCCCAGAAGAGACCGTGCTGAGGAGGGATCTGGACTTCCTGGGGGAGACGGGGCTGAAGAGGAATCTGGATAAAATATTTTGATCATCAGAACCCTATGATCCAGACACACTAATGTTTTATTTTAACACCCACTATGATCTTTTCTACTTGAATCAAAAATATTTACATTGATTTATTTCAACATTTTCCATGCCGCTAGTCTGAACTTGCAGGAGAAAGTGAAATCTATGGTAGAATGGTAGCTACATTATGCTATTTCTAGCTAGTGACAAAACAAGTGAAAACTATTTTTTAAAGACAATATAAAATATACAAATTTTATGCAATTATTTACAAAGAATGGAGAAAATATCCTCAAAGACTGGCTGAACTTCACTTTGTCAATAAACATGTCCCTCTCCCACAATATTTCATTGAATAGGTAACATAACTTAACCAATTTTTGTTCTTTAAGTGTAACTGAATCTCCTTCTACTGGATATATTAACAGAACCATTACCTTTTGGTGTAAAGGCACAAATGAGCCTTCTGCACTGGATTGGACGGAGGTAGATCAGAAGATCATCTTCCTTCAAATAGTAGAGGTCCTCTCTGCTCTGCACACCAAGGCTCTCCAGGCCTGTCATCAAGGATGCCAAAGTATCTGGGGGGAGCCCTGGAAGAGCAGCCAGGACAGCCTTACTGATCTCCTCTGATGCAGCAATCATTGCATTAGTATGTTTCTGCAAAGGAGTGATGGAGAGAGATTATTGGCATATCACACATCTCATAGGCTGGCAAAGGATAATAATCAAGCAGATCATCATGCCTCACACAAACAAACTGCTCTTGGGCTGTCCCTAATACGCAATAGACACCAATGTCACTCAACTTCACAAACAAATATTTTTCTGAGATGAAAGACACAGAGCCATGGTGAACAATGATCAGCTCTATCTTGCCGACCTCCAATTCTTCTTCAGTTTTCCCCAACAAGATATACATGCCCTTTTTGTATGAAGTGCCCTTCACTGTCACCGCATGAGATGCTACTGTATCTTTAAATTCCAAATTCAAACCAACAACAGCTTCTCTGATATTGTCACTGTAGTCATTTACATAGAATGCTGTGCCCTTTTCAAATAGCACACTCGGCTGGAACATTGCGCCTGCACTCAAATAGGCTTGGAAGAGCTGGTGTCTCTCAGCAACGGTCTTACAGATGTTTTTGAAATTGTGTAACTTTCTAGCACATCTCTTGAAGAAAGAGTGCTTACTCTCAAACCTGAGAGTCCAAAGGCGAATTAGGGGGCCAAACTCGGCAATGAGCTGTGGATAATGAAGCAGATAGTGGTGTTTTGGCTTCAGGGGCTGATCAGGGAAGTGCTGCCTTCGAAAGTATATGTAATCCTCAATAAGTACCTTAAGATAAGCAACCTGATCTGTTGTGATTGCTGGTGCACAAATGAGTTCTACAATTTCTCTTAGCTGCAGCACAAGTTGCCAAACAGCATTGTTACATGGATCCTTAATCCTATCTCCCACCAGGACGGGTAGCAAACGAAGGAAACACCAGTTCTGGGCTGCATGTCCAGTAAGTTTATTGCTACCTGGTGAAACATCAGCTGGTTTGTCGTGGGCATCATTCCCCTGATACTTGAACTGATCTATACACCTGTTGAGATGTAGATAACTGAAATGTTTCTCCTCAACTAAATAACCAATAAACAAAGCAAGGTCACTCGATACAATGCCTTCAAACAGGTCATGTCCAAGACATGGGGGCAGCCCAGGCTGGCAAACATGAAAGAAGGATAGTTGGTTAAAAGGAGAATCTGACTTAATGCCGCACTCTGAATTTCTGCCACTGGTGCCCAATTCCTGCAGATGATACTGATAGGACTGTTCTGTTCGTGTGTTGCCACACGATAGTGGACAGTTCTGAAAAGTAGCTCTTTCTACATCACAGTATCTGCAGAAGTAATGGCTCTTACTGAAGTTCTCAACAAAACCGCCGATACTGTGAGACCCTAAATTGTCACCCGAGATAGCACACAGTCGACCTTTGACAATTTGCCCATCCCCTATCACAATACCAGTCTCCTCGAGAGCTTTCAGGTCTTTTATGAGAGGCTCAAATACCTTGTCTATCCCAAAATATTTAAAGGCCTGCTCGTTGCACAAGAGAACAAGTTGCATTTGATCTGTGGTGGATCTGTTATGAGGCAAAATATCTGTCAGAGTAAGATAAACTGCTACAATCTTATGTTTCTTTCTTGAAGAGCCAAGTGGATTGACAACTTCGAATGCATCCTGATAGAGTATCAGACCAAGCGAGGATGGCTCCATTTTAAGTAAAGGGTTGCACTGAGCTGCCTTCCCATCATTAATGTCCTGGAAAAGACCCTCTGATGATGTTCGGGACCGTGTTGCTGCATACTGTTCTTGAATAGACTTGCTTTTAAAAAGTGTAGCCAATGTTTCTTGAATAGGTACATACTGGGCAAACAATTCCCTACCTTTATCATTGTTACCTAAGAACAGAGGTACAGGCTCAACATAATTAAAATGTTTTTTAAAAGCGGTCTTTCTTTTCTGGTCCGTGCTCAAAGGCCCACTGTTACAGGCAGTGAGGAGGTCTTCTTTTCTGAGTTCCACCATAATGTTATTGATTGTGGCCTCTGGGACTCCAAGTAGAGTTAATTTGTCACTTAAGTTATTAAGCAAATCTGTCAGACTGATATCGTGGACATCTTGATATCCCTCAATAATAGTCTGTATTGTAGTAGCAGGCAACAGTAGTTTAGCCTGAAGTTTCAGATAGAAGAGTGTGATATTTTGCAGAAAGAGGGATTCATCAACAGCAAGTGTCTCTTCTGGCTCATCATCAGAATGATCAGAGGGTGCAGACGGAGTAAAAGATTCTGTGGCAACGCACCTTTCTACATTACAGGGATCTACATGTACAACACTCTCATTTTTGTGTTTCCTAGAAATATGAGATGCAAAACTCGACACAATAGTGAAATTGCTATCACATCCCCTAAATGGACATTGAACTTGTAATCCTTCTTGCAAGTGTGACCTCAAATGACGAACTAAAGATGAAGATTCACACCTTATAGCACAAAAATCACATTGTACAGGAGTATCACATAATGGTAGCTGACTATTCCTCAAAGGCCCGTTTGCTTTGTGGTCTCTGTACATGTGAGCTTTAAGAGCAGTAAGTTTAAAGTATGTTCTTGGGCATTCTGCCACACCACACTGATGTACGTAATTAGCGCTATTTTTATGCAGCTTAATGTGCTGAATAAACTTAAGCACTGTATCAAAAACACTTCCACACGTGCCAAATTTGCAATTAAACATTTTCAGAAAAGAAACCAATAGAGATTAAAGAGAAATGGTGGTCACACCACGTGTTGGTAAGAAAGGGTTATAGAACACCTAAAAATTAAATATGCGCCATGTATGTCAGACAAAAAGAGCAGTCAATGAAATAAACCTGACAGCACTCACTCAAATCGCAAATACATTTTCAGAAAAGACGATGAAAGAGAAGTGAATTCACACGGTTCCTATGTGAAACCTGCTGAGAGCATGGCGGGCTACATATCTGGCTTACAAAGACCACACCACATGTGGTCAGAAAGTGATCATCAAAAATTTATTCATGCATTTACATACGCAGTACAATTGAAAATGACAGCAACCCACCAGGGAAGACGGATGGTTTAGCTTATCCGTTTGCCAACTTAATTTTAATACTAGCCTGCTGATAATTTGCCGCCTTCTCCGAAAACAGAGAGCAGTGAAAGCCTTTCAACAGAACCCAGGCTCCGAAAAAAATATTTTATAACGATGCTGGTTGGTTTAAGTTGCGCACGCGCAGTTTATTTTAGAAACAGACAGCTTACATGACACATATGCTCTGCTCTTCCAACCTGGTTCGCCCAGCACAAAGTAAAGTTATAACATCTAAACATACCAGGTGCTATATTCAGCTTAGCTCACATTTATAGCTAAAGTTACAGAATTAAATGAAGATACCGGGATTGTCGTTTAATTAAAGCACATATTTCAACAGACGTTTGCTTGTGTTTATTCAGTGCCCGTAAAATCTACAAGCTACGTTTATGCTAGTGTGCAAACCACGACTTCAAGACAGCAAAACAAAAGTCGTAACGTTACAACAGCCTCTTCGGTAGCATGTGTAATAAATGCAATAACGTTAATAATCTGAACTAAGGAAGCTTAATTTAACAGGCTAACGTTAATGTTTAGTTTTACAGTCTGGGCTAATTGAGCCATCGTCGCTGTGGTGGTTTTCCATTAACGTTACAAGCTTAGCTCGCCTCGACTCGAGTCTACTCACCATGTCTGCTTTTCCATTGTTAATATATATATATATATATATATTGCCTTGTACCATTTTTTCTATGGATTGCGTAAAAAGACGCCACTTCAACGCGTTCAGTTCAGGTTGTTGTTGTTTTTTACCAGGAGTGAGCGAGTCGAGTCGGGCGAACGTCACTAAAGCTCTGCTAAAGCCAATGTCACTTAAATATACCTAACGAAACAATCAGAACTCACTCATATCACTGCTGGTATTAATATATACATATAAATATAGAAAATGTCATGTTTCTTACCTGAGGTGTGTTCCTTCTTCCAAAAATGTTGATTGATGACTGATGACGTTCTGTACGTTGTACCGTTGGCCGCGCGCAATTTCAAAATTCAAACAGCAGCGATCCCACAATGCTATGCGGTGGCTGTAAAATAATGCTTCTACAGTGTAGTTACAATAAAATTACAGGACTGTCCATAAATTTCCCATCATGCATTTGCATTTACAATAAAAACATGAATACAATATGTTGTTGTAAAATTTATTGTAAAAATTACATCAATTGCTAACAGTGTGCTTAGTGTGCACAGTACAGGCTGTTTAATGTAACACTGAATCAGTGTTGGAGGTAATGAGATAATTAAGTGATTGAATAATGATTGTGTATTATTGACGAACACCTGCTGTTAACAAGCAGAATCACTGAAGGAAAGAGAAACACAAGAACTACTTCCAGCCACAACCTTGGATGAAATCAACTGAAGATAAAATACATTACATCTCTCAAGATCTGATTAAACAACTCCACAAACAGCATTACCAGCTTCACTTATTACTAACCAGACTGACTTTATTTATGTCAGACGTCTACAGAAAATAATTAAGAAGAGGTTTAGATGTTGATTACTTATTTGAAAGTAATAGTTTGATTTGATGTTACCACTGTGGCGATCAGTGTGTGCTTTAGTCAGGCTCTTGACTTTTTAACATTAGTTTTTCTCAGGCAGCTGTGTCTGTTTGTTATGGCGAGAACAGCAAGAGAAAATATAATCAGACGCTGTAAGCTGTTTGATGATAAGAATATAATCATCATATATTGGCTCAACTCATTAATATTATGTGGAAGGTTTATACGGGTAGTATGTTATTAATTCTGGTTTATTGTTGTGATTCTACAGCAAGAAAATAATAGAATTTAATCAGAACATCAAATGATTTTTAACACACCATGTACATATTTTGGGCTCCTGTGAGTTTTACTCGCACACAGACATCAAGAATCAGCATATGAATCTCAACAATGGTGACATGCTTCATGGTGCAATGCATTCTGAGTGCATCATACAAAACTTATCCATGGCTCCCAGAATGCATTGCACCATTGAAGCATGTCACCATTGTTGAGATTCATATGCTGATTCTTGATGTCTGTGTGCGAGTAAAACTCACAGGAGCCCAAAATATGTACATGGTGTATTAAAAATGTTGTGTGCGTTTGGTGTTCTAATTAAATTCTATTATTCCCTTGCTGTAGAATCACAACAATAAAACAGAATTAATAACATACTACCCATATAAACCTCCCACATAATATCAATGAGTTAAGCCAATATATGATGATTATATTCTTATCATCAAACAGCGTCTGATTATATTTTCTCTTGCTGTTCTCGCCATAACAAACAGACACAGCTGCCAGAGAAAAACTAATGTTAAAAAGTCAAGAGCCTGACTAAAGCACACACTGATCGCCACAGTGGTAACATCAAATCAAACTATTACTTTCAAATAAGTAATCAACATCTAAACCTCTTCTTAATTATTTTCTGTAGATGTCTGACATAAATAAAGTCAGTCTGGTTAGTAATAAGTGAAGCTGGTAATGCTGTTTGTGGAGTTGTTTAATCAGATCTTGAGAGATGTAATGTATTTTATCTTCAGTTGATTTCATCCAAGGTTGTGGCTGGAAGTAGTTCTTGTGTTTCTCTTTCCTTCAGTGATTCTGCTTGTTAACAGCAGGTGTTCTTCACTAATACAAAATCATTTTTCAATCACTTAATTATCTCATTACCTCCAACACTGATTAAGTGTTACATTAAACAGCCTGTAGTGTGCACACTAAGCAGTTCATTTCATTTCATCTCATTCAGTTCATTTCATCTGGGCAAATCCATGTGGGGCCTACATGGAAAGTGGGTGCAAAACTGGCTGGGTCCCAGTTAGATATCCCAGGTCAAACCCATTTGGGCCCCACATGGCTCTGCTGGCTGGGCTCTGATGTGTTTATGACTATTATTCTGATAATGAGTGTCTGTGAAACTTCTTTTGAGTTGTAATGCTTTCACTTTTAATAAAATGGTCAATAGCCATTAGTATTATAGTAAACTGTATTTTTGTTTTTATTTCCTATTTCATTCGTGTGTATCTGCTTTATAGCACTATGGCTATATTTGCTCCAGTCCAGCAGGGGCAGCAGAGAGCAGGTTTATCAGACTGAAGTGATCAGAGAGGAACAGAAACATCAGCTTCAGGTAGGGCTGGGCGATTTAAATCGCGATATTGTTATGCGCATCTCGTCAGTAAAGCCGGTTCCTTGATTTAGTAGTAAATCACCATCACCTGCTTTCAGATGGAGCGGCATTTAGGGCTAAGGAGATAATTAAGCGATTAATTTAGTGATGATTGAGCATTATTGAAGACACCTGATGTTAACAAGCAGAATCACTGAAGAAGAAAAGCACAAATTGTAAGTTACCATTAAGGTGATGGGTGTTTGCTTCAGTTGGGCTCTAGACCAGTTTACTGTTATATTTACTGTTGTTTGTCTGCTGTTATTGATTTATAACAGTTAAATGAACAAAGTAAAATGTTATCTTATAGTGTTGGTTATGTTTTGACATAATCATACTGTGATCTGAAAAGTGAAACATATTAAGATAGTTTGGTTTAACTTGTTAGCAGCAGTTTTGTGATTCTTCAGCCTATGATTATCAGGACTTTACTTATAATTCAAAATATTTAATAATCATTGCTCTAATCAAAGAGACGTTCAGACATCAATAATCAGCCTGTGAATCTCAACAATGGTGACAATAACAAAGCATGTTGCAGTGGCTGCCACCAATCACAACTCATTAATGGCTCCCATCATGCATTGCGGTATGAATAAATTATGATCTGAATTGTCTATGTAATTTACTTTTCCTCATTGAATATTCTGCTCCTCACCATTGTTGAGATGCATAGACTGAATCTTGACATCTGTGTGTGCCTAAAAGAATGATTTTTTTTTTAAACAAGTTTTAAGAAATCCTTTATATCAAAAATTCTGGCCATTTATTCAGATTCACAGTTATGCTGTAACCAACAACATAAATTAAAGTTAGAAAGAAGGATCTTAATGAACTCAGTGATCAAGTTCAAATGATGATTGTCATAATATAACCAACAAAGATCACTCTTTTTTCTTTGTTCAACTGGCAGCTTTAACTCAGATACAACCGTCAATAGTGATGTTACGTTCGTGAACGAATCGTTCTTTTTGAACGAATCCTTTAGGTGAACGAATCGTTCTCGTTCACGTAATCAATTGACTCATATTTCTCGTTCACTGAAATCCCTCCCTCCACAGCAGCGCGGCGCTATTAGCAGCGCATGCGCAGCTCAGTGAACCGGTGTTTTCAACCTGTCAAAGAATGAACCTCGAGCCAATAGCCTTCGAGTATGAGATGTGACGGAGCATGTGATTTGTTGGATGTAGTGAACGAATACGCCCTTCACTGACTGACTGACCGAGTTGCTTTTGAGTAGGTCTGAACGAGAGAGAGATCTTATCGTTTGTGTACGAGTTGAACGAACTGGTATGTCGTTCATGAACGAAAATAACCAGTTGTTTGAACGATAATGATGGCGAACCGATAGAGCTAGGCTTGTGTAGTTAGCATGTTTGCATCAAATAAACAAATTTACACTTTACCATTGTAATGAAAACAGGTTAATAACGCAATATATTGGTTAATATAACAAAGACAAATTAACATCATTTTTTACTTGGTTTGAGTTAAGGGGGGCGCACTTGACTGTTTACTTGATTTAAATTTACACTTCTCCTTACCTGCTTTTCTTATATTTTGGTTGTGTGTTTTAGTCTTAGTTTTGTGGTATTTTGCACTTTGAACAATTTAGGCTACTTGACTACTTGTGTTCATTTTGTATTATCAAAATGAATTCATTACGTTTTATTCATGTATGCACTTCTCTAAAAACTAAAACAAACCAAAAAAATATGACAGTATTATAGGTCTCATAACGTCAGCAAATAGCATTTCAGTTCGGGCTGTGAAGGGGCATGTATTTGGTTGGATCTACTGAACGAATTTGCCTATCACTGCTGAGATCGCTCTGTTTTGAGTCTGAAGGAGAGGGAGAGATCTCGTTCGTGAACGAATTGAACTGGTACTTTCGTTCGTGAATGAGAGTACTGGGTAGATCGGTCATTTAGCATGTGATTTAATCTCATTCAAAGCGCAGTTATAGGTGTGCACATATAATTGTTTATATTCATATTCAACATACAGAACATCAACGTTATTTAATATAATCCCAGATTTATGAATGTGTATGTCTGTAATTAAAATGTTAATATTATGCAAGAAAACCTTGGTTTGGTCTTCTGAACCACTTATTTAGACTTATGTAAATAAGGCACACATTTTAACAAAGCCAAATCACTTTTTTTTTTGTAACAAGTAAATACGTTCATTAAAACATAACATAAAATACATTCTTTTTCGCCACCTGCTGCAGTATATATCTAATATGAAGAAATTATCACTGAACGAATCAGTGAACGAGTCTTAACGAATCATTTTGGTGAACGAACTGAAAATGAACGAATCTCTGAAAAGAATCACACTTTCCACCACTAACCGTCAAACATAATCTAATGTACACAGGAAAGGGTCAGAGCCCAACTAAAGCAACTACCCATCACAATAATGGTAACTTACAATTTGCGATTTTCTCCTTCAGCGATTCTACTTGTTAACATCAGGTGTCTTCAATAATGCTCAATCATCACTAAATTAATCACTTAGTTATCTCATTAACTTTAACACTCTTGAGTGTGGACTCATACACTCCCAGGGGTGTTAATTTAACACTGGAGGTTTTGCTGTATACAAAGAGCCGTAGTTAACTGACAAGCTGAGCCATATCGCATTAATTATCGTTGGCGATACGTCCGCGATATTGATGTGATTTGGCTCAGCTTGTCAGTTAACTACGGCTCTTTGTAGTAAATGCCGCTTTATCTGAAAGCAGGTGATGGCGATTTACTACTAATCAAGGAACCGGCTTAACTGACGAGATGCGCATAACAATATCGCGATTTAAATCGCCCAGCCCTAGCTTCAGGCACTTTCTGCTGTTTCCTGCATCATCAATACAAAGGTCCAGTTTAGCCTGTTTAAGTGTGTTTGAGTTTATTTGAGTGTTCACAGATTCCTGTTGTTGGCTTTTGAAGCTGATAACATGTGGTTGAATGTACAATACACAAACACAGTAGTATGAGTCTGCAGGGAGTTTTTAGGTTGGACTGCAAGTCTTTATTCTTGTTGAAGGCCAGTGTGAAATAAAATCACTTCCTGTTTAGAGTTAGCAGCATAACACACACACACACACACACACACACACACACACACACACACACAAAACGCTACTCATTCTGAAGATCACAGCTCATATGTGTAGACGTACTGTCCGACATACTGTAAGAGCAAATTATGAAATCAAAATATTGAATGCAGAGATATTAAGAACACAACTGGAGCTTGAACACAGAGTTACTGTCAGGATGAAGGAAAAGATGGAAAGTACAGTAAGCAGAAAAAAGGCCAGTGTGAAATCACTTCCTGTTTAGGGTTAGCACTATTTTAAAAACACTCATCACTCTAAAGACCACAGCTCATCTGTGAAGACGTACTGTCAGACACAGCGAATAATGGATTCAGAGGACATTTATGAAAATGTTGAACGCAGAGATATTGAGGACACATTCGGACCTCGAACACAGAATCACAGCCAGGATGAAGGAAAAGATGGAAAGCGCAGTAAGCAGAAAACTACTTTAAAGCAGAGATGATGTCGCAGATGATGTTGTTAAAGGTGTCACTAAAGTTTCAGGAAATGACTGTTACCTACCATTTCAAATACTTTTCTAAGAACATGTGTTTGTGTTTCTGATTTTATATTTAACATATTATTTTATTAAATTATTTAAATATAAAATGTTTATTTTACTTTTTCAACATTCTTTGGATATTTTATAATTTGGTAATGTTTGTCTTATAAAAGAATATACTGTAAAACCTCTATCTACAGCATTATCTAAAGACAAGGTTATATTATCTAAAAAGGTTGATATTGAAACATATTTTCTAATGCATTTCCGGAGGAACTGCGAAGTGTGCTTGCTCGGGCGCGGTTCACTAACGTGAGCAGGAAGTGGATAAGGGTGCATTGAAGTTTGCTGGATCTGAGAATTTCAACAATAGTACTTTTTTCAAGATTGTGCAAAAAGGTGAAAAGTTATGTGCATTAAGAGACATGTCTGCAATGTAGACTGGTGCCAATGGCATTGTTTATGTGGCTTGGTTGTTGGTTTTGAAATATTTGGTTATACAGCAGAGAGTGGGAGTGTTTTGGGTGATGAAAAAGTATTGAAAAGAAGTTGACAGTCTTTATTTACTGTATCCAATAAGCCAATACAAAACTCCCCCAGCTGTTCTGTGGTTGAGTGTTCCCTTTGATTAGGAACAAATTTACTATCTCAAATTAAGGTCTACCGTAATTAGCGATGCTTTGATTGGTGCTGTCAAGATGGTTGTCATCACCTACACAGAATCGCTGATTTTTATAGCCTACCGTCAGTCCTCATATTGTAATTAAATGAAAAACGCTATCAGTTTCACTATTAGCTTACTCTAGCGATGCAGTCGCAACAACATGGATAACGCTGTTTGGCCTTGCCTAACTTTATATGACATATGCACCATATGCTAGAGTTACACATCCCGCTGCCATTTCAGGGCTTGAATTTCAGTGCGGGAATGTGGGGATTGCGCATAATTTAAACCATTCCCGCAAGGTTAGCTTTTATAGTGTGAGAAATTCCCGCACAAAAATATTCGCTTCATCTCAGAGCAAATGATTAAAAAATAAATTCACAGATGCGAGAAAAAAGATGTCAAACTGTCTTTTATTTTCTAATTTAATTCCTCAATCAGCGCTGGACCGGCATTCTCTGTCTTCCGCTGACCCTGGCCGTAGACAGATCATATGTTTCACGCTGTCAATGCAGTGGTCTGCGTTGCGCTGATCTTATTCACACTATCGAGTGTAGGTGCAGCATTCTAACATTGAGTCATAATGAGCTGTTTGTGAAGAAATGATCCGCTTCCAAATTATGTCATTTTAATCACGAAATTGAAACATTAAAAAACAATTTGCTCTTTATGGTATGCGAGTGATAGAGCGCGGCAGCAACGAACCAACTGATCAGCTTGCAGCGTAACAACATTGAATGTTTGGCCTTACAGCTGATCATAGCCTTTTCATCTCCATAAATATATCTAGTAGTAAAGCTAATGCAAGGGCTAGAAATCTATTAATCTTTTGCTGATATTTCCTTGTCATCATGGTGAGCGCAGTTCATGGTTGCATAGCAACGACAGACGCCACGGGTGCGCTCGCGCTTTCCACTTGTTTTTACACATCTAGAACGACGTTGTTGATTGTTTGAGCATGTGACTGCGCGTTTCTCCTTGTTTTCTATTGTTATGCACAGCATATTTCCCGCGCGCACAAACTCAGCCACAGACAATGAATTGTTCGGTTAGCGAAGAAGAGCATGATCATGATGATGTATTTTGTATAAAGTTTTTTTTTTTTTTGTTATTAACTGTCTTGAGAACTGGAAATGCACAATTCATGCATACAAATCTGTAGATATTAATAAATGAAGATGATTAAATTAGACCGATGCATCAAAAGTTATCCCCCCCCCCATAATCTTTAGATCCCCCCGTGACCCATGTAAGCGGTGGAATTCCCTCCCAGTTTAAAAAACGAAATTCAGGCCCCTGCATTTATTTAGACAAACCTAGTTAAAACGAATGCAGTCTATACACTGACTTGGCAGCTATGTGAAATGTAATACAACATTGCCACCTACTGTCTAAATGCATTAACATTAAAAGTGTGAGATGAAACTCTTTTGCATTGACATAAGTAAATGTGTTTGTCAATTAGCCTGAAATAAAAAATACAAATAAAAAATCCAATCTTGTGCATCCTCACATTGGAGTCCCGAGTTCATGTACAAAGTTTGGTTTCGATACGTGACAGAGTTCCTGAGATATGGACGACTTCCTGTTTGGCGACTACGCCGCCGATTTCGTTTGGCTGTGACGGGCAAATGCTTCCCGAAAATCAAAAATCCTTCTAGTAACTTTTGTGAGGCTTGGTCCAAGGATCATGTACGTCCAGTTTCGTGAAGTTCGGACCAAATTTGTGACCTGTGAAAATTTAGTTTCGCTTTCTGTTCAATCCAATATGGCGGATGAAGGACATGGACTCGTGATGTCATCTTCGCGAGCAACTTACACCGGTACTGACCGGACGTTTTAAAGTTGGAACGGTGTCTCTGTCTCAAAGGGCCTAGGTGCAGGAGCTGGCCAAAATTGAACTCCCGGGAATAATAATAAGAAGAAGACTTAAGAAGAACAATAAGTGTGCTGCTTTCAGCAAGCACACTTAATAATATGAAGGGTATTCACTGATGTGTGTGTGTTTTGTCTCTGTTTGTCAGGAGGAAGCAGGTGTTTGGTGTTGATGACAGTGTGTCTCGGGCTCATTTGTGTTCTTCTGCTGGTCTTCATCACACTGTACATCACCATCACAGCAGACCTGTTAAAGAGTTACAAGAACACAGTTGAAGAGTTCAATCACACTATCAACAGCTTGAGTCAGAAGAAACTGGAGTTAGAAAGCAAAGTCATGGATTTGAGTGAAAAACTGAAGAAAGAAACATCTAAACAAGGTCAGTGTGAATCTATGAAAGCCTGTTTCTGCCACAGCTGAGTAAAATGTAATGAGTAATATGATTCTGAAAGAACGTTTCTCATAATTTTGACTAAAGCCTGGTTCACACGGGACGATTTTAAAATTGTCGGCCTATTTTCCAAACCTGAGAGACCCCACACACGGCGATAAAAAATCACGGTTTTAACAGTTTTGGTCGTACAGTGTGTGGTGCGCAGCCACACGGCTAAATCAACACATCACACACAAACCGATTTGACTCCCGAGCATTCCCAGGTCAGACGGGAAATCTCGAAAAATCCCTCGAGATCAAACGTGACTTCAGAGTAAACAATCATGGCGGATGAAGAGGATGCAGTAGCGATAGTTTGTAGTTTGTTTTTAACCGAAAAAAAATGTTATCAAAAGAAAAGGCGATGGTCAAAGAAGATGCCGGCTGTTTTGATTTTGTTTCCCGGTGCTTCCTCGTCACCTCGCTTTCTGATTGTCTACATGCCACAGTCCACAGGCTGCGTGCTCGTTTGTCCCCGGGGGACACCACACACGAGGAGAAATCGGGCCAAAAAAATCCAACATGTTGGATATCCCTGATTTGAGATCGGAGCGGTCCAGACGTCCTGCCGAGCAGACGAGAGCAGTCTTAACACACCACACACGGCAGGAATATCTGATCAGATTATTTTATGATAATCGTAGCATCCTTAAGATTGTCGGAAGGGGTGAATCGGGGCTAAAATCGGCCTAATTATCCTGCCGTGTGAACCAGGCTTTAGTATGGCATTATATTAACCCTCTGATGGTTTATGGGGTCTTTTGGGACCCCAAATGACTTTTACTCAAATTAAAAAAAATGTTCCCTTTGTCCAAATGGTATGAAACCTTCTACGGCTCTCAACACTTTCTAGATCTACAAAAAAAAAAATAAATTGGAATGATATCTGTTTTTATGTTAGCGTGACAAAAATTGTGACACTCGTGGTCTTCGGGGTCTCTGGAGACCCCGCAATCAAAATAGTCAAAATTCATCATTAAAATCAGAAACAACGCAGAACACATCGACAGAAATGGCACAAATAAAGTGGCACACTTCCACCAATGCAAAAAACATCCACAATGCAAAATTATATTGCTCACAACACGCGTGTACACACACACACACACACACACATATAGAGGAATACATTTTTGAGACTATAAAAACTGTTCTCTTATCATTTGTAAAATAAAATCATCCAAAATGCAGTACCACCACAAAAATAAATTGGTGACACTGACACATTGAAAATGTGCACACACACACACACACACACACACACGAACATTTGTAGGGCTATAATTTGTCAAATAAAATCATCCAAAATGCAGAACCAACACAAATATAAAGTGGTGACACTGACACCGACAGTGTGTACTCACACACACTCTCTCTCTCTCTCTCACACACACACACACACACACACACACACACACACACACACACACACACACACACACATTTGTGAGGATATAAAACAACTGCTCTCTTATAATTTTTTCAAAAAAATCATGCAAAATGCAGAACCACCACAAAGAGGGAGAGAGAATGAGAGAGAGATGACAGGATGAGACAAAACAATTTAGCACGCACACACACACACACACACACACACAGTCCAGTTACCAGGATCAAATAGTTTGAGGCAGACTATTTTGTCTGGTTCTGCAGATTTGCTTTGAAAACAAAGTCATGTGACTGCAGCTCAGGTATAACTGTGACTTGCATGCAGCTCACAGTTCATTCTGTTACAACATGGCGAAACAGTTCAGTCTTCAGGAGACCCTGGATTATATTTTAGACTCTAGCGATGAAGATACCTCTGAAACAGATGAAGCTTCTGAGACAGAAGATAACCCGGTTCAAGATCCCATCGGAACGGATGAGGAAACGTCAGATGAAGAGGATGCTCATGAGGAGCCAGACACTTACCTCTCGAGAAATGGAAGAATTTGCTGGACATCACTGCCACCTCCTGCAAAATATGCAAAGACAGCACTGGATATGACCCCAGGAATTACAAGGTATGCATGTTCTCATGCTGAGAACATCAAGTCCACCTTTGAATTATTTTTGACAGAAGAAATTCAAACGATTGTGCTTGAAATGACAAATGTGGAGGGGAGACGAGTTTATGCTGAGTGGACGGATCTGGATTTGGCAGACATTCAGGCTTTTTTCGGTGTTGTCATTCTTGCTGGGGTTTACCGGTCAAACAACGAGAACATGCAAAGTTTATGGCATCCAGATACTGGAAGGGCAATTTTTGGTGCAGTTATGACTTTGAAAAACTTCCAGAAAATATCAAGGGTCATCAGGTTTGATGACAAGCAAACAAGAATTGCTCGACGTGCTACTGATAAATTAGCAGCAATCCGACTGGTCTGGGACAAATGGGTTGAACGTCTGCCGATGATGTTCAATCCTGGCCCAAATGTCACTGTGGATGAGTGCCTGGTGCCGTTTAGAGGGCGCTGTCCATTCAAGCAATACATACCTAGTAAGCCAGGGAAATACGGCATAAAAATCTGGGCTGCGTGTGATTCTGAAACGAGTTACGCCTGGAAAATGCAAGTCTACACGGGCAAGTCTGTGAGTGGACAGCCGGAAAAGAACCAGGGGATGAGAGTTGTGCTTGAAGTCACCGAAGGCCTGCGGGGTCACACAGTCTTCTGTGACAATTTCTTCACTTCACATGCCCTTTCCCAGGAGCTGCTAAAAAGGAGAATCACAATGGTCGGGACAATTCGAAAAAATAAGCCAGAGCTCCCACCTGCCCTGCTTGCAACAAAAGACAGAGCTCAATATTCTTCAATGTTTGCCTTCACAGAGACACAGTCCCTTGTGTCTTACTGTCCGAGAAAAAGGAAAAATGTGCTTTTGCTTAGCACACTCCACAGGGACACCTCAGTGAGCAGCAGAGACGACAAGAAGCCACAGATCATCCTAGATTACAACAAATCCAAAGGAGGAGTGGACAACCTGGATAAGGTATTTATTTTTTTATTTTTTGTGTATTTTCTATTTTTATTGAAATGTGAATAATAGTTATAAAGTGAGTGTCATATTTATTTTGCAATCAAACAGCATTTGAACTGTGTGTGTTTGTCTGTGTTTGTAATATTGCAGATGGTGGCCACTTACACCTGCAAAAGAAAGACAGCTCGTTGGCCACTGGTGATCTTTTACAACGTGCTTGATGTCTCTGCACTGAATGCCCACGTGCTTTGGTCTAAAATCTGTCCAGAATGGCAAGCAGGGAAAAGCTACAGGAGAAGGCTATTCCTGGAGGAGCTCGGAAAAGCTCTGGTGGCTCCGCTAATGGAGAAGCGACAGAGCCTTCCACGCACCCCAGTCTCTCTCAGTTTCCTGAAAAAAACAAGAAGTTCTCTGGAGGTGGAAAATGAAGCTTCCACCTCACATTCAGGAGAAACCCCCAAGAAAAGGAAAAGATGCTTCCTCTGTTCCCGTAACCAGGACCGTAAAACAACAGTGATGTGCCAAACCTGCTCCAACCCCGTCTGCAGAAGGCATGCGGTTTACCATACTTACTGCCTGCAATGCATTGACGTATAAACACCTGCATTGCACTGTAAATGAGACTGTATGAGATGAAACCACAAATTATTGTTCCTCGTTGTTTGATTTGTTCCCCATTTACTGATTTCTTTTACTAAATTTTATCTTTTTACTGCTTTATTTGCTCACTTGTTATTGCTGTTCAGTTCATGTGTTCATATGTAATATAACTGTTCATTTCTGTTCATTTTTGTTCTGTTACAGTTAGTAACTGAAATGTTGATTAAAATAGTAGAATTATATTAAAAATAGATATTTGAAATAAATGATAAAATCTTAAGACTCCAACATTTCTCTTTGTAACATTTTGTTCAGGTTTGATTCTAATCATAATGTAACATTATTGAAAAACTGGGGTTTTTTTCAGTACAAAAAAATACTAAACTATGACAAAAATATTTTATTTTTGTTATAATTGTGATTTTATAATATTTAGATATGAATCCAACTGAATCCAACTTGTGAAAAGATATCTTTCAGGTAGTCAAATAGCAAATAGCATATAGTGGAGCTCTATAGCCATCTAGTGGTTAAAGTGATTTTTTTTATTTTAAAACTGCATTTTCCAAAAAATGGGCATAAATGTTACATTAAACCATTTAAAATGATCCATGTTATCCCCATGAATGAAAATTAGAAATCTGGGTCTTTTATAAAGTGAATTTCACATCAAATGCTGTTTTTTTGTAAAAAGCTTATTTAAATAAATATTTATTTTTTTATTTATAGAAATTTAAAAGATATCATAAATTCTCCAAAAACTGCACAAATGTTGAGTAAAAACATTAACAAACAGAATAAAATTACATTTGTAAAAAAAAAAACTATAATCTTGTTACAAAATTAAATGTTATTGTCTGGGGTCTCTGGAGACCCCAAAAAACACGAGTGTAGACATAAATAAAGACCATCAGAGGGTTAAGAAGGTTCTTCATAAAAGTAAGAGAGAGAAGGGCACAACCTAACACTTTTTTTTTTTGGCTTTCCACTTGGGGTTCAGAGTGTCTTTTTTCCACACATTTCCAATATTTGGTCCAAATATTTGGTTTTGTTTCATTAATACAATGTATGATTTTTTATTATTCATTTACCCTGAAAAAAAAAAAAATCTAAGTGAAATGTGACAACATGCCCCAATGAACATATTGCAAAACAACTACACAGCACAGTTCAAAACAATGTGAAATCAAACCAATTTAAATAATTATGAAATTGTTGCAGTAATGAATAATTTAAGTAATAAGTTCAGTCGTTGTGATAGAAAGATTGCTTGCTCTTAACTCTTAAGAGATCTGTTTGAGAAAAATGGTCGGCGGTCCCGGCTCATGGTCTAAAGGGGTTGTCCTTATTCTCTTAATGAGTAATGGGTGTTTTGGGCGTAACATGAAATAAACCAACCAGAGTCTCATCCCCCATTCCCTTTAAATGCCAGTTGCACTCGCACCATGGTGGATTCGCTATTTACATGAAAGAATTTGATAGTGGAAAGACTGAATGCTTCTCCAGAGCGCAAACGGATCTGCTTGTGCACAAGGTTAAAGCTGTGTGTGTGTGAGGTTAAAGCGCGCAAGCAGACTATCTACGGGACAAGCCGGATTCCTATGGGGCGCCGTTTGTAAAGCTGCTCACGCTGAAAATAACAGCAACATTTTGTCACATTTATTTATTTTATAATGAGACTTATTTAGCATACCACATATATACTCCAGCACTAACTGCTGTTGCTGCTGCCAGAGCTGCACCTCCTGCTGCTCCTATTATTGCTGTTTTCCCAACAGTTAATGCAGCTGCTCCCACTGTAGCTGCTAGTCCTGCTCCTGCCACTGCTTCTGTTGTATGGGGCGCCATTTGTAAAGCGGCTCACGCTGAAAATAACAGCAATATTTTGTCACATTTAGCTTCAAACAATGTTTAAAAAACTGGTATGAATTTTTGACGGTCACTTTTTAGCACATTTACAACAATATTTGTCAACTTAGAGATATTTAAAAATAGTTAAATCTAAATATTAAATGTTACACCTAAATGTTAAATGTTAAATCTAAATGTTAAATGTTAAACCTAAATGCTAAATCTAATGTTAAATCTAAATGTTAAATCTAACTCTTGGACATGGATTATCGTGATAATAACTACCTAAAATAATAAACACGTTTGGAGAAACTGTAGCAAGCGAACATGACAGAGAGTGATGACAGAGTGATGACATGACATTCAGTCAAAGTGAGCCCCCTCCTGGCTGGCTATTATGGCTACAGGTCATAAGTCCTAGCCTAGAAATCTAGACGCACCCTAGCGGCAGCAAAATGTATTTTGCAGCCAGGGTAGTCTAGCAACTCTCCATAGACCTTTTTGCTGCAAAAACCTAAATTGGGTCAGGCCAATCACGTCGTGTATAGAGTTGGTGGGGCGGGCTTAACAAAATGACGACAGAGTTGCGACGGTTAGGGAACCTTGAAAACAAAGAATGGAGGCTGCTGCTGGAGAACAGCGGTCTTTTGAATCGGCTTTGGCAAAAGCAAAGAACGGCACTTCAGTCATTTTTAAAAAAGGAAGATGTGTTCGGAGTTTTGCCGACTGGATACGGAAAAAGTTGAATATACCGATCAGAGCCATAGAGAGATTCTCTATGGCTCTGATACCGATTAGCTCCGCTTGTTGCTCTGATTGGTTGTAGCGCTGTCCTATTGCGTGCAGAGGGATTTTGAGAGACAACCGTTTATCCCGCCCCTCGGATGAAGCCGTGTCTATGGAGAGTTGTCTTGGTCGCTGTGTCTTGGTCGCTGATCGATTGCTCCTGTCTGCCTCGCTGCCTGCTGTGAGTGTGTTTGCCTCGGTGCTGTAAGCTCCGTCTTAGCCTCGTATTTCTTTGTTTTGAACCATCACTTACTACAATTTGTAGTTGTTTATACTAAATACAGCTTACCCAACATCTCAGATTGACATCGCTAGCATCCGTTACTACTAACACAACACGCTAATTCGCTACTGCTAGCCTGTTAACGCGCCACCCGTGCGCTCAGCTGTTTTATTTATTTATTTTTTCTCTCGCGCGCTCGCGCCTTTGAGTTCATAAAAGCTCAGGTAAGTAATAATCAGTCAACAAACACGGTGAGTAATGTCTTGTCCTGTTATTGTCACCTGCACTTCATGCCACATGTTTAGCATAGACTTCTCTGTTGGCAATGTAGGATTTATATGTGATAAATGTAAGGAGACAGTTAGGCTGACAGAGAAGATTTCAGAATTAGAGACACGCATCCAAACTTTAATTGAGGATAGTAAGAGTGCTAGAGCTTTAGATACTATTTTGGATGCGCCTAGCATAGTGAACTCTTTACATGATTCGGTTCCAGCTGAAGTAGTGCCTGAGCAGCCGGGCAAATGGGTGACAGTGAGGGATCGCTCTAGTCGCGGATCAAAAAACCACTCTTCCGTTCCGATTACCACAACAAATCGATTTGCCCCGCTCAGTGAAACACCCACTGAGAATTCTGTTGATTGTGCCCTAGTAATTGGTGATTCGATCACACGGAACGTGAAAATAGAGACACCAGCGAACATAGTCACATGTTTGCCGGGAGCCAGAGCGCCTGACATCAAAGCAAATTTAAAAGTGCTGGCTAATGCTAATCGTAAATTCTCTAAGATCATTATTCATGTCGGCACTAATGATGTTCGACTCCGCCAGTCGGAGATCACCAAAATTAATATTAAAGAGGTGTGTGAACTTGCAAGTACGATGTCAGGCACTGTAATTTGCTCTGGCCCCCTTCCTGTTCGCAGGAGTGATGAGATAGTTAGTAGATTGTGTTCACTGAATCGCTGGCTGTCTGAGTGGTGTCCGTGTAATAATATAGAATTCATAGACAATTGGAAAAGTTTTTGGGGCAAACCTGACCTGTTGAAAAGAGATGGTATTCATCCCTCCTGGGATGGTGCTGCTCTTCTATCTAGTAATATGGCTCATAGTCTTAGAGCTCAAACATGACAAATTGGGCACCAGGTCAGGAAGCAGACAGACTGGCTAAACCAACCGTCTGCTAGCGGCCTCGCGTCACCCAGGTCAGATAAATCCCATCACATAGAGCCTCTTTCACCTAGCTATCATCATATAGAGACTGTGTCTGTTCCCCGATTTTGGAAATCCAAAAAATGTTTAAACCTATCTAAGGTTAAAAATTTAATTGATGTTCAACAAATAAAAAACAGCTATAATACAGATGAGCAAATGATAAAGCTTGGGTTGCTGAATATTCGATCGCTTACTTCAAAAGCACTCATTGTTAATGATATGATTTCAGATAATAACCTAGATGTGCTGTGTTTGACAGAAACCTGGCTAAAACCAAGCGATTACATTACTTTAAATGAGTCCACCCCGCAAGATTACTGTTATAAACATGAACCCCGTCTGAAACGCAAAGGGGGTGGTGTTGCTGTAATTTATAGTAATATTTTCAAAACCACTAAGAAATCAAGTTTCGAATATAATTCTTTTGAAGTGTTAGTGCTTAATGTAAAAATATATAGTAAAAATGATAAATCACGTTTGAGATTTGTGCTGGCTACTGTATACAGGCCACCAGGGCACCATACAGACTTTATCAAAGAATTTGCGGACTTTCTATCAGAGTTAGTATTGGCTGCAGATAAAGTACTAATTGTTGGTGATTTTAATATACACATCGATAATGAAAAAGATGCATTGGGATTGGCATTTAAAGACATTGTAAACTCAATTGGAGTTAGACAACACGTGTCAGGACCTACTCATCGTCGTAATCATACTCTAGATCTAATAATATCACATGGAATAGATGTTGATGCCGTTGAAATTCTGCAGCAGAGCGATGACATCTCAGATCATTATCTAGTCTCGTGTAAATTACATTTAGCCAAGGCTGCAAAGCCGACTCCGTGTTACAAATATGTTAGACCTATCACTTCTGCTACTAAAGATTGCTTTATTAATAATCTTCCTGATCAGTTTCATCATTTTAGCATCCCGGATAGCTTAGAAAAACTTGATATTGCAACAGAAACTTTTAACTCTCTCTTTTCCAGCACTTTAGACACAGTTGCTCCTTTGCGCTTAAAGAAGATTAAAGAAAATAATCCAACGCCGTGGTACAACGAGCACACTCAGGCCCTTAAGAGAGCAGCCAGAAAAATGGAGCGCAACTGGAAGAAAACAAAATTAGAGGTATTTCGCATTTCATGGAAAGAGAGCTCGATTGCTTACAGAGAGGCTTTAAAAGCTGCTAGATCTGCTTATTTTTCAAACCTATTAGAAGAAAATAAACATAATCCTAGGTATTTATTTGAAACAGTGGCTAAACTAACGAAAAAGAAAGCTTCAAACACAGAAGGTTCCAAGCAGCACAGCAGTAATGACTTTATGAACTTCTTCACTTATAAGATTGATAATATCAGGGATAAAATTATAACTATGCAACCGTCTACTACAGTATCGCATCAGGCAGTGCATTGTAGTCTCCCTGAGGAAAAATTTAATTCATTCATTGCTATAGGAGAGGAAGAATTTACTAAACTCGTTAAATCATCTAAATCTACAACATGTATGTTAGACCCTATACCGACTAAGCTACTGAAAGAGATGCTTCCAGAGGTCATAGATCCTCTTCTTAATATCATTAATTCCTCTTTGTCTCTGTCTCTAGGATACGTACCAAAAAACTTTAAGCTGGCTATGATTAAACCGCTTGTTAAAAAAATGCAACTTGATCCTTCAGAATTAGTCAATTACAGGCCGATCTCGAATCTACCCTTTCTGTCAAAGATACTAGAAAAGGCAGTATCTTCACAACTATGTTCCTTTCTAGAAAGAAATGATATCTGCGAGGATTTTCAGTCCGGATTTAGACCATACCATAGTACTGAGACTGCTCTCGTTAGAGTAACAAATGATTTGCTCTTATCATCCGATCATGGTTGTGTCTCTCTATTAGTGTTACTCGATCTTAGTGCTGCGTTTGACACCATTGACCACGACATTCTTTTAAATAGACTAGAAAACTATGTTGGCATTAGTGGAATTGCACTAGCATGGTTTAAATCATACTTATCTGACCGTTATCAGTTTGTAGCAGTAAATGAAGAGATGTCTTATCAATCACAAGTTCAGTATGGCGTACCACAGGGCTCAGTACTAGGACCGCTGCTGTTCACTCTGTACATGCTGCCATTAGGAGATATCATTAGGAAACATGGAATTAGCTTCCACTGTTATGCCGACGATACTCAGCTCTATATTTCTTCAAAACCTAACGAAACTTACCAATTCACTAAATTAACAGAATGCATAGCTGATATAAAAAACTGGATGACTCGTAATTTCCTACTTCTAAATTCTGAAAAAACAGAGATTCTAATTATTGGACAAAAAACTTCCTCACGTAATAACCTAGAATACTGTCTAACATTTGATGGCTGCTCTGTTAAGTCTTCGTCGTCGGTTAGGAACCTGGGTGTGCTCTTTGATACCAATCTTTCATTTGAAAGTCACGTGTCTAGTATCTGTAAAACCGCATTTTTCCATCTTAAAAATATATCTAAATTACGTCATATGCTCTCATTGACAAATGCGGAACAATTAGTCCATGCGTTCATGACCTCAAGGCTAGATTATTGTAATGCTCTACTGGGTGGTTGCCCTGCACGCTTAATAAACAAACTGCAGCTGGTCCAAAACGCAGCAGCTCGAGTTCTTACCAGAACCAGGAAGTATGACCATATTAGCCCGGTTCTGTCAAAACTGCACTGGCTCCCTATTAAACATCGCATCAATTTTAAAATATTGCTGATTACTTACAAAGCACTAAATGGTTTAGCTCCGCGGTACTTGAGCGAGCTCTTAACGCATTATACTCCTTCACGTCTATTGCGATCTCAAAATTCCGGCCAGTTGATAATACCTAGAATATCTAAATCGACTGCTGGCGGTAGATCCTTTTTCCTATTTAGCACCAAAACTTTGGAACAGCCTTCCTACCATTGTCCGGGAAGCAGACACACTTTGTCAGTTCAAATCTAGATTAAAGACACATCTCTTTGACATAGCGTTCACATAATACATTATAGACTTCTATAATTCAATATTAGGCTGCATAGATTAGGTCAGCTGGAACCGGGAACACTTCCCATAAATCCTGATGTACTTGTTACATCATGAGAAGAATGGCATCTACGCTAATTTTAGTGTCTTTGTTTATCCCAAGGTTTTCCCGCAGCCTGCCGGATCCAGGCCGTTTCCAGATCTGATGAAGGACCTTCGCCTGGACCCGATGTCAATGCAGTGCTGAAAGGCCAACTAGTCTCTCCCTATGGAGGATCCCTTTCCCACTCTACAGATAACGCGTCGTCGGGAAAACTCAATTTGCGTATCTACCCCGAATTGATAAAATAAAATAAAATTCTGAATCAAAACTATAAGGAAACACCAGTAATTTGTTTAGGCTTGGTTTGTAGGGAATTCCAAACCTGCACACATATATTCAAACGCACATAATTATAGAACCCGTTCTTAATGCGCATCTGAACGCCATCAGCGTTTCTCACAGGTTCGCTAAAGTCTGTGTAGAGAGAATGGTGTCGTCTTGGCGGCCCTAATTTAAAAACAAATGATCGTTGCGACGGAAGCGAATCAATCAAAACTAACTTTAGCTGGAAAATAACTTTATTAAAGAACCGCTATAAAGCCAAAACAATCTTACGTTAAATTATACATTTATCTCTGTAAAGCTGCTTTGAGACAATCTACATTGTTAAAAGCGCTATATAAATGAAGATGACTTGACTTGAGAGTTGCCAGACCTAACAT
This sequence comes from Rutilus rutilus, assembly GCA_021464565.1. Taxonomy (NCBI): domain Eukaryota; kingdom Metazoa; phylum Chordata; class Actinopteri; order Cypriniformes; family Leuciscidae; genus Rutilus; species Rutilus rutilus. The sequence goes on along the minus strand of JAJAQA010000002.1, from coordinate 17,080,213 downwards.
CTTGATGTAGGTCTGGCTTGCCAGGCTACATAAGTCCCGCACTTTTCATAAAAGTGGCACTAGCCTACTCTTCAAATACAGTTTTTCCAAACGTGTTTGTTATTTTAGGTAGTTATTATCACGATAATCCATGTCCAAGAGACCATTTCCTCGGATGAGATGGTTTTTATTCATTATTTGACACTAAACCATGCTATAAACACACACTGACCTCCTTAAGCTTTTATTTTGGCACTTCCGGTTACCGGCATTTTGAATTTGCATTTTAGTTAAAGTCCCTGTAAAGGCAATTCTACAAAAAAATTCTAAACACATTATAAGTGCTAGAAATGTATTGCTAAAACATGTTACAAAGACTGAGAACTGTGAAGTACTAAATTGTGGAGTTAGACCGTTTAACAGTTTTTCACCCTTGCTGTGAGCCGGATTTTTTGGGCGGGGCTAAAACGGGGGCTCGATGACGCACTGCGACCCCCTGAGCTTGATTGGGCCCCTACTTGATGACGCACGGAGTCACTAAGCCTATCGCTCAATCGCGAGTTACTATCAGACAGCCTACAGTTTGCTAGCTACTATGCCCACGGCTCTGGCTATGCCTTCGTCATGTAAATGCGTATTCCCTGGATGCAATCACTTAGAAAACAGATCGGTGTCCTTATTTAAATTTCCGAAAAATGATCATATCAAGAGGAGGTGGATTTATCTTGTGAAGAGCTAACGTTACCTTGATGGAGAGCTGATGATCACCACCACACCCGCCTCTGTAGAGATCAGGATAGTTACTTTCATTGGAGACAACTGGAATTCACTGATAATCCGCTGTTACTGGTGAATGGGGCCGAACTGACTATCTCCCGCTGTCCGCTTCGGCCTTCATCCTCCCGTCGCGCCGACCTGCACGAGCTGTGCGCGAGTCATATTTCCCGCGAGTGGGCGTGGTTTCAGCGCAGCCAGCGGACACGCCCCCAGCGTTTGAGAGCTGAGACTACTGCTCATTTTTTCGAGATTTTGATAGCTTATTTTATTTACTTGGCGGCTTTTTTAATCATTGAAATTGGGCTGGGTGGCTAATAACACATTTTTCGGTGGTATGACAAACTCAGAACACATACTTAATTTTGACTTTACAGGGACTTTAAATATTTAGTTTCACCCGAAACATTTAGATTCAACATTTAGATTTAGATTTAGATTTAGATTTAACACTTAGATTTAGATTTAGATTTAACATTTAACATTTAGGTGTAACATTTAATATTTAGATTTAACTATTTAAAATATCTCTAAGTTGACAAATATTGTTGTAAATGTGCTAAAAATTGACAGTCAAAAATTCATACCAGTTTTTTAAACATTGTTTGAATCTAAATGTGACAAAATGTTGCTGTTATTTTCAGCGTGAGCCTCTTTATAAACAGCGCCCCATAGATTCCACCATATCTTTATGTACACAATAAGTAATCCTTTAATTTTTCATATTTAAAAATGTGTCCCGCCTATAGGCACACATTACACTCTCAGAAAATAAAGTACATAATTGTACCTTTAGGGGTACAGTGGCTTGTCACTGGGAAAAGCAAAAAGAAAGTAAAACAACAGTGAAGGCAGTGACGCGGTGGGCGCCATAATGTAATGTAATGTGAATGTAGCGGTGGCACATTCTATGCTAATTTCACCCTCACGCTCTGTCAAGGTGATATCGCGAGACAGCTTCTCACTCGACGAGAAAGCTCATCACATTTTAATCTCGCGAGATCTCGTTGTACAAGATCTTGTCACACACCTAGTTCCCAGCAAACACATTTACATTGTGGCAACGTCTCTGGCACGTTGCATTTCTGCTATGGCAACGTCGCTGTCTACATGCTCGCAACATTGTAACAACGTACACAGCAAAATCCCCAGAGTTAAATTAACTCTGCTCAGAGAACATTTGGTCCCTCTCTACAGAGAGTTAAAATAACTCTGAATCAGAGTTAAAGTTAATGAGATACTTAAGTGATTAATTAAGTGATGATTGGGCATTAATGATGAACACCTGCTGTCAACAAGCAGAATCACTGAATGAAAGAGATTCAATAAGAACAGAGAAAAAGAGAAACAGCATTACCAGCTTCACTTATTACTAACCAGATTGACTTTATTTCTGTCATACGTCTACAGAAGTTCTTATTGAGAATTAACAGAGGTTTAGATGTTGATGATTTATTGAAAATGTTTGGTCACCATTATGGTGATCAGTGTTTCCTTTAGTTGGGCAGTTTGACTCTTGGCTTTTTTTGCGAGTTTGTGGTTTTTGTAACAGTTTTACCATAACACGTAAATTGTTGCAAAGAAAGCCAGAAGCAAAAGTGATCAGGTGATCTAGTTTTCAACAATAAAAACTAGAATAATGTCATCACTGTCCCAAGTGGTTATTTGATGTTAATAGATTATATTCATCAACAATACTCTCTTGCCACAGGTTGGACATTCAATTTTATTTTTATTTTTTTTAAATACATAATGGGGATTTTTTTTTTTTTTTTTAAGACACAGACGTCAAGAATCAGCTTATGAATCTCAAGAATGGTGACATGTTTCATGCCGCAATGCATCCTGGGAGCCATGAGTTTTATACTATTATGGCTCCCAGCATGCATTGTGACATGAAGCATGTCACCATTGTTAAGATTCATATGCTGATTATTGATGTCTATGTCTTAAAAAAAAAAAAATCCCCATAATGTATTTTAAAATCCAAAGAAACTCTGATCTGTGACAAGAGAGAATTGTTAACGAATATAATCTATTAACTTCAAATAACCACATTTGGACAGTGATGAGATAAGTGCCTTAACCTACTTTTTGTTGTCAAAAACATTATCACCTTATCATCTTTGTCTCTAGCTTTCTTTGTAACAAATTACGTGTTTTGATAAAAACTGTTACAAAAACCATAAATTCACAAAAAAAAGCCAAGAGTCAAACTGCCCAACTAAAGGAAACCCTCATCACCACAATGGTGACCAAACTTTTTCAATAAATCATCAACATCTAGACTTCTATTAATTCTCAATAAAACTTTTGTAGACGTCTGACAGAAATAAAGTCAGTCTGGGGTGCGTTTCCCAAAAGCATCGTTGGCCAACTATGATCGCAATTCCCATTGAACCTATAGGTAACGACGGAACTTGTGACCATAGTTGGCTTTGGGAAACGCACCCCAGGTTAGTAATAAGTGAAGCTGGTAATGTTGTTTGTGGAGTTGTTTAATCCTCCTCTGCTGAGATCTTCACAGATTTAATGTCTTTTGTCTTCAGTTGATTTAATCTAAGGCTGTGGCTGGAAGTCAGTTTTAGTTCTTGTGTTTCTCTTTTTCTCTGTTCTTATTGAATCTCTTTCATTCAGTGATTCTGCTTGTTGACAGCAGGTGTTCATCATTAATGCCCAATCATCACTTAATTAATCACTTAAGTATCTCATTAACTTTAACTCTGATTCAGAGTTATTTTAACTCTCTGTAGAGAGGGACCAAATGTTCTCTGAACAGAGTTAATTTAACTCTGGGGATTTTGCTGTGTAGAATTGTTAGAGGTGACAGGGCTGTGGCAACGTTGTTGCGTGACATTCAGCAACTGAGAGATGACGTTCTGACAACATTTTTATATGGTGCATTTTGTTAGATAATTATATACTTTTTATCGTTTATTGTTTATCTATATTATTATTTAATGGGGTTATCAACACCTGCAAGTGTAGCCTACACTTTGAAGAGTAAAAATGACAGGTTTGGTTTAATTCAACTTTATTAAAACTGCATATAATCAAATTGCACTTCCAAAAGTCATACATTTGTAAAAAAAAAAAGAAAAAAAAAAAAAAAAAAAGGCTATAATAAATAAAACATAAAAACCAAAGGCAAATCAGAACATTTAATGAACAAAACCGGGTCTGTATGGCAGACAGTAACCGAAAGCAGGCGTCACCGGGGAAACATCCACAAATCCAGAGGAGCAAAGAAACGAATGAGAATAAATAGCGGGAAAATTAAACGAAAAACTAAACAGTGCGAGCGATGCTACATTAATCACATAAGAAATAAAGTTGTAGGTTGTGTTTGATAGCTGAGGTAGGCTAAACGCAATACTCACCTATCCTTGCTCGATGATGAACGACAATGAGCCCAACAACAGGTGGTTGGAATTTAAAAGGCTGATTTTCCCGCTTCAGGGCAGTGACGAGTACATTATGTAGTCCAGTGGTTGTCCAGACACCCTATGCACAACCTTAAGCAATGGCCCTGAATGGTGGTTTAATGTCAACATTGTGAAAACGCTGTAACAACCTTTACCACACAACGTAGTTATAGCAACCTTTTGGCCATGTTGATAAAACGTTGTTAGAAGGTTGGCTACGTTGTGCCAGCGTTCTGTGTTTGCTGGGTTTATACCAAGTGGCAACATTCTAATATGAAAAATGAAGCCTACCCGGGAGTGCGGAAAACTGCAATACATAGAAAATCCGCTAGGGGCAGGTCCCAAAAGGGAGCAAATGTCCATAGACCCCCATGTTAAAATGTCCGTTTTCACAGCATAAATTCATGTTTTTACAGGTTGGTGCCATGGACTTTTATTGTATTTTTCGATAGGTTCCGAGTGCCTGACGACTGTGAGGGGCGTGAATTTTTTTCTAACTCGTTAGTTTAGATCGTATTTAGATATAAAATGTATGACAAATAAGGGCGTGGTTAACTTTGATTGACAGCTGATAACGAGCATAGGCTGCGCCGAGTGGAATTCCTGAAATTTGACGTCTCGGCCATGATCTGACACAACACACCATACCACAAGATTTTCCAAGATGGCGCCGCCCATACCCCCCATAAACGGCCTCAAAACCGTTCTTCAGAAAGTCTATGGGTGACGTCACAGACGCTTTGTCCATATTTTTTACAGTCTATGGTTTATACACACAGCTCTCACTGGCCTACGTCTGCTACATTAGCTGTGTATACACTTTTAAGAAGTTTGTGTTTCTATCAGGATTTCTGTGGGGTCCAGATGGCTTGTTCATATCTAGTGAGTTAAAGAGCTGGTCTGAGAGCAGGCAGTTCTGCAGAGATCGAGGAGCTGATCTGGTCATTATCAACACTGAAGAGAAACAGGTGAGTTTGTGTGAGTGCCCTAGTGGGAAAAAAGTATACTTTATTGTATTTGAAATATATTCCCTTTTTCAATAGTACATTGCAAATATACTAACAAAAAGTGTACTGTCTTAAATATTAAAAGTATATTAGCATCATGCTTTTGTCACGTTTTGGGTGTTTGTTTCTTGTTCCTGTCTTTTGTCTGTCATGTGATCCCCTGGTTTTAGTCTTGTGATCCTGCCATGTGTTCTCTTGTCTGTTGTGTCATGTTGTAATTGGTTCATTGATAATTGTTCACAGGTGTCCCTTGTCTTGTCATTAGTATTGTGTGTATTATATGGTGCGTTCAAGTCCTCCTGGGAAGTTCGTACGTACGAGGTGGGAAGTCGTGCTTATAATGGCATGTGCGTTCAAGTCACTTTCGTCGGAGCAAAATGGCGGAGTACTTTCTCTTAATTAATTACACAAAAATACAGTATGGTTCTTAAACTCTTGTTCTAGAAAATGAAGAACAAAGAAATGTGCATCAGGTGTACTTTGTATTTTTATGTTTTTAATTAATTTATGAAGCCACTGCCAACACATCGTTACATGTTGCATTGTTATATTATAATACTATCATATTCTGTGTTGGCGATTAGAAAAGCCTGACAATATCACAGCTAAATACCTTTACGTATTGTGTATTCCGCCATGTTAATCACTGACACGCCCCCCAACTCGTAAAGTTCGGAGCTTAGAGAAAATCCCGAGCTCCCCACTGGTATTTACGACATTGTGTTGGCGTTCAAGTGCGTTCAACTCGTAAATACGATCTATACGAGATGACTTGAACGCACCATAAGCCCTCTTGTTTGCCCTGTGTCTTTGCCGAGGGTTGTTTGTTCTATGCCCCGGCTCTGGTGTCTTGTTTTTGAAGTTTTAGTTTAGAGTTTCCATGCCTCGTCATGCATTTGTTTTATGTTAAATGTTTTTTTTTGTAAATAAATTGCGTTGTTGAATACTTTTCTTTCGTCGAAGCAAGAAACCAGGAGACGTTTGGGATCACGTTCAAGAAGTTAGTCTTTATTGAGGACTTCGCGTTGATGTGGCTGCAGTTCTTCCAAAACAGTCTGACTGAGTTCTATACAGTATAGTTTTTATACATTTACAAGGAGGAGGGACTTTTGGAGGTGGAGGACAAGTCAAACAAAGCAGAGGATGATTTGATTCAATAAAGAATCAGCATAACACTATCATTCAAATGATCCAATCAGCCTGATAGTATCACCCATACCTTCACATGATCATAGCTTAACTTGGGGTCATGACACTGTTCAGGAGGTGTATACAGATACAAAGGTTAATGTCCGATGACTGGGTTGCTTAATCTTCTTTGAACTATCATCATCTATGCCTCACATGAACATAAATTAAACATATTCCCACATTTCCCCCTTTGAGAGTTCTAATAACTCTCACAAAATACAAATTTAGATACTAAAAGTTAATTGTTGTAACTTGAAAAAGTTACAGGCATATAGCAAGTTCAATCCTTGTAACGTGTGTGATAGTTACAGGCACATAGCATATGTTCTGTGTTGATTTTCTGTAATTGCATGTTGACACAGAAACAAACATGCAATTAGGGTCCGTGAAGTTCTTACGGGTAATATTCTTTTATGGTTGGACCAGTCATTTTCTCGTGCGAGGCGTTTTTGAATGAAACACTTGATACTGTGGACGCATACGTAGAATGCCAGTAGAAGAAATAACAGCAGAATTGCTATTTCTCTAATCCACAGCCAGGGTTTACCAATCAAGTTTCTGAACCATGAAGAATTGTCTTCAGTCATCTGGTGTAATTTTGTTGAAAGATCAAGGATGTCTTGTTGGATTTTGTTCAAGTTCTCGGTTGGATCCATTAACCCGGTGCAGCACTCAGGGCCGATAATGGTGCAGGCTCCCCTTTGCGTTGCAAGAAATGTAATCCAAGGCTACTCTGTTCTGAAAGATCATGATCTTGTGCGAAGCGAGAGTGTTTGTGATGTTGCCCAGGGCCAAAACCGTATCATTGGCCCAATTTCTGTACAGAATCTGACAGGCTTTCTGACTTGATCGAGAGCCTGCATGACCCCATACGATGGGATTAAGGCTCCAAGAGTTCTTGACCACCACGTTTGAACACAAGTGAGTCCTGGAATGCAGCCATCTTTGTTGATAGAAGGAGCTGAATCATGTAACTGTGGAGATAGTGTGTGCCACCCATGGGATTTCTGGCAATCTTGATCATGTTGCTGGATGACTGAAGTTCCCGTAGAAGAGTCTCTGCGTTGTGTATTTTTCTTCTGTGTTGGTTGTAGTCTCTGCAGTTGGTCTAGTTGTTTTCTGGAGGTTGGGTCTTCATATGCAGGTGTGTAGGTCAGTGCATATGGTTCTCAGGATAACCGTCAAGTGGTATCTGCTAGGGGTGACCCCGAATAGTCGAAGATTCGATGCTTCGATAGGAGGAGCCTGATTCGACTACCGATCTGTCGAATCTTCGCAGAGGTGTTATGAAACAAGGATCATGCCACTTTGGCTATATGAGGGCGCTCAATGTCTGATTTCACATAGAACTAACTTTTCTGTTAATACGTTAATATTCACCCTATTATGATAATGCTGTATATAAAAATGTGCAAAGAAAAAAGCTTTTAATAAATATTTTTTAACGTGCATGAATAAATCCAAACACCCCGTGACAGATTTAAGTTTCACTTTCAATCCGTGACCGACAGAGGAGCGTCTTTGCGGCAAGGATTTAAATCTTCAACAATGTCTGGGATAAGAAATTCTAAAGTGTGGATGTACATCATCAGAAAGGATATTCTCCAAGGCTGGATTTAGCATCAGGAAAACCATGATCGCACATCTGCCGGCCAACGTTAACACGTTTCACGCATCTGCACTCAAAAAAAAAATTTGGTCTAAAAATAAGATTTATGTATTTTAATTGCATAACAAATTCCCATGCATTTGGATTACATAGTTTTAACATAAACCAATCAATAATCTGAATGTGATTCATATGTTTAAGTCATATCTAAATGAAACAGATAAGATTTATGTAATTGTATTAATAAACTGAATGTGATTTATATTTGTCAGTCGTATGTAAATGAAACAGGTAAGATTTATGTAATAGTACACAGAAAAACGCCCATGTTAAATTAACACTGCTCAGTGTTCATATGTGTGCACACTACAGAGTTAAAGCGGTGTTGAAGTTAATGAGATAATTAAGTGATGATTGATCATTAATGATGAACACCTGCTGTTAACAAGCAGACTCACTGAAGGAAAGAGAAACACAAGAACTACAACTGACTTCAGCCACAGCCTCAGATGAAATCAACTGAAGAGAAAAGAAGACATTAAATCTGTGAAGATCTCAGCAGAGGAGGATTAAACAACTCCACAAACAGCATTACCAGCTTCACTTATTACTAACCAGACTGACTTTATTTCATTTCCGTTTGAATGAAATCAATAGTTGTATTTTAAAGTCACCATGATGGTGGTTAGCATTTGCTTTAGTTGGGCTCTTGACCCTTGACTCTTTAATATAAAATTTTCTCTGGCTGCTATAATTATGTGTTTATAAAACACATTTGTTACAGCAAAAAAGCCAAGAGAAAATGAGATGAAGTGATGTTGGCTGTTTATTGATGAAGGTGTAATCATCATATTGTGTGGCCTGAATCACTTAACTTTTTCAGTGTCTAATGCTTTGATTATTGGGGTTATGTGATTTTGTTTTATTTATTATAGTAGCTGTGTGACCTGACAGCATTAGATCCAACAGTTAATCAAATAATATAAAGAATTTTAAAAACATTTAGTGCATTAAACTTTCTCTTCTACATTATTACTTAGACATCAAGAATCAGTGTATGACTCTCAACAATGGTGACAATCAATGAAATGCTTCATACTGCAGTGCATGCTGGGTACCACCAATCAAAACTCACCCATATCTCCCAGCATGCATTGCGGCATTAATAAATTATGCATCAGGATTTTTTGTATCTTTTGTCACCATTGTTGAGATTCATATGCTGTTTCTTGATGTCTGTGTGAGTCTAAGAATTGCCATAGATGAAAGGTTTTTGTGCACTAACTATAAAAAAAAAGTATATTGTTTGATAAACAACACTGTTAGATTTCATGCTGTAAAATCAAATGGCTTCTGTTATGAATAAAACAATATTAAAAAGCATTAGTTTCTGAACAAGATCAGCTAATGAGGCAATTACATGATGATGACTTTGTCGTCATCATCATCATCAATAAACAGCCAACATCACCTGATCTCTTTTTTTCTTGGCTTTTTTTGCTGCAATAAACGTGTTTTATAAACACATAATTATAGCAGCCAGAGAAAATGTTTATATTAAAGAGTCAAGGGTCAAGAGCCCAACTAAAGCAAACGCTAACCACCATCATGGTGACTTTAAAATACAACTATTGATTTCATTCAAACGGAAATGAAATAAAGTCAGTCTGGTTAGTAATAAGTGAAGCTGGTAATGCTGTTTGTGGAGTTGTTTAATCCTCCTCTGCTGAGATCTTCACAGATTTTAATGTCTTCTTTTTCTCTTCAGTTGATTTCATCTAAGACTGTGGCTGAAGTCAGTTGTAGTTCTTGTGTTTCTCTTTCCTTCAGTGATTCTGCTTGTTAACAGCAGGTGTTCATAATTAATGCTCAATCATCACTTAATTATCTCATTAACTTCAACACCGCTTTAACTCTGTAGTGTGCACACATATGAACACTGAGCTCATTAACTGAGTGTTAATTTAACATGGGCGTTTTTCTGTGTACTATTACATAAATCTTACCTGTTTCATTTACATATGACTGACAAATATAAATCACATTCAGTTTATTAATACAATTACATAAATCTTATCTGTTTCATTTAGATATGACTTAAATATATGAATCACATTCAGATTATTGATTGGTTTATGTTAAAACTATGTAATCCAAATGCATGGGAATTTGTTATGCAATTAAAATACATAAATCTTATTTTTAGACCAAATTTTTTTTTTGAGTGTGGGTTTCATGTTAGAATGTATTTTATCCACGTGCACAATTTGAAAAGATTCCAACGGACACAGAGTGAAAGAGTGACGTTTTTTTCTCTCGATCAGGTAAGGGTACAAGTGATTTCAGAAATTTTCAGCTGGTTCTAATTTGATTTCTGGATGCTGTGAACATTTTTAGCTAAAAAGACTGCCACTCCAGTTTAGCATTTATTGTTGTTTCTGCAGTCTGCAGACAAAGTTGAAAATTCTGGCTACTATCGTTATTTTAATCATTTCTTTATTTTAATTTTATTTATTAATCTGTCAGGGTTATCTAATCTAACTATTTGTGGCTTAGTTTTGAATGTTCCTGTACTTTAGGCATTTTGCACACATTTGCTCATCTTGTGACTTGATTCTGATTTATTTCGTTTTGTATTTTTATTTATTAGAAAGGTATATTCTGTTTTAATTTAATTTAGTAAATTAAATTTCAAATTAATTGTTTATTTTTTTCGGTGCATCGATCTTGTGCTGTACTTAGAGCCTGCTCGCTCAGGTAATTTAGCCGATTTAATTTGACTTGCATGTGAAATGCAAATCCTGTCTGCAGTGTGGCCTTTCTGGAGTTATTTATGTTATTTCTTAGTTTTATTGATCCAAAATGTTTTTATACATTTTCTTCTATATCTTTGTGTGATTTTCTGTACATCACGGCTTTGAAATTTTAAAGCCCCACCCCCATACACATGATTCGACTATTAGTCGACTATAGGCAAGACATGACGATTCTGATTCAACTATGAAAATCCATAGTCGGGGACACCCCTAGTATCTGCACAGAGTTAAGAAAGAAAAACAAAAGAGAACAACTGCAACAGACCAGTATTCATTGTAAAGACTGCAAACATTAGGGTTGTATCCTCTGTTCAATCTTTATCTGGTAATTGTGGTTCCTTCTTTCCATATTTCTTAATTCATGAGACACCTAAAAGCAACAGTGAGGTGAGGAGGGACTATGGTTGGGAAGGGCCTATAAGGGAATCTTCACCGCAGGGTTGGCCCCCGAAAGCCTGTTGCTTCCAGTTCTTCCCCGGGGCTCCTCACTGGTCCATGTGTCCTATCCTATCCCTGTAGGGGTAGGAACCACTTTGCAATGTGACACATGAGTCCATGTTTTCTTTCCCTGGCACAACACTGCAGCTGCTGTAATCAACATACTTGATGTGGTCCCATGCCACTTAGGTTCTAACGGCTTGTGTCTGAATGATTTTTATCATGACCCACTGACCTGGGATGATTATGTGTCCACCCCTCTGGTGGAGTCTGCCAACATGACTCAACTCTCTCTCTGGCACTCTGTACTGCCTTTGTAGGTGTTCAACAGTAAGAGATCAGGGCATCTGAGGCAATGTGAACATCAGCATTTCTAAGATCAATCACACCTGGCATCTGCATTGGGCGTCCTGTAATAATCTCATGAGGGCTCAGTCCTACTGATCTGTTAGGTGACGCTCTCATACTACACAGTACAGCTGGCAGCGCTTCAACCCATGACACTCCTTCCTGATGCATTTTGCTTAGCCTGGTTTTGATTGTTCTGTTTGCCCTTGTAGCGAATACGACTCTGGGTAAATATGAATTAGCTCAAGAATATGGGGAATCTTGGGAATATTAATATTTATGACTCATGGTCATAATTCATAAGTCGCATGTACATTTATTTGATCAATTATCGAGATTACCTTGTTCTATAACTATCTGACCAACATTTAATTCGTCCAGCGAAACAAATGTAAAATCATTACAGTCAAGAAGAGGTATTCACAAACTTCAAGAGAGTTTCATTGTCCTGGCCACGGACACCCAACATTCTGAGTTTATAAATTAAAACTACTGAATGTAGTCTAATATCGAGCTTGTAGCTTAGATCTTTTAGATTCATTGACTTATAAGGTGGATTCTTCAAACACAGAGGCAGTGAAAAGTATTTATGAATTTTAATAAATGCAAAACTAGAGATTATATGAGCTATGAATATAAACGTACGTAAAAATGCAAACAATAAACAAACAACATATAACCAAACAATAACATAAGTGATCAGAATGAAATGAAAGAAAGAAAAAAGGAAAAGAGAAGAGGAAGAAGGGTAACTTAATTCACAGACCTAAGAGATAGACACCCGGAAAACAGCTTTTATCAAACTCATATAGGCCTACTTGCAGAATTCTGTGCTCTTTCTGGTGAGGCTGTAGAAGAGGCGCGCGTGTCCGGCTGGTTTGCGTCTGGCTTCGTCTTCTGGGTCGTTTCGCAAGACGATGTAAAGGCTTACTTGAATTTAAGTTACCGAGAAAGTTAGATCCATTTCCTTTTTGAGGGGAAAGGCACGGATGAGCTTAGTTGCAAAGGCAAGGCAGCTACTCGAACATGTGTTGGTCCGAGGAGAAGGCCCAAAGCCTTCCCAGAGGTTCCTGGAGAAGCGTTGCCAGGGAGGAGAGGAGGAGGTCAGAGCGATCGAAGAGAGAAGAGCGAGGAAACTGAAGGTTTGGACTTTTATCAGTGTCCCATGTACCGCCCCCCTTCTTCGTGAAGGACGAATCAGCTGTCGAGATCTTTCTAGCGGGAAGATCCTTTGTTCGTTTGGACGATCTCCTGGCTCGAGTTTGACTTTTGACTTACGATTGACTTAAACCTTCCAGTTCCAGAAATATGAAATGTGTAAACAATGTATATTACTGCATTCTGCTATTGGAATTTGGCTCTGTTATATTGAGAGAATTCCATAGACATCAGACACATCACATGAAGGTTGTAGAAATGCAAAGTTACAGGAGATATGCAGAATTATACACATTTAAAGCTTTGATTACCACATGACAAAATCGTAGACACCCCAATATGACATGGTCATAACAAAAGGCACCTCAGAAATATATCACCATTTTGGTAATGTCCTATGTGGGGTAAGTCAATGGGAAATCTCTGTGTGTGTGTGTGGTGCGTTTGGGACGTGACTCGCTGGAATGTTAGTTTTCCTGGGTTGTAAAGTTTTATGGTCTGAGGTAGGGTTACCACAAGACACTATTGAGGAACTTCTTTCATGAACCTTCAGAATTAAAGATTTTACTCTAGCAAGTCACACCTCTCTTATAAATTTGTAATGACTGGTAAAATGAAATTTTACTATGTGGAAGTCCATATATGGAAATGTGCTTCAGTTGCATCTCGTGGTGGGTTTCTGGTTGTGAAAGTCCACGAGTGTGTGTGTGTGTGTGTGGAATGTCACGAGGCTGTAAAGTCACAGGAAGTCCATGCTGAAATGGGGGTTTTAGAGGAGATTGTCCAGAACAGGTTTCCTTTTGTGACTAAAATGTCCCTCTGGGGAGCACCAGATTGCAATTTTGACATGTCCAAGCAGACTTAGCGACGCCGTGGACAGACCCGTTGTCTAAAAAGACAACGAAGGATGTGTTTGGAAACAAGGAATTACTAATTGGAACAGCATGTGACCGCATGTCAGGCATTGTCGCTACACCCTTTTAACCTGTCCTGATGCTTGTGGACTGTAGGGGCAGTGAAGATTCCACTTAATCTTCAAGATTTTAGACACTTCTTTAACTACCTGTCCTGTGAAGTGTGTACCCTGATCTGAGTCAATGCAATCTGGTAATCCCCACCTGGGAATGAAATCAGTGACAAGACATTTAGCAGTATGTGCAGCTGTAGCACGCCCTGTTGGATAAGTTTCTATCCATCTTGAGAATTTGTCTATTATTACCAAAACGTCAGTTTTTCCCTTACAACGAGGCAACGAGATGTAATCAACCTGTAAGTGACGAAATGGTCCTGGTGGAGCTGGGGTATGTGCTGCTGGTGTAATGGCTGCTGGTACATCATTATTTTTCTGACATGTAACACACCTCTTGGCTGTTTCTGTGGCTATATTTCTGAATTTTGGATTCCACCATTGATTTGAGAACCTGTGATTCATCTTTGCTGGACCACTGTGACCCCAAATTGTGTATTTGTTGAGCCAAATATGGCAGCAGTGATTCGGGAGCAACATACTTTCCCCCTTTGGTCCAGCAGCCGGATGAATCCACTGTGGCTCCTTTATCTAACCATGCCCATGCTTCATTTAAAGGAACGTCTTTGTACAGATCAATGATTGATTCAGGGGGCAGAATTGTCTTCTGTGCTGTACTACCTGAACACACCTGTACAGTTACATAGGAACAAGCCTGTTTAGCTGCTACATCTGCAAGAGCATTACCTTTAGCTTCTGTTAGTGTTAGTTGTGAGATGTGATTTCACTTTGATCACCGCTAATTTCTTTGGAAGTTTCATGGAAAACATAAGAATCTTTTCACTAATTCCGCATGCTTAATGGGGGATCCAGCAGAAGTTAGAAACTGTCTGCTTTGCCCAAATGACACCAAAATCATGAATTACCCCAAAAGCATACCTGGAATCTGTGTAGATATTTGCAACCGATCCTGAAGCTAGCGGTGCATGCTCTAGTTAAAGCTACCCAGTTCTGCAGCCTGAGCGGAAAAAATGATCTGGAAGACGACCTGAAGCTACCACCTCAGTTGCATAACCTGCTCGTCTGTTCCTTCAATTACTTGAGCTGAACCATCAACAAACAACTCCAACTCTGCGTTCTCTATGGGAGTTTCTGCTATTTCACTTGTCGCTGCGTATGTAAGCATAACACAATCATGAGTCATTTCGCCTTCATCCTCTAACACAACTTCAGTCATTGCAGACATCATACATGAGGAGGGGTTCGTGACTGGTGCCAGCTGTAAAAACAATGTTCGGGGGCTGTGTGAGAGTTGCTAACCAATTTCCCCAACAAGACGAAGTGACAAGAAGTGGACTTTTTCTTGATTCATCTAGTGCGGACACGGTGTGATGGCATCTTACGTTTACAATCTGTCCTAACACCATTCCTGTTGAAGCCTGAAGCGCTAGATGAAACTGCCTGTCACTGCTCTGAGGCATGGGCCCATACCTTGGAGCTACTATGTCAAGTTTACCAGAATAGTAATGAATTGGACGTAACTGCCCCCATGATCTTGCATTAGACATGCAGTCATGAAGCCGACGTGTTCATGGACATAGAGCACAAGGTCTATCAGACTGGGAAATTCCTAATGCCTGGTGCTTGACATTGTGCTCTCTTCAAATCATTGAATGCTTTGAGGTGAAGTTCTTCCATACAAACAATATCTGAATCTTTGCCATGGCCTTTCGACAAGTCATAGAGAGGCTGAGCAATTGAGGCATATTCTTCAATCCACGGTCTACAGTAACCAGCAGTTCCTAAAAATGAGCGGAGTGTTTTAATGGTAGTAGGCGGAGGTATGGCCTTTGACCTGAAGCCGCTCGATCCTGTGTAATAGATCTATTTCCCTGCACCAATTGTTTGACCCAGAAATGTGACTTGCTTTTTAGCAATTTGAGCTTTGTAAAAAGCTGCATTTGTGTCCTTTTTTATGCAAATAGTCCAACAATGCTGCCAATTCAGTTTGATGTACCTCGTGATCTGTTGAGGCAATCAAAATATAATCGACATATTGGATCATAGTGCAATGTTTTTACCGGACATTCTGGGTCACACAAATCACGTCTGAGCCTGAATGGTATATGGTCGGGGAGTTTTGAAATCCCTGAGACGCAATCGGGTCCACTGATATCCGTTCATGGTCAACTGTGAAAGCTAACCATGGCTGGCTGGTCAGAGTGCAATGGTACAGAAAAGAATCTATTAGACATATCAAATTACTGAACAAATCTTACAATCTAATGGTAAGCCATTACAAATTGTAGATGGATCTGCCACTAGCAGGGTGATTTTTATCAATATGTTATTGGCTACTCTGTAGTCGATTGTAAGTCTCCATGTTGCATTGGGACTTCTTGATAGGCCATATGGGTGAATTACATGGACTGTTGGTTTTAACTAGCACCTCCTTGCGTCCAGCAACTTTTCTTACAATAGGTTTAATCCCCTGTATAGCTTTCCTTGTTGATCGGATATTGTTTGGTGACCGGAGGTGGAGTTCCCGTCAATTGACTGGTTCTACACCTGTCACAAACCAACCAATCATCCTTGTTTTTAGCCCAAATTGGATGATTCTGTAAGAAAGCATACTCTGGAGGGTTGCATTATTGGTAGAAAGTGTGCTGAGGAAATTTTTATGCTAGTAGATTCTGAGTACCATGTCTAAAGTTAGATGTATTTGTCTCAGGAGATCCATGCCTAAAATTGCACCTGTATTTAATGGAGCACATAATAATTTCGTTGTCAGAGTTTTTTTGGCCTAATTGTACCTCTGTGGGCGGGGTTTTATACAAAACAGAATCTTCACCTATTACACCAGTTAAAGAAAGTTTGGTTTTCTTGTAAGGGATGTCTAAACCTTTAGCCAATTTTGTAGGAATTATTGTAATCTCGCACTGTATCAAGCAAAAAGTCAATCTCTTTCTCTTTTATGCTACCTTTCACAAAAATTATTTTGTCATTATGATGTATTACAAGGGAAGGTAGCTACTCACAGCCCCAACAATACAGTGTTTTTTCCCTGTTCTTTTTGTGCTCTTAGAAGAGCCTGAGCGAGCTGTCCTACAGGTTCAGTGGACATTGGCGGAACTACGTCAGGGTTGTAGGCAGCTGAGAAGGAGCAGAATATGCATTCCTATTTTTTTTATTATCTTGCAACTTCTTCCTACATTGTTTCTCTCCCCAATGTCCTAATTTTCCACAGTAGTGGCATTTGTAGTTTTGCTGTGCTAAATGTAGACTGCTGCCTGCTTACTCTCACTTTGGCTTTAACATCAGCATCTCTTTCCATGTGGCCAATCTGTCCTAAGTTACTTCTGAGATTCCGGTTAGCCAAGGTTAGGTCCAGGAATGGCAATGCTCTTCTGTACTCGGCTACAAGGCCATCTGACCAGATTCGAACTAGGGGTCCTTTATCATCTAATACACTTTCAGGGTCATCAACGATTCCACTATAAGTTACAGGCTGCCTGACAGAACCTCTCAGTATATTCACTAACAGTTTCTTCTTTCTTTTGTATTTATTTACAAATAAAAATATATAAAATAGATAAAATGTATCTATTTTGGGTCCTAAGATATACTTTAGGATTTTCAAAACACCTTCCTCTCATATCGCTCTTCTACTGCGCATGTGGTAGTTCAGAAGTAACAGCAGACTCAAAACAGTTGACTTCAGATTCAGTTAGAATTTGTGACATCAGCTGTGTAACTTCTGTCAACGACATGTCATAGAGACGCATTTTACTGATCAATGCTCTTCTAAAATCAGAAAATTTTGTGTGTGCTGAGGGTAAGCTTCTGGGATAGTCTCTCTCGATATCTTTGGGTCCCTAGCGCTTTGGCAACAGTTTGTATTTG